>CAUJNA010001079.1:250000-265000 GCA_963377175.1 Effrenium voratum
TCGGAGACTCCCTGCGAGACCTCGCTGCAGCTCTTTGAGGAGATGAGCAATTTTCTGAGGATAAAGCGCAAGGGGGAAACGACAAGGCAGGCAGGCTTGAGGTTGTATAGTTTTGAGTTTTTTCAGTGAGGTGTTCCATTTTTTTTTTGCGAGTCCCAATCGCATCTATCAGATAGACGTTATTTTGTAGTAGTTGTCCCATTTCCCTGGAAATAGCCCACCCGGAACCAAAAGAGCACCAGTTCCCCGAAATTTGAGAGACCTCGATGCAGCGGTCCAATTGTTGACGACCCGTCATGGGTCGGTGTGAGAGGGCAAGCTTCCAGGCGTAACTCCCCATTCTTTCCAGGGATCCTTATTTCTAGGAAACCACCAAACACCCTGGGGAAATGGCGATCGGTTTTTTTTAAAAGAACGATGGCTGAAAAGACTGGACAAGGAATCAACCCCTAGAAGTCCCTAGAAGGCTGCAAAATTTGGGATGGTAAGCTGAAATCATAATCAAGCTGAGGTCGCACGCCAATTCCTCTCGTTGGTATTGGGCCTTGGTGGTTTTTTGCACGTTTTGGACTCCATGTCTGCGTTTTCCGGTCCACTCAGGGGGGGTGAGGGGGGGATGGGGGGTGGGGCGTGGAGGGTGTGCTGCTGTTCTGTCTCAGCGGCATGAAAAAGTCGTCTTTTTGTGGCGTTTGCCCTTGTGCTTTTGGCTGCAGCTCTTGTGCTCGCTGCTTCGCGATGCTTCGCTGATCTCCCACATTCACGCGCTTAGTCTCAATCGCTCGACATCTCCCTTGTCGGGGCCCTCTCGATTTCGATCTGGCCACGAAATTGCCTTGTCTCCACGCTTGGCTCGCTTACCTTTCTTCCCTTGTCCCCCGCTGCACGGCTGCGCTGCTGTTAGCACTCCCTGTCTGCTTCACTTGCATCTGCTGCACGCAGCCGCAACGTTTCCCTTGGCAACGAGTGGACACGAGTCTAATCCCACCGTCGTTACGGGGTTTTAAGCGTGGACCTCTGGCAAACCCTCCAAAGCACTTGTTTGGAAAAGTTGTTGGCCTCTGAAAAGCTGTTTCACCATCTTGGCATCCAAAGACTTCCATTTGGTTAAGAATATTTATTGCCTAAGCAAATGGAGGAAGACCTCAGCCACTGACCCCATTTGCTAGTGGCAATAGCAGTTGAACTGCGCAGGTGTCAGGAGCTTCGTCGCGACTTGGAGGCAGACTTTGAAAGCCAGGGCAATTTCTATCGCTGGCTGAAAGCGAGGCGGCGGTCGCAGAACCCGGACTGTAAACCGGAGGGTTGGTCTGGGTCGCAGTATGAGGAACTACGAGACTTCCATGCTCGGGCAACGTTGCGCCAGGCTTTTCCAAACTTGGCGTCCCTGAAAGATTTATGATCTCCGTTGCCTGCCATGGCAAGGTTCAAGTCAGGATATTCCAGACTCGGAGTTCCTGAGAGACTTGGGGCTCCTGATCGCGGGAGTGCCTGGGCGCCACCGAGCGAGGTTTTGCGGGAGGTCCGCTCCCGATGTTTTGGTCGCGGGAGGTCGCGCTGTGCGCCGACTTGGATTTGACCGCGCGAAGGCTGCGTCCAAACAAGAGAGGGCTCCATTGATGCGCTGCGGTAGATTTCATGGGTTGACAAACTGCACTTCCCTTTTGGCATGTTGCTAAGGTTCCTGATTTTCATACAGCTCTTTGCCAGGTTGCCAACAGGGAGCCTTTTCGAGGGTAACCTGTTGAGGTTGGTTAGAAAGAACACCAACACAAAAACCACCGATTTTGGGGATCCCCCTATTTGGACGCATACGAAAAGGAGGGGTTGAATGAATGGACTTCAATCGGATCCCTTTCTACCGAGGGTTTTGAATGGCAGTTCGGTTGTTTGGGCAGATCAGCAAAGTCCTGTCAACGCTTTACCGCGAAAAGGCATAGTCCCCAACAATATAAGGAACAATCTTGGCAGGATGAGAAGGCTACTACCCTTGACTCACTTCCTGAGTTTATGAACTTTAAACCTTGTGGGAAGACCATTTTAGTGATAAATATAAAGTTTGGACTTTTTTTGGGCCATCCACTCAGCAAGTGAGAATTTTGAGGCATACTCGTGCAGGGCTTGCCAACCAACCCTTCTTGGTGGAGTTTGTGATGGGAAAATAAAAGAAGCCAGCCATTTGTAGGGGCCTTCTGGTTTGGGGCTAATTTCCCACAACAAATGGGGTTCATACCATCATCGATGTAGTAAAACACATGATGTTGTTTTATCATTTTCTTATGAGCTTCTTTGTAAATACTATATTGTGTTGCTGAATAGAAGAATCCGCTTGATGATAATCCTTCAATGTTTCCTCTCATAATTCATCTCATTTGATGATTAGAACTCACTACTATTCCTCTAGAATATAGAAACAAATCGGGCCATACATGGCCGTCCAAAGGCAGAACCGGAAAATTTGGGCGTGACGATGATGATCGGGGAGGTTGTGCCAGAACTCCCCTCATATCCGGAGTCGGGGTTTCCTTTAAATTGGGCATCCCAACTCGAACAAGGTGGATCTTCCGGGTATGGCTCTCTGGATGGGGGCTGACCTCTTTGCTTCCAATTGTTTCCTCTTTGCTTCCCCACAAAAAATCGGGGGTCGATTTGGACCACCCAAGACAGATGTGGATTCTGGCATGCGATGCCCAAAAGAATGACACGCCCATCCGACCCCTTTTCAATTCCTGGCTACCGAGGAAGGCCAGCACGGAACGCTTTGGCTTTAGGGCGGAAACCCAGGAAACCCAAGGAACGGCGTGCGCAGCACCCGTACAGAACCCTGAAGGGCGGATCTTGGGAACTATCAGACTGGATTCTCAGTCTAAGATCCGCCTTGGGGCGGCCTTTGGTGGTCCAAGGAACATATGAGCATTCGCTCTTATTTTTCATGATCCCTTGTGGAGGTCCATAGCAACATGCAGCCCCAGTTTCGCACGGATGCGGCCTGAACGAGCCTGACCAAAAAAACACGAAGAAAGCAACGCACTTTCCCGGGTGTCCATTTCCTCGTTTAAGACATCCATTTATCACTTCTGCGTGGGGACACTCAATGTCGACTTCGGAGAAATCTGGAGGACCAGAATGAGAGGACATTCACCCAAATGCCAACAGTGAGTCCCCAGATTCGTAGGGATAATCCTCAAGTAAAAATCCGATTTTGACATTAAGATGATTGATTGTGCATTCTGCCTTTGGATTCGAATTCAAATTGGGGCCATGCCCAGTAGTGCCCTTTTACTCTGGTTTTGGAGGCTTCTCCCCTACTATATTAGACTACAGAGAAAAAGCAAAAACAAAAAAACATCGGGTACCCTTCTTCTAACCTCTCCAATCTGGAGGACCTGGTGGTACATGTCCGATTTGTGGCTCTTGACGCCGCGGAGAAACTCCGACGTCCACAGGCCCCGGTCGTGGAGGAGAAGTTCAGCAGGCCCATGTCCTCGCTTTGGCCTGGCGCTCGAGTGGTTGGGTCGGGTGGGTGGGTCGGTAGGGTGGGTGGGTGGGTCTAAGCGGTCAAAGGTTGTGAGGACACCAGCTCTTCGCGCGTGGGTCGCTGTACCCCATGCGCTGAACCTGGATTTTTTTCCGAATCCCAGTTCCAGCCCTGGTTGGTACCCCCTCTTGGTCGTATTGAAAGAAAATCAGGAGGAAACCACCCATCTGTGGAAAATGACGCGCCGCGGGCTTTCGCCCTGGTGTCGTTTTTTCACCCCGGCCGAAGCATCGATGTCTGAGGCCTGAAAGCAGGGCAGGCGATCCACAGAGTGCCCGGACGCCCGGAACGGCTTTGCTTTTACTGAAATTAGCCACAATCAAAACCCGGGTAAGTGAAGACTAGTAAGGGACGATCCCCTTGCCATAAATAGCTGCGGAGATCCGCCTTGGTTCTTGAAGCATGGTTCTGGGTCGACCATGTTTGTACCGGGTTTTGATTGTGACTCAAATGGCGATCCTGGTGGCTCAACCAGCCATCCGGTCCCTTCGGCTTTTGAGTTGGTTTTTCATGGGTCAATGCCGGTTGCATAGGTGTCCTTTTTAGGTTAGTTTGATGAACAATAGATGGCACTGGTTTAGATGGGGTTTCTTCCATTTACCAGGGCCATCTATTTTTCCAAAAGGCCACCTACGGCTGGTTGGGTTTCCGTATCTCACCCAAAACTTAGTCACTTTTCTCAGGGGATCAGAAAATGGACGGCCCAAGTATGAATTTTACTGGGGAATTCCCCTTAAATGTGGTTGGTGAACGTGAATGCCCACCTAGATGACGCCCACCAAAGGGTCCTAGAACGCTTATTTTCCCCACCTAAAACATGCAACTGGTTTGACGGTTTCGCCTTTGTCACTTTTCGGAAACTAGCTGACACCCCGGGAGGGATATATATATATATAGTTTCAGCATCAACTGGGAGGCGTTGAGGAATGCAGAATATTCGGAGACATAGGTATATTCTCTCATGGGGAGGTTTGAATTTGGGATGATCAATGATCTCATGTGCTTCTTGGGCGTCATAGCGATGCACAAAGATGGGTACGTTAATACCCTCCAGGGCATCTCGGGGCGCTGACAAATCTTTGGCCTCGTAGCGTTCTGGTTGGTGAACATGTTTGTCTTTGCTGGTTCCTGATGAATTGAGAGAGGTTTTGGGAGTGAACGGAAAGCGGGTCCCCTTTAATGACACCGCAAGGTGTCCTGTTTTGGAGAGGGTACTTGGTACCCCTTTTTGGGGACACCAAAAGAAAAGCCACCCATTTTTGGGTTTCCAACCTCAAACAAGGCAGCTGGTTTGCACAGGTCACTCCGTGTGCCCTTCCGTGTATTGCGGCGGTACCTTGCGGCTTCCCCCAAAGGGCACATCGCAACAAGCAACCCAAGATGGCTGCCGCGGAAGGGGGGCCGGGGGGGGGGGGGGGGCAGAAGTTGTTACATTTTCTCCGTCTGGGTGCTTTTTGGAGGTTTTCTAGAAAAAGGAGTGCTGGAAAGATTGGGGCAGCTATCGCTAGACCTTTACCCAAACGACGCAAGACCATGCCTGGGCTATGCCTGGGCTATGCCTGGGCTATGCCTGGGCTATGCCTGGGCTATGCCTGGGCTATGCCTGGGCTGTGCCTGGGCTATGCCTGGGCTATGCCTGGGCTATGCCTGGGCTATGCCTGGGCTGCGCCTGGGCTATGCCTGGGCTGTGCCTGGGCTATGCCTGGGCTATGCCTGGGCTATGCCTGGGCTATGCCTGGGCTGCGCCTGGGCTATGCCTGGGCTATGCCTGGGCTGTGCCTGGGCTATGCCTGGGCTGTGCCTGGGCTGTGCCTGGGCTATGCCTGGGCTGTGCCTGGGCTATGCCTGGGCTATGCCTGGGCTATGCCTGGGCTATGCCTGGGCTATGCCTGGGCTATGCCTGGGCTGTGCCTGGGCTATGCCTGGGCTGTGCCTGGGCTGTGCCTGGGCTATGCCTGGGCTGTGCCTGGGCTATGCCTGGGCTATGCCTGGGCTGTGCCTGGGCTATGCCTGGGCTATGCCTGGGCTATGCCTGGGCTATGCCTGGGCTGTGCCTGGGCTATGCCTGTGCTGTGCCTGGGCTGTGCCTGGGCTATGCCTGGGCTGTGCCTGCGCTATGCCTGGCTATGCCTATGCCTGGGCTATGCCTGGGCTATGCCTGGGCTATGCCTGGGCTATGCTGCCCTGGGCTATGCCTGGGCTGTGCCTGGGCTATGCCTGGGCTAATGCCTGGGCTATGCCTATGCCTGGGCTATGCCTGGGCTATGCCTGGGCTGTGCCTGCGGCTATGCCTGGGCTATGCCTGGGCTATGCCTGGGCTATGCCTGGGCTATGCCTGGGCTATGCCTGGGCTATGCCTGGGCTATGCCTGGGCTATGCCTGGGCTGTGCCTGGGCTATGCCTGTGCTGTGCCTGGGCTGTGCCTGGGCTATGCCTGGGCTGTGCCTGCGCTATGCCTGGGCTATGCCTGGGCTCATGCCTGGGCTATGCCTGGGCTATGCCTGGGCTATGCCTGGGCTATGCCTGGGCTATGCCTGGGCTGTGCCTGGGCTGTGCCTGGGCTATGCCTGGGCTGTGCCTGCGCTATGCCTGGGCTATGCCTGGGCTAATGCCTGGGCTATGCCCAGGCTATGCCTGGGCTATGCCTGGGCTATGCCTGGGCTGTGCCTGCGCTATGCCTGGGCTATGCCTGGGCTAATGCCTGGGCTATGCCCAGGCTATGCCTGGGCTATGCCTGGGCTATGCCTGGGCTGTGCCTGGGCTATGCCTGGGCTGTGCCTGGGCTGTGCCTGGGCTATGCCTGGGCTGTGCCTGCGCTATGCCTGGGCTATGCCTGGGCTATGCCTGGGCTATGCCTGGGCTATGCCTGGGCTATGCCTGGGCTATGTATAATTCAAGGTTGGCTCAAAGCCAAGTGGTTTCCAACAGGACGTCAAGCCCTGGAAACTGCGCAACAATCCAAGGTCGACTGAAAGCCACGACTTGGTTTCCCTGAAAACGCAACCTTTTTTTTTAGTTTTCCCCTGTTGGTTTAAAAGGGAATTTCTAGCACTACTGCACATATTGTCCATGTTTTTTTTCCGTCAACATGTGTTGTTTTCCCCTCTTGGTTTTAAAGGCAATTTCTATGACTACTGGACATATTTTCCCATGCTCCTTTTGCAGTGGACTCAAACAAAACGAACTTGAAAGGCATATATCTTCCATGTGTTTTCCTCCATCTTCTCACGTTTCTTTTTCCCTGTGGCTTCCCCGGGCTTCGGGCCGTCCCCTCCGAGCGCCCGAGGTGGTGGCCTTGCCGGTGGACTGCACCGCGGACCTGGCGGTGAGCCGGCACGGCTGGGTCACCACGCCGGCCGGGGGACCTGGCGAGGGCGTGCGTGGAGGGCGGGAGCTCGGCTCCGGGAAGGAGAGACTGGGGGACCCTCCCCTTCCATTTGGTGAAGAATATGGTGTATTTTCCCTTGTTGGTTTTAAGGGGATGCAAATGGAGGTGTTGTATCACAGAAGTGGATTCCATTTCCCACAGCCCGCACAGTCCCTAGAAAGAACATACCGCCCTTGTGGTTCAGGTCATTTTTGGGGTAGAGCACCGCTAGGTTCCCCAGCCAGGTGCCCTTTCTCACCCAACTTTTTTTGGTTGGGAGGGTTCCCCTGCCAAAATAGACGACCGAAAAAATTGGGTACCCTTATTCTAACCTTTCTACTGGAGGATCTAGGAGAGAAGCGGAGAGAGCTTCATTCACTTGCCCCTTTGATGGGACTCAGCAAAAGGTGATCACCTGTTGGGGCCTTCAAGAATGGAGCAACCTTGGAAAACCAGAAGGTCCAGAGGTTGGCTTTGGGTGTGCGGGGGCCCAAACCGAACGAGGCCCAAAGACAATGACAGTGATCCACCGACCTCTTTCCGCTTTTCCGCACATGTCCCCTTACGCTCAGCGCAAGCGGAACGCCACGAGGCTCTCAAAAAAAAGATCCATTGGCGCCACAGCTTGACGTACCAGTTCTTGTTCTGCAGCAATCACATGCTGAGGCAAGCCGCATAAGAAGGGCCAAGGTTCAACTCAAAGGGGTTCTGATGGCCCGGATTGATTCAGAAGCCCGTCCTATGACTAGCAGGGTGTGGGTGTGTGTTTTTCCTCCAAAAAATGGTCTGGACCCGCACAGAGAGGCGACACCCCCCCAATCAAAGAAAGACACATTAAAGAGAACCAACCTACAAAAGGGAATCCCTAAAATATGGAATCCCCGCAAGCGTGGGACCTTTTTCTTGGGTAAATCGCCCAGCACCCCCAACTGAGTCAACATATGGGTGTGTCATGTTTTGAGGGTCCCCTTTAAAGGGAACCCAAGAAGAACACCACCATTGAGGGAACCCTGACTCTTTATGCCCTGCTCATTCTCTATCGCTGGTTGGGGTAGACCTCTTAGCCACTTTTTTTGATGATCTTGTTTGGGCAGATCTTCAGTTAGAACGTCTGTTTATTTTCAACATTTTGAGGATGGGGGCTTTCCACCACACAGGCCCCGGCTTTTGTTCAATGGAAATCTGGTGATTTGTGGGCTTTTTGGACAATTCAACATCACCCTTCTAACATGGCATTCCTTTGGACGTTCCCACCACAGAACTCGCCAGGGCTGAAGAGAACATGAGATCTTTTGTCGGGACCCATCTTTTTCAGGTTCCACGATCGGGTACATTTTCCGTGTGGGTGCAGGTCTCGGTTTAGACTGGGTTTTGGAAAAAAAGTTCTTTTCAAACGGACTTTCTGGTGGTTTGCATGTTGGTGGAGGGCGACTGCAGATTTCAACTTTGGGGAGAAGGCTTGATCAACTGAGGCGGGGCACCTTGCCCCCATATCAAGCGCAATATGGCCATTCAATAGGGAACCGCCTGCAAAGTGGTTGGTGGACATGAACCCCCACCGATTTCTGATGTCCACCAAGGAGTCCCCTGTTAAGTTTCGCTCCCATATCGCACCTGGCACACGGACTGCTGCATGGATTGTGCAGGTTAGACGCTTTCGAGCGTGCTTTGCGTTTCGTCGCACCGTTGCGACCGTTGCAACTGGTCTACGGCTTGATTCCTTGTCCATTCTTTTAAACCATCGTTCTTTTCAAAGAAAGAAAGACCGCCATTTTCCCCTTGGGTTTCAAAGGAGGTTTTCTAGAAAGATCCGGATTTCAGGATCCCTGGGTTTAGAATGGGGAACATAGGTGTCCTTTTTGGTTGTTTTGGTCGAAACATAGATGGGTTTCGATTCCTGGTTTACCTGGTGTTTTGTTTTTTTTTCTCATCTACCAGGGAAATCCATCTCTTTCCCCTAAAAGGGCACCTATGATGGGGAAGCAAAGATCTCCCTGGAACTGGAGCGAGCCCACCGCGAGCTCGCGAACTGCGAACCGCCGCACGGCCCAAACCTAGGAGCGAACCCCGGCAAACAAAAAAGCCATCGCGCGCGTTGCACCTGAAAACCCGACTCGGACACATTTGACGTCGGGGCCTCGGAAGGAGTCACGTAAACGGATAGAAGCGATTGGTGTTCTACCGGATTCCGGTGGATCAGGCGGTATCATGTTTGTTCTTGGTGGGGTTGTGCCTTTGAAGCATTGTTAATCATCACTGGAGTCTCCCCGTCCGAGGGAAAGACGTATGCGGGTTTTGCGATGTTGGAATACCACATTGGAGAGATGGTGCCCCATTTAAAGTGAGGGTGCTCACTTTTGGTTGAATCAATTGGAGACCAGCGCATAGGCATGACGTGTCCCGGGCCCGCTTATTCGAGACCCGGCTTTCCTTTTGTGAGACATACTGACATACCCATATGGACATCCCGAACCAACGGTTGAAAAGGAGCCCCTAGGCCAAGCAAGATCAATCAAGACCAGTGGCAGGGTGTGGGGGTGGGAGGGGGGGGGGGTGGGCGGGTCAGGTGGGGAGGGGTGGGGAGGGGAGGGGAGGTGGTTGTAGGGATTTTGCCTTCAAGACTAGGTTTTGATTCCTCCGTTCCTCTTGAAGTCCGTGTTTGCCACTTCCGCCTTTCAATTCTCCGTGTTTGTTCCCACCCTTGTGCTGCAAAGTTCCACATTCAATCTGCTTCCAGATCGCTGAGTGGTTCCGGCTCCCATTGAAAGGTTTTAAGTTGTTTTCAGTCGTTGTTTGTTGTTTTTGGTTCGTTTTTCAGCTGTTTTTAGTTGGTGTGGCTGGGTGTCCGTATTTTAACCCACAAGTTCGCGACTTTTAGATCCGAACACGGGCAACCAGATCCCTTTTCGTATTTCGGCTCCTTGAAGTCGCCGGGCTTGGAGCTCCTCGAGAAACCTGGGGTTGCAAGATGCCGGGTTTCAGACACCCGGAGCCAAGAAGCAACCTGGAGATGACCTTGGTTCGGTTCCTTAGGCCGTTAGTTTTTTTTTGGGGTTTAGAGGGAGGTTCGATTTCAGCCACTAAAAAGCTAAACAAATAGAAGGGGATCTGAGGACAGCCCAAACGCACAGTGCCCCAAAGTTTTGCGGGCCGCCGTTCCTTTTTGGCTTCCCCGAAAAGAAACCGGGACACCTGCAAAGGCTTCCTTCTGCTCTGTCTTGAAAAAACAACGAACCGTACAGCGGGGGCCGGCGGGGGGGGGGGGGGGAGGGCCGTTTCTTTTTGTTTCCCTGGTGTTAGTTTACAGAGTAGGAAGATCCGGGTGCAGAAGTAGCTTGCCGGGGAGTTCCAAGTTTTGGGGACTGAAAAAACCTCGAAGCTGCCAATCCAAGTCGATTTTTCCAAACAAAAGTCAAGCTCCCAAGACCGAGTTTCTTGCATTTTCTTTTTCAGCTGACGCTCGGTGGTGCTTTCTGGATCTTGGCAGGTCATGGCAACTTGCAGGCCCGTGGTGTCCGTCTACAACTTCGAGAACCCCAAGGAGAAGGCGCGCGACCTCCGAACATCCGACCTCGGCGGAAAAGTCGCGCGGAGAGCGCGATTGGACGCGTGGGGTTTTCTTTTTGGGGCCACTTTCTCCCAAAAAGGGGCCAGGGGCCTAGGGCAATATGGCTTTGGGTCAAACATAGGTGCCCAACATGGAACCCTGGCAAATGGAAACCCGAACTAAAATCTGCGGTCCCCTGGCGGCTTAATTTTGACCCATACCCACATGGCCTTTTCGAAACTTCCTCCCCAAGACCAAGGGGCTTTGGCCTTTCTCTTGGGCGAGCAGTGGAACCGAAGCCTTTGTCAACCGCACCGTGGGAGGACGCTAGGGTCCCTGGAAAAAAGGAGATTGCTGGGAAAGGCAAAGACGTGTCCCCCCAAACGCACGTATATATATACACATACATATATATATATATATATACACACACACATGCAGCTATACACACATATATATATATACACATAATATATGCATATATGGGAGGGAATCAGGGAGGAGTGAATAAGGTCAGGCGCGTTTTCCATGACTTTAGGAAGCTGAGTTTGCCACTCCCCTTTTTCGTGAGCACATACATATACTGGCCTTTGCTTGTGCAATCGTTCGCATGTTCACGCCACCATTCGGGAGCTTTTTTGGGTGGCCCTTTTGAGTCTGCCTTTCTATTGAAATCCGCTGAACGGGACGATTCCTTGAGATGGGAGCCCGCGTTTTTGACGGAACGCGTCTCCTTTCCCGCCAAAGCAAAAAAGACTCAACCCTTCCTCTTCAACAATGCCCAAAAAAAGGGGGGTCGGCTCCAAAATTCTGGGGGTTGACTCCCCATTCTTTTCAACCATCGTTCTTTTCAAAAACCGATCGCCGTTTCCCCAGGGTTTTGGGTGGTTTTCAAGAAAGAAGGGTGACTGGACAGAATGGACATGGAAGGTACCCCTAGAATAATTTTGCCACCCAGAAATCAGGACCACTTGGTCTTGATGTACCCCGCAAGGGTCACAAATAGGTACCCAAAATGAAACTCCATAGGCCGAAGGCGGCTTCCCGAAGCACGGGGCTGATCTGGAAGTGGACGAAAACCGAAAGCCGCCGGACCGCTCGGGTGAATCCTGAGTCCGAAAAAATCCGCAGCTTTCCGTCGGCTCTTGTTTCAGAAAAGGCAGGGGTTACTTCCATTTGGTTAAGACCCTGGACAAAAATCAACATATTTCCAGTAGTGATAGATTCCCTTTAAAACAGCAGCATATACTTGGCCAGGCCCCCCAACTGGGTGCCCTTTCTTGCCCTTCTGGTTGGGAGTTCCCCTACAAAAATAGACGAAACAGACAAAAACTAGGGTACCAACTTGTTCTGACCTCTACTGAAAAAACCTGCTTGGGTTTATCCTGATACAATGGCAGACGCAAGCCCTGCCTTTTTCTGAAGCAAGAGCCGACGGACAGCTGCGGATTTTTTGGGACGCGACCGCCAGACCGGAACTGTGGTCATGCCCCACGTGATGCAGTCCCCTCTGCGCCCAGATCTGGTCCGAGAGGCCCGGAAATCGGTCACTTGAAGCTGGGCACCGAGCTGATTTTCTAGGGGTTGGTTCCTTGTCCATTCTTTTCAAGCATCGTTCTTTTGGAACACCGATCGCCGTTTTTTCCGCGGGTTTCTGGAGGTTTTCTAGAAAGATTCGGATCCCTGGAAAGAAAAAAGAGCAGAAATCGGTCGGTCACTTGAAGAAGCTGGGCATCTTGGACCGATTTATTCCACCGCTATTGGGTTGGATCTTTGGACTTTAACTTTTTGGATTCCCTTCAGTCCCTTCCTTTCAACCAGCAGAGAAGTCAAAAACTTTTTGCCGGAAGATCTACCCAAGTTTCGGCTCGAGGCTTTCCTAGGCCTCGAGACCCGACCTTCGCAGTGAGGGAGGTGCGGCATGTCCCACCTTGGGCCAATTTTTTCTCAAATCGGAATCGGACTCGGAACCCATGGCTTGGCTGCAGGTGGCGCAACCGAAGGCCATCCGGTCCCTTAGCCTTTCAGCTTTTGGGTCGTTTCCATGCACACCCACTGAAAGTTATTCACTTCTGGCCGGGGGGATCCGCAAACCGGGCGGCCCAGTGTAGTCTTCGGATCCGTTTTTTTTCTTCTTTTTTTCCGAAGGGAGTTCCCTGGAAGGTGGGCGTAGTCGCGGGCCGTATGGGAACCAAGAGTGATTTTTTTCCCCAGGTGCATGGATGAAGGTTTGGGACGGTTCCTTGGGTAGATCCCTTCAACGCCAGGTTTTGATTCTGACTCTGAAGGAAATTCTAGATCTCCGCAAATTGGCAGGTTGAACTCTTTTGGGGTCTTCCTTAGAGAGATCTGGGGGTGGGAGGTTCAGCGAACGTGTTGTGAGTGGATATGGCATGATATGGCACAACTGAGGTGCAATGCGTTTGCATTGCAAACGGGAAACCAAACACTAAACATTTGGGTTGAACCAATAATGAACAGACCGCCAGCGACGAGATCTCCATCGTCTTCTGGGTTCCTTTGGAGTTTCCCTGGATTTCCTCTCTGGAAACACGAGTCAAAACGGATCTGCGGAAACACCCAGATAGTGCACAGGATTTGGACCCGTTCGCTGTTCCCCATGTTAGTCCCCGGTTTGGTGATGCTTATCAGTTACCTCATTCTCTCACTTGCCCAAAAGCCGCTTTGACCTTTTCGTTGCCCCCTTTCCCATTTTCAGTCATGGCCCCAAAAGGTGATCACCTTGTATTTCTGGGTCCTTGGGGCAGCTAAGTTAGGGTTTCTTCCAACACAGCATGGTCGGTGGTGCAGCATCTGTCACCTGCTGAATGGGGTTCTGCTTGCTTGCCGTGCCTGACACCTGAGATGGGAGAACCCCAAACTTAAGGGCTGAATGTATACGTCCATATATGAACACCTAGTACGAAACTCTAGTTCGTGGGTCAATCAACTGTTAGGTCTGGCTTACTTATGGAAACATCAGCCTTTGTCAAAACCTTTTATAGTTCTCAAGCCATGCTTTTCTGGTGTTCGTTTTTCCAGGGAAAGTGATTCATGTATGATGTCCCAAGCAAATGCCAGTCAGTGTTTCCCTTTATCCACATAGAAGGAGTTCCCGAGTAGAGGACGGCCGAAAAAGTATGCGCTGCCGCAGGTCCACAGGGACATGAACAAGAACAAGCGCCAGGCTTACGCCGTGAAGGCCAAGGCAGGCTACGACACCGCCGCCGAGTCCTGGTGCACCGGCCGAGCTGTGGCCCGTATCCCCCGCGCGCCAGGCGGTGGAACCCACCGTGCTGGCCAGGCGGCCTTCGGAAACCAGGCCCGCGGCGGAGGCATGTTCAACCCCACCAGGATCTGGCGCCGCTGGCACCGCAAGGTGAACCTCACCAAGAAGCGCCATGCCGTGGCTGTGGCTTTGGCTGCCAGCAGCTTGCCTCCCCTGGTGATGGCACGGGGTCACCGCATCAATGAGGTGGCTGAGCTGCCCTTGGTGGTGACTGATGGCATTGAGAAGCTGAGCAAGACCAAGCAGGCAGTGGAGGCACTGAAGAAGCTCGGCTGCGGTGAGGACTTGACTCGTGTCCTTGATTCCAAGAAGATCAGGCCGGGCCAGGGCAAGGCGCGCAATCGCCGATACGTGAAGGCATGCGGCCCCCTGATCATCTACAATGAGGACCAGGGCATCACTCGGGCCATGCGAAACATCCCGGGCGTGGAGACTGCGCACATCGACCGCCTCAACCTGCTGCGCTTGGCGCCTGGGGGTCACTTCGGCCGCTTCACCATCTTCACAGAGAGCGCCTTCAAGAAGCTGTCGGCCATCTACGGCACGCACAAGAGCGGCGCTCCGCTGAAGAAGGGCTACCACCTGCCCCGGGCCGCCATGGCGAACGCGGATCTTGCCCGCATCATCAACAGCACTGAGGTGCAGTCCGTGCTTCGCCCCAAGAAGGAGAAGGCCACCTTTGCCCCGAAGCGCAATGCCTTGAAGAGCAAGGAGGTCATGGAGGAGCTGAACCCGGGCTCCACTGACCGCAAGGCCGCGCTGCAGAAGAGCTCCGAGAAGGGCACATCCGAGTTCGCGGAGGCGGGACCCGTGCGCTTGACATGGCTGTATCTTTGTTTGAGCGCACCCCGCTTATCAGGTCGCATTACAAGAGACGGCCAAACTCCATAGAACCCCCCTCCCACCCCTATTTTGGGGGATGCATCATCCGTTTTTGAGCCTGAAAGCCCCCCTCAAACCAGCTGCGCCCACAGACGAACTTGAGTGAGTGAGTGGGATGCAGACCATTTTGCAGCGGAGGCTTAGACCTGCATGTTCAGGTCCAGAAGGCCAAGAAGGCACGCATCGAAGAGGCCAAGAAGTACAACAAGGAGAACAAGAAGGGCAACTCGGCTGAGAGATGATGCTGATTATGCAGGAATATTTCACGGACTGATTTGTGTTTCGTTTCACCTCGTGCCACGTCAGGGGCTTTCAAACACGGTGAGTCTGTTTTGGCTTATTCCCTTCGACCCTGTGAATGAGAAATGAGGGCAGACTAG
>CAUJNA010001079.1:267500-284747 GCA_963377175.1 Effrenium voratum
TGGCTGAACTCCAATCCACTAAACCACGCCTTTATACTTTTGAGCATTGTTGCTCCCCGAACCCAACGTCAACCAAGTTATTTGGTGGGTTTTAAAGGGACACCAAAGGGAAAGCCAGTGTTTTTGTTTGGGGGTGGTTCACCCCTCAGCCTAGAGCGGGTTCTCCACCGATCGGTTTTGAGAACGGCTCCCTCGGTGTCTCGGTGTCCCTCGGTGTCCCTCGGTGTGGCGGAGATGTTCTGTGGCTTCCTGAGGGAAAATTGGCCATTCGAGTCTTGATGACTTCGTTAGGGGCAGAATGTCCATTTTTTTTTAAACTATGGACTAAGATGATTTGGATACTAATGCTTTTTCTATCTATGGACTATGGTAAGTAATTTGATATTTGATTTGGACATTGAGATGAACGGATTCATATTAATTTTTTTGATAGTACTTTTTGATTTAAAGCAACACATTCGGAGGCAGCACACTCCCCAGCAAATTGGGCGTTCAAGAGTTTCGGGGTGCCAGTTTCTCTTGCCCAGTCGCACTTGTGGCGCATCCTCCGCTCAAACTTGACAAACCTGCGAATAGGTTTTTGGAGGGCTCCGATCTTCCACGAACCGCGAAGCTCGCTCTGTGAGTTCCGTTTCGGAGGAGCGCCACGTTTTTAGGTTTGGTTGCGACCGTTTGAGTGGCAAACAAAAACAAGCGTGGGAGCTTTTAGCTTTTGGTTGGCCAGTCAAGTCAGGAAGTGAGAACGGTTTTTGGGCATTCTCCGTTTGGACAAAAGAAGGGAATCACCTTTAGGACACTTTTTCTGTGGAGGGCTTGGAAATGGTTCAGCAATGCCCAAATGGTTCCTTCCCACCTAGCGGTTTCCCGCAAACGAAGACTCCCAACCAGCGGGCTTGCTTGGATTCCGGCTTATTTTGCGATATTTTTCTGGCTGGTGGTGTCTTATTGGTTTCAACTGGGAAGCCAAGAGAACCAAAGGCCGGGAATCCTCCAAACCAAAATGCCTGAAAGCAGCCTTAACACAGATGAACTCTTGTAGAATTGGGACCCCGCCAAAATGGCGCAACGGTTTTCCTTTTGGTTTCCCTGTAAAACCACCAGCCAAAACGACCCCGCCAAAGTGGCGCAACGGGTTTTCCCCTTTTTGTTTCCCCTTAGAGACAAAAGCAATTTTCTGCATCCGCTCAAAAAAAGAAGTGGTTTCCCGGTAAAACCACAAACGACTGGGGCATCAACTCAAAAAAGGCCGAGCCACCCCTATCTTTGGTGTATTTTGCTTGGATGTTAGGACTTGAACTTTTTGCCAACTCATGGGTTTTCCGAATTAAACCACTAAAAGTTTCAAGCAGAAAGCAACCAAGCTCATGCCCTTTGTGGTTGCCCTTTTTCTAGGCGTACCTTCCATTTCCATAAGGGTGGCTATGCGAGGGGTTCCTTCCTTCCATGGACCGAGCTACGTGAGGCGAGGGCAGCTTCTACAAGACCCTGATGAAGGCCTTCGAGGCCAAGGCCGCGGCGGACGCCGCCAAGAAGGCGCGCGGCGCGCCGAATCCGTTGGCGGGGACCGGTGTGACGCCCCAAGGGACGAGGTGATGCACCGTCTTGTGGTGCTTTTAACGATAGATATATACATACATACATGACTATAGATATTAATATGGTCCAATATATATATATATATATACATATATATATATGGTCCAGTATATATATATATATGTTGTCTATGTATGCGTTTGTGATTTATTGTTTACTTAAGACAAACCACTTGTTGATATACTTATCATTCTTGTTTTTTAAAATAAAAACAACAATGTATCGATTGACTTGTTTGTTTGTTTGTTTGTTTGTTTGTTTGTTTGTTTGTTTGTTTGTTTGTTTATTTGTGTGTTTGTGTAGTTATTTATTTATCTATTGATTGTTTGGCTTATTTATGTTTTATTTCTGGTTGCTTTGTTGGTTTATCTATTTCCGTGTTTATTTGTCCATGCATTTATTTAGTTACTTTTTTTTGGGTGGGGGGGTAAGACGGCCATGTTGAACTCGGGGAACATGACTCGCAGTCGACAGGTGCAGCAGTTGCAGTGTCCGTCAACTCACTTCCCGAGTTCCCGGACTTCGGCGGCCACGTTTTTGGGTTTGGAAGGGCCGTTTTAGTCGAGGCCCCCCAGCAATTGGTGCCCTTCTACCGTTTCTTTTTTGGGTTGAGAGATTCAGTTCCCCTACTAAAATAGAGAACAGACAAAAAGGGTATCCTTATTCTAGCCTCTCAAATCTGGAGGACCTAGTAGTGGCAAACAACAAGTGAGGGAGCTTTTAACTTTTTGTTGGCCAGCCTGTCAACTCAGGAAGTCTTCGAATGGTTTCGGGCATTCTCCGTTTGGACAACAGAAGGCCTCACCCTTTAGGCCTCTTTCTGTGGCGGGTTCAACTTGTGGCCAATCTACTCGCTCGGAAGTGAGGATAAGGTTTAGATTGGTGGTTCTGGCCCCATCGGGGAACCCCACGTTTTTTTTCTCTTCTTTTTTTTCTTTTCTTTTTCTCGAATAGCTCACCTATGGCTCCGGGCATGTCTGAAGCCTTTTGGGTCCATCAACACCGGATGAGTCAAGACATAACGGAAGATCCCGCTGGACCCACTGGTCAAAGAAAGGCGTCCGACCTGGATTTCCTGGGGCCCTCCATTTTGACTGGGGGGGATCAAAGTCAGAAAAAGGGGGTTGTCTCTCTCTCAAGCTTGCCACGGGGCTGACTTTGATCATGATAAAAATAATGGGCCAGATGTCCGGGACAGCGAGATGCGGAGAAGCCTTTCGTGTTGTTTTTTTGGTGAGGCCCCAGATTCTGACGAACATTTGCCCATTTCGGTTTGGTCAAAGGGAGATAGCTGCGATTCGACACGAGCGGCTCTGGAATGACAGTGGCATGGGCTCTCAAGTGCAACCTGAGGGTCCCCGAGAAGGAAAATGGTGTTCCAGGATTTGCTTGGGTTCCTTGTCGCGTGGTTTCCTCGAGGTATATAACCCAGACCAGGCCTGCCAGTTGACATTTGTTTGGACCACCCTGGAAGCCACCCGATTGACATTTGTTTGTGAGAACATCAGTTCGTGCCTGCATTGCTTCAGCTCCTCTAGGAGTTGATTCCCCATTCAACCATCGTTCTTTTCAAGAACCAGCCGTTTCCCCAAGGTTCGTTTTTTTTCTTTTTCTTTTTCTTAATTAGAAAGATCCGGATGCCGGGAAAGAATGGGGAAATGGAAGGTTCCCCTACATCTCCCCTTGTTTTTCAGGCTGCGGAGAAGAAGGAGGCTGAGGGCGAGGAGGAGGCCGAGGAGTGAAGCGCCGGTAGCTCCGATCTGAGGATCTGAGACACGGCGTTGGAAGGGATGGAGCGAGCGATGGGCGCAGCGTTTTGGACGGAGCGGGGGGCACTTGCCGGATGAAAAAAGAAGAGCCGCGCGCGGGGCGTTTTTTGCGCCTCTGGGTCCAGACGTCGAAAGGGACAGGCGTCGAAGTAGGGGAATCATTTTTTTCGGACCGGACGGCTTGTACTGGCAACTTTGTTCAGTCAAGGAGAAGCTTACTGGTCAGAGGAACTCCTGCAAAGGCAACAGATCCCCTACCAAAATAACATTGATTAGTATGTCCCTCCGGATGAATCCGGAGTTGACATTAGGTTGCTTCTACGCAACAAAAGGAGTAGTTTGAAAACCTGAAACAGGCTGCCCCCTGTTTCGAATCAATTTGGGTCACCCGGCAAGAAAGGCGAGGGAACTCGCGAAACCCTGGCCAATCTGCCATGGTTTCTGGTTGGTTTGCAAGTGGCTGTAGATTTCAAAGCAGCATGGCCTAGAGGTATACAGCACCATGAAAGAAGCTATCCAAAGGCTACGAAATCCCCACCTGCCAATCCCAGCAATGTTACACTGTCTTTCTACCCTTATTTGCTTTAGAATGTCTATCATGCTTCCCTCTTTCACTGCTGGGAATATTACGTATTTTTCCAGGGGGCTTAAGCAAATGGAAGTCGAGGTGGGTTGGTGGTGCGTTTGCTTGCTTTTCATGTGGCTGTGGCTCAAAAACACGTACCAAAATGGCACCTTTGGCAATGGAACCAAAGACTATATCCCGCGTAACCCTGGCTCTTCAATTTTGAGCCACACCCATGTCTCGTATGTCCACACTTTAGAATGCCTAGAAGGGGTCGTAGCGCTGGGAAGGGCCAACCTTCGGATTTTTTCTCGGAACAGAGGCGAAGACATTTTTTGCGGGCATTGTCAGAAGGCCCACTCCCTGAGTTCCTGGTGCTCCTGCTAAAATAGACGTCCTGACAAAAGTGGGTACCAACTTATTCTAGCCTCGAAAACTGGAGGACCTAGCTAGACTTTTTGGGAAGAGACATGTTGTGTTAAATCCAAAATGCCAGCTTTTGTGGGCCAATCTACTCCGGAAGTGAGAAGGCTTTCCTTAGCTTTTTGCCTTGGTGTTCCATGAATTTCCCATAGCAGACAGTTGAGAGACGTTTTGCAGCAGGTCTGTTGGAGCATTAAGACCATGCTTTTGGATGGTTTTTTTTTCTTCGTTTTTCGATAGGGAGTCGTTACAGAAATATGGATATTTGGTGTACGGAGCTGTCAGAAAAAAAGGGGCCCTGGTCTCCTGGCACCATTTTTCACCCCATAGACTGAAACCCAGGCATTAGCTTGTGGGTGTGTCTTCTCAGACCCCATAGAATTGGTGGTTTTCCCTTTTGTATCGCTTTAAGCCCACGAAAAAGGAGGGGATCTTGCGACTACATTGTGGACTTCCACCCCAAATGTCGAAAACCACCTGGATGTCAGTCTACCTGCACCCTGCGGCCATGTCTACCTTGTCCTATGGTTGTTAGGAGCCCCCCCGAACAGGGCCCAACAAGGACAAATGCTCAGGGGGCAATATGCGTCCTTTTTCTCAGTGCAAAGCGAATCCACCGTTGAACCCTTTGGATTTTCCCTCGGAAACCAATTTGAGTCAAGGTCCCCAATGGTGACTACCATTTTGTTCCAGGTCCCTAAGGAGCAACGATAAACTCACACACCTTAACATTATGCTGTTAGAAAGTGATTCTTAATGAAACTTGTACAAACATATGATATAGCATTCAACACACATATTATTTCACTTGTTAGAACTATATCCTACTCATACTGTGGATGGACGAAATCCTGCACCACTTTGAAACCATGGGAAACCGCTGTTTGACAGTATTTACAGGAAATCAGACCATTCCAGGGTTTCGCAGGATTTCGTCCAGTGGATGGACAAAATCCTGCACCACTTAAGAAACCCTGGAATGATGATTATCTTGTAAATACCAACAAATTATGGTTTCCCATGGTTTCAAAGTGGTGCAGGATTTCGTCCATCGACAGCAGGAATCCCGATCCACATTCCTCCAAAAGGAAGGATTTTTCTGGGAACTCAGGTCCTGCCGCCGGGCGAGCTGCCTCCCCCCGCTATCCCGGGGCACAGGCGACTTCCGGGTCCCTCGATGACAGCCACGTCGACGTCCCGTAAACCCTTTTTTTTAACCATTTTTTTCTTCCCCGTTTTTTTTCTTCCCCCCTTCTTCTTCTCCGTTCTTTCCCGGATGTTCGGTTAACGCTTTTTTGTTTTTTCTTTTTTTTCTTCGGAAATGGTTGGTTCGCCGTACCGTAGGACCGCTTAGCATGTTTTCTTGGGTAGATAGGGAGGGAATGAGAATTGGAATGACCGGGAGAAAAACACCATCCCCTATGGTTTCCTCTTCCGGATCATTCCCAACATGCTGAGTCATTCCCTACTGAGCACCAGCAAGTTTTGTTTGAGAGGGATTCATGACATATCCAAGAGAGAGTCACGAATGGGCAAATCGACGCACTGAGCATTCAAGAGGTTTCGCGCACTTCAAATTTCCATTGTGGATTTTTTCCATTTGCTGAGTTCGTCCTCTTTTAATGCGGCCCTCTTGGTTTCCAACGGGAATCGCTGTTGCCGTTTTTCATAGCACCTGAAACGAAAGGCAGCGGGTTTGCCCGCCCAAACCAAAACACTTCCCTAAGAGGGCGGTTTGGGTTGAACTCTTTTTGAGATAGCCTTGCTCGACATATGGATTCTCATGAAGTGAAACCTGTTGGAGTGGCTGAAAAAGGGCGCCAGTTTCGGTGTTTCTGTGGTCAGGAGTGCTTTTCGGGATGGTTTGGGTGTTTTGGGGGTTTGCCGGGTGTTTTGGGTGTCTGTGTTTCTTCCCGGTGTTTTTGGTGTCTGGTCGGCAGCCCACTAAAAAGGGAAACAAGAAGGAACACCACCAATTGTGGGCTACCCAAATTTTGAGACCTCCAAGTCTCGTCTGGCAATAAGCTCAAAGTGGGTCAATCACCGGTGTGTACTTGCCAAGAAGCTTGGATGTTCAAGTTTCCCCTTCCCCCGCCCCGGTGTTTAAACGAGAGGTGGTTCAAACATGTTTGAACCAAGGGTCCAGATTTTGACTGCCTGCAATTAGACTAAAATCCAGGAGTCCCTTTTGTTCTGGTACATGACCCGCCCCTTTTAAATCATTGTTCGGGGTAGTCAAAAAGTGGAGCCTGGTTTGAAACGTTGGCGCAACCCTGAAACTATCAGAATTCAGATTTTCATGGGTTGTCTCAAAATGCTTGGAACACTGCAAGATGGCAACGTATTCCTTTTGGTTCTCCTTCAAACCAACCCACAAAAACAGAACTCTCCCCCCCCAACAAAAATGAAGAAGAAGGCCCTTGGAAATTGACGGCCTCTGGTTCGGAAGCCAGGCCGCCCTTTGACTACGGCCCGGCCCCCAAGGAGCGACTGAGGGGATCCCTGCCCGGGCTCGGTTTGGGTTTTGGGGATATTTGCTGGAACCACTCGGAACCCTTTTTGGGTTTGGTTGAAACGGAATTTCAGGAAGGCGATTTGGAGGCCCCCACGTTGGGAGACAAACGCGAACTTCGCCTTTCGGCGGGACAAGTTGGACCTTTGGACATTTGGACGTGAGCCTTGGCTTGCTTCCTGCCGTGAAACGAACCGTTGCCTCCGGGTTCAGATCTGTGAAGCTGGCAGAATAAGGTTGGAGACGTTCGGCCGCAGGGACACCAGACATGAAAATGCTTCCTGGCTCACTCTCGGGGTTGGAGCTGTCAGAAATAAGCAGGATTTGCTCGGATGGTTGACAATGGGCAAGATGGGCGGAGGCCGTGACGCATATTTTTTGGCCAAGCGAAGAGTCTCTCGAGAAACCAAGGGGGCAAGTTGTGCAAGGGGAAGTCTTGCGAACGGAAAGAGAAGTTTGCCTCTGCTAAGAGGAAACTGGACGACTCCCGGATGAAGGTGCTCTTGGCAAGACTTCTTGGCCTTTTTGGGTTCTTTCGTTCGATTCATTTTCTTAGATAGGGGTCTGCAAAACCAAAGTGTTTTGCGAGCTACCCAAGGTTGTGAACTGGGCAAAATCAGCAAATCCCAAGGCGTTTATGGCCTGCCTGGATGGGCAGCAAGACTTTCCTGGAAGTGTCTCAAAACTAGGGGCACGAAAATGGGTTGTGTTCCCTTCGCTTCCCTGAAGCCAAAGAACTGTTTTTGGTCCGCCATTTTGAGAAGCCCAGCATTTACTCTGAAAGCTTGTGAATCCTCGTTTTTGGAAGAAACGGTTGCTTCCATTTGCTGAAATGCGTATTTTTTCCATTTCCCCCTGTTGATTTTGCAAGGAATCTATCACTACTGGACATGTTTTTTGTTCCCCCCTCCCCGCACCACTGGACATTTTGTTTGATTTTATTTTTCTGGGCTTAAGCAAATGGATGGTTGGTTTGAAGGAGCGGTTGGTTTTCGTAGGGAGCCCGGAAAAGTCGCACGCACCGCTCTCAGGTCCGCCTCCCTTCGATGGCCGAGGGCGCGATTTGAGTTGGGGCCGGGGGAGGTGTCCGCGCTGGGAATAGGGCGAAAGGGGTAATGTTGACCCAGGATTAATAAACCTGACCCATTGGGTGGGTGTTCCCTCCAAAAGTGGTCTGAATCCCCACTAAAAGGGAGCACCCCCCGATCAAAATCAACCAGGGGTTTAACTTCATCCGCGGTTGACATTAACTTCCATGTCCATTCTTCTGGGTGAATTATAACGACCGAATTCACGACCGAATTCACCCCAAATGGTGGTGTATGTGGGGAATATGTTTTTCCAACCACCTTATTCCAGGCTGGTGAAATATGATAGTTCACCTAGAATTCTTTCCAGGCATCCGGATCTTTTCAGGGAAACCACCCAAAACCCTGATGAAGAAATGCATTGGCCGAAGATCGGCTGGGGTTTCGTTGGTGCATCTGGCCTGGATGTTTGGATGTTTGGATGTGGTTTGGGCGTAATTGGTTCAGTGGATATTGCCACCATGGTACTCCGGTACCCATCGATACGCCGATACGCCACCATAGTTCTCAGTAGAAACTACTCAGCTAGTATACATGGTGATCAGCTGTGGAGCTGATGAAGTTCTTCTACTGTATTTGGAGTTGGTACCCTTTTTCAGGTTGGCTTAAAGGGAAAGCAAAGGGACAACCACCATTTTGGGCAAAGGACAACCACCAATTGGATTGTCCTTTATGAACAAAGACACTCGCGTTGTTTATTTTGGGAAGATCGTAAAGCCCTTGCGCCACAACCTCACTGTCGTTCATAGGATTCCTGCCGCTTTTTCCCTTCTATGTCACAAAGTGTGGAATCAGGATCAGGTGTTCCCGTTGCCATTCGGAGGTTCGACCATGGCGAGCATGTCCACTATAGTTCAGTTGCCGGGAAGCAGTGCAGCTTGTTCGCGGGCAAATCTTTTGATCAGGAAGGTTCCGGCGTTTTTCGTCGTTGCTTGCACTGCAGTGTACCCTTTTCCGGGGTGTTTAAAAGGAAACCAACGGGACACCAAGCACTTCGGGCCTTTGGGTGTTCTCCCCTCCCTGACTTTGAGAGCCAATGTTTCATGGCTTAACAAGGGCTTATTTGGGATCCGGAACCCCTCCCCTCCCTCCCAGCCCCCAAAATCATTTTTGGTTTGAGTGGTAGGCAGAGCCCAACACCCGCGGACTCAGAATCGATCCGGCACTGGTTGCGAGATATTATGTGGCTTGCACAAGTTGCCATGGGCTCGTTGGAAACCTTATGTTTTGTGAAAACATGGCGGTTCCCAGGTTAAGTGGGGGTTTCCGTTCAACGAGTTAAACTTTTAGCAGGGCATCGGAGGAATGCCCCGAAAATACCGAGTTTCCTAGAAAGATACTTTTTTTTTTGTGCAGTGCACCGCAAATGCTGTGTTTGGGAGGGCGCAGGTGCATCCTGGGCAAGAAACAATTTGACTTGCGATTTGTTTTGCGTGCTCACCCAAGGGGGGGAGGGGCCCATGCACTCAGATTTAGCTAAAAGGAGTCGACTCCTGTAGGGTCTCACCGAAATTATTTGACACAATCTAGATCATGGGTATGGGTCAAAGTTAAAGCGCCAGCGGACCGCAGGTGTTCGTCCATGTTTCCAGGAAACCAGGGTTCCATTTTGGCTGCCCATTTTTGACCCACAGATGGGTGTTTCTCAAAGCTAGGCACTCCAGGAAAAGGTTTCCTTTCGCCTTCGTACCATCCAAGGGTTGCACCATCTATTCTACTGGACGTCTTGGCTTGGTTGTTGTTGGGAAACATTTTGCCCATTTTTGCTTCTTGTGGTTTAGTGGTTGAAATCCGGATCCAGGAGTCTAAACCCATCTAGGTGTTGCTCTTTTTTTTTGTCCACCTTCCTGCTTCGGGCCCCCGCCAGTTTCGCCTCTTTGTTTAACGTTTTTGTTTGTTTGTTTTGTGACATATATATATATATATAGATACATAGATACATAGATACATAGATACATAGATACATAGATACATAGATAGACAGACAGGCAGACAGAGACAGACAGACAGAGAGAGAGAGAGAGAGAGACAGACAGACAGACAGACAGACAAAAGATAGACAGACAAAAGATAGACAGACAGATAGATATAGATAGATGGATGGCTAGATCTGGGCCGTCCGATATTGTGCAAGCCAAATTTGCAGATTCTGATCTTCGGATCATACTCCCGCAGGCCGCCGCCGCCCTTCATGGGAGGGCCGCCACCCTACAGGTCACCTTTGGGGGGGAGGAGGGCCATGTGTTGAACCGATTTTTGGCCGCCAGTTTGGCGGAACCGATTTCGGGAGGCGAATTTTGTTGCGACCTGTTTTGTTTTTCTCTTAAGTGCTGTTTTCTGTTTGCGGGTTTGAGTCTGAGACTCTGTGAGTGTTCGTGTCTATGGCACACTTTTTTTTCCAGTCTTGGTCGGGTTGGTGGAGCTCACTGGGATAAAACCTGCAAAGCTCACATGATGATTGTGTCTCACTTGGGTATCCCCTTACGAAACCAATCTGGGCATCCGATTTGGAGTCCATTGCGACATCGGTGAGAGTGCAAGAGAGGTTTTAACAGTCAGCCGGGCTTGTCTCGAAATCTGATTCGGACATGAAAGAACAGGACACCCCCCCTGGCAAGGTTCCAGATGAATTCACATCTTGTGTTGGCAAAAGCAATACTAATAGTTTTACCACTACCACGACAATCATCACTAAACATGGCCTTGCAGTGCCGCGCAACCCCATTCAAATGGTTTAATTGCTCACTTGCCCAGAGCGAGTCGACCCTTTTGAGCTTTTAGTCTCCCCTGTTTGGTACCCGCCCCATTTTGGTGATCTCCTTTTGTTTCTGGGCCGCATCAAACAGGCAGTTTGAGCCACGATGAAAACAGCTGTTTCAGCCTCAAGCCTTCCCGCGGTGACAGCTGTTAGCTGTTCGGTAGGACCTGACCCCTCCTTGGTCATGGCCCCATCACCCGGACAGTTACAGATTTGGGGACGGGGGTTGATGTTGGCCTTTCTGGTCAACTTTCTCATGTTTTCCATATCCTTTGGAGATGTAGATGGGGGGGTTCAGGAAGAATCCCGAGTTTGCGGTGACTATTCTTTTGTGTGTCTGTTTTCGAAGATGTTCTTGGTGGTTTGGAATGGTATTTGTATCTCTCCTGGTAAAGCAGCTTACTGGATCTCCCTCATTTGGAGCAGAGTGAGGATCAATAAGGACTGCAGAGATGAGTTGGTGCTATTTGGTATCTATGATTATTGCTGGATATTGGTATGTATTCTTCTTCGAGAGCGGCCTATTGATGCGGTCTTCGAGTACCTCGTCATCGGTGCCATTGGTATTCTTTATTTGTCCATATGCCGATTTCTTCGTGGAGGAGCTGCATTATTGGACTATCTATTTGTGACTATTCTTCGTGAATTGGATGAGATACAGGCCGGGTGTCGCATTTGGGTGCAAGGGAGATGTCGGCTGACCCCTTGGATACCCTTTCGGCTCCCTATTTTTGTGATGTTCTGGGTGTTATGTACCCTCGCCTTGGATTGGTTTATTCATGGAAATGTTCCTTGCAATGAGCCCCCCGGATATGCAGTGAGCATTTATCTGGGACATGCAGAACCGCTGCTTCCTTCATATGGCTCAACCAGATTGAATGTGATTCCTGGCCCCTTGGTGGGCCTCGGCCATGGAAGCTGCCTTGGAGGCGTGAGACTTCTGCTTGGCTGGATGGGCGTGGCCTTATTCTTTTGGGGATGGTTTCAGGTGGTATTCCGTCTCTGGGAGCTTCTTGGCCGAGTATGCAGTATAAGAGGTATAGAAGATGAGCAGCTTGGCGGGTTGGACATGGACCTGGACAAGTTTGGACGCGATTTGGAAGGCCCTTTGGCGACGCATGGCTCAGTGAAAGGGAGAACCTTGAACAATGCTGGGCGCGGCAACTGTTTTTGGTACGCTGTGAGCCAACTTCGTTTTGGGCATGCCAGGAGCTGGAGGAGGACCAAAAGGCAAGTGCTCATGGAGGCCAATCAGGAAACCAAGGAGAAGCACAAAGCAGGTGGTAAATGGGCTGACGAAGAGGCTATTCAGGCTACTGCCAATTTTCTTCGCCAAGAAATTTGGGTGGTCAACGTGAGTGGTAAGTGCAACTTCAATCACTTCGGACAAGTGGTGAGGTTTTTGCCCACAACCCAGGATCAGGAGATCAAGCCATTGGTCCTCAGGCTCTGGAGCGACCACTTTGAGGCCATCCGGGTGAACAGCTTTTGGCTTGAAAATCGCGAGGTTTCATGGGAAGCCTACAAGAGATCGCCTCTTGACTTGTGTGCCCCTTGGGTCGACCTTGGAGATATGGACGATAGCGGAGGCACGAATCCTTCTGGAGATCTTTGTGGAGGTGGCAAAGGTCACAAGAAAGGGAGGAGCAAATCACAGTTTGACGATATTCCTGGAGTTACGTATGATATCAGCAGATACCTTTCTTTCGTTCTTCGGCATGGAGCAGAGAAGGAAGGTATTGAAATGGACAGAGAGGGATACGTGAAGGTGGAGGATATTTTGGCCAGAAAGCCACATGCCTCGATCGACAGCGTGCTTTTGGCAGTCAATCGGGATGAGAAGGGCAGATTTGAGGTACATCAAGGAGAAGATGGGTGGCTTATTCGCGCAACCCAAGGCCACAACAAGGAGTTGGACCTCAGCAATGAGATGCATCGCCAGATTACAACGCCGGATGAGGTGGATCAGCCCACTTTATTTCATGGCACTTATTTGGCGGCGTGGGGGTCCATCAGACGTCAGGGGCTGCGATGTGGTCACAGGCAACACGTGCATTTCAGCACTACCTATTTTGTGAACCATGGCCAATCAGGTATGAGGCCGGGTTGTGATTTGGTGGTTGCTGTGAATGTTCAGCAATTGCTGGATGCAGAGATGCCCTTGTACAAGTCAACCAATGGGGTCTATTTGGTGGGCCAGGACATTCCACCGGAACTTCTTTACAATGTTTATTGGGCTCGTGGTCCGCACGACTACAGGATGATTTGGCAATATGGATATTGTGTGCTTCATGATCAGATTGTCCGAGATGAGGTATTTGCAGCCAAATGTCGGAGACTAGGCTTGGAGCCTTGGGGTGTTCTTCAGCCCCTAGAGGTTGATGGTGCAGGTGAAGAGGAAGTGAAAGAAGAGATGGAAGAGATGGAAGAAGTCCTCGTGGAAAAAGAGGAACATGAAGAAAGCAAAGAGCATGAGGAGCTGCAGGGAAGTGAAGAGGTTGCTGATGTTTTGGATCAGGCCTCGGGTTCCGATGGATATCGAGGCTTGGGAGAAGTGTGGAGTTTGTCAGACGCGCCGACTTGGCAGCGAGGGATCCGATTTAAGTCCCGATCCCGCTCCCCCGGGGGGAGGCCGCTTCACAATAGTCTTCGGACCCCGCTTCCGAGGAGGCGCCCTTTGCCGCGGTTGAGGAGAGATATCAGCGGAGCTGGACTATGGAGTACACAGTACAAGGAGCAATGGCGCGGTATCAGGGTTTATCTCTTTATGGTTTGCTTCCTGGCCTATCTTGGTGCAAGTGAACCTGCGGCCACTACCAATATGATTGTCCGCACGGTCATTATTCCCATGCTTACGTATGCAGGCGCTACACTGAGACCGACTAAGGATCAGCTCAGGCAGCTTCGCACAGCTATTTGTACAGCGGCACACGGAAGCAAGCTTGGGACCTTTTCAGCCCGGATTCTGTTTCAGAAAAACTACTTGCTTATGGACCCTGAGTTTTTCTTTGTCTGGAGAAACCTGCTCTTCTGGAACAATCATGCCTTCAAGAGGCCCGCCTTCAAGGATGCTGTGATTCAGAGCTGGGAGAAAGTCCTTCCCTCTATCAAAAAGATTGGCCCTGTTTCCCAGCTTAAAAAGGATTTGGAGTATTTGCAGCTTCATTTGAACATTGACAACTTGCAAGTTAGCAACAATGAGGGTAGACTGCTTTGGACCTTTGGAAGTGGCGACTGCAAAGTTATGAGCAAGGCTCTTAGTCATTCCTTCCGTAACAAGATTGCCTCTGAATTGGAACAATGCAACTCCTCCTGTTGGAAGGGGATCGGCAACCACGATTTCGGCGCAACCACTGCGCTTCTTCACTTATTGCCTGAAGGGCACCCTGTGCAGCAAAAGCTCATTCGAGTGCTGATCAACGGGATTAATTCCTTCCACATGCAATTTGTCAAGAAGTTCACTGATACTCCAGAGTGCAGAGAATGTAGACACCATGACGCTACTTTGGCGCACCTGTTTTGGGAATGCCCTTTTTGGGCCGATCTGCGCAGTCAATGGGATGAAGGTTGGGAATCCTGGTCGCAGTGGAGCCCCTGTTCGCAACACCTTCTTGTGTTCTGCAAAGACCTACCCCCTAGGCTTCAGGCTAAATGGGGTACGATTCAACGACAAGCGGTTGACCTCCTTGGTAAATGGGAAGCTCGTCACCGCGATCTCCGTACAATTGATTACAATATTCAGCTTGATCATGCTCCGGTACAGTCTGATCGTGCTGATCGACAGCACGCTCAGCCGGAAGATATTTATTTGCTCAGCTCCCCCTTCCACAGCCACGTTGTGTTTAAGAGGGGACAATTCTTGACTATCGACCCTGACATGATGGCGGTCAAAGCCAACTTATGGTACTGGGGTGGTTGTATTGAAGACTTCCACCTTCTTCGGGGTATGCTTGACTGGTGCATATTTGACAAAGGCAAAGCTGAAGCCCTCTCAAGAAGGCATACTTGGATTGAGGCCTTGCTGCTCTTCATCTTTAGTGCAGGGGACAAAGCGCCCTTCCTGCGGAAGATCAAGACTGCTCGCGAGGCCCAGTGGAAGATCCGGATGTTATGTATGGGTATTCTCAAAATGCAGGGGATTCCAATTGATGCTGAAACCGAGCCGGACATGTTGGAGCTTTGTCAATCTTGGGTTTTGCTGCCCACGTTGCCCTTCGGGCTGATGCTTCCATGGCACGACGGCATCAACATTGGACTGAAAGTTCTGGTCAACTTGAATGAGGAATACCTTATGCTGGGCAAACCGCTGCGTAAGCTTTACGTCACGATGGATCAGGTTGGGGCATCTGTCACTTGCTGGAGGTATTCGCCTGTATTTGCCTCCCTGGTGGTTCGGACCCGTCTGACTGATAAGAAGGCGGGCCCTGTTCTTCCCGGCTTGAACCAGGTCCATGACCGCCCTTGCGTCGATTTTGATGCCCTGACTTCAGTACCGGAGCGTATTGATGCCTGCAAGGTCCTCTTGAGAGAGTTTCTCCTTGAGAAGGTGCCTCTTGACTTCCTTTCAAGCTTAGACGCCGAGCAACTGCGTGAAGCACTCGGCAACTCCTCTGTGCGAAGACTTCGGTTTTGTATAGGTCGCAGGAAACATCTTATGACCGGATGGGCCAGTCGCCTGGCCGGTGGCCCCGGGCTCTCACACTGCTATAGCGCCGACTGGGACCCTTGCGAGCCGCGTTGCGTGCTATGTGGTTTCACGGTCCCCTGGACAAGGCTCGGCAGGCTTCGCCGGATGCCCCCGTGCAAGGTGCAGTATTCTGAGTTTATTCTGCCTTCGGCCTGTGAGGCAAAAGTCGCTGTACTTTCCTCACAGGTCGGTACCCTCGTGGCCCTTCTTTCGCTTTTAGGGTTCACTCCGTGACTCCCAGGCAAAGCCCTGGAGGATAGACAGCGCCGCTACCGCCAGCCACGATGAAAACCCGGGTAGATGAAGGTTAGTCCAGGGACAGTCCCCTTGCCATAGATGGGCGCCTTCACGGCCTTTCCAATGCTTGAAGCATAGTTCTGGGTTTTGATGATGACTCAACTTGGTGGCGCAACCAGCCATCCGGTTCCTTAGCTTTTTAGATCCTTTTAGTGTTTAGTGGTCGTTTCCATTCAACCCTTTTAGCGGGAGATCTGAGGGCAGCCCAGTCAAGTGTCCCTCGCTGGGAGATGTTTTCTACGGCAGTTGTACAAGGCTTTTCGAGGGAGGCATGGCCAAGCCAGTTTTATATATAAATACAGTTTAGGTAAGTGGGCGCCCCTCCGCCGCCTTTACAATTCTTAAGAAGCATGGCTCTGGTTCCCGAGCGTTTTAAGGCCGGTTCTGGTTTTGATGACTCAACCGAGTTAGGCCCATATTGTTGTTTCTAACTATGGTAAGTAGAATGATTTTAATTTGGACATGAGGGGCTAACTATGGGTGTGGCTCAAAATTCAAGAGCTACGGTGACGCAGGTTTTAGTCTTTGGTTCCATTTACCAGGGTGCCATGTTGGTACCACTTTTTTGAGCCACAGCCCTATTCAGGTACAATGATATATAAATGGGTCTGTGTTTTTTTACCGTGTCAGTTCTTTAGTCTTCGTGGGAGGTGGGGCCACGTCAAAAAAACAACCTCCCGGCACGGCCACGTCAAAAAAACACATACCCAAATATCGTTTGGGCCCCCGGGCGACGGGCATTGCTCTCGGTCGGCTTCGATCCATCGCTTCATCGCGCCCGGGAGTCGATCCGAGTCGACTCGAGAGATGTGGAGGCCGCCCTTCGAGCGGCCGCCGCCGGGGTGGTGAAGAGCTGAGCATGACGGTTGCTGGTTTTTTGGTTTGGTTTGTTCGGTTTGTTGAATTTTTGTCTTCGGTTTTTGGTTTGGTTTGGTTTCTTTGGTTTGGATCGTTTGTTGAATTTTTGTCTTCGGTTTTTGGTTTGGTTTGGTTTGGTTTGGTTTGGATCGTTTGTTGAATTTTTGTCTTCGGTTTTTGGTTTGGTTTGGTTTGTTTGGTTTGGATCGTTTGTTGAATTTTTGTCTTCGGTTTTTGGTTTGGTTTGGTTTGGTTTGGATCGTTTGTTGAATTTTTGTCTTCGGTTTTTGGTTTGGTTTGTTTGTTTGTTTTGGTTTGGTTTTTGGTTTTGGTTTGGTTTGGTTTGGTTTGGATCGTTTGTGATTTTGTCTTCGGTTTTTTGGTTTGGTTTGGTTTGTTTTGGTTTGGATCGTTTGTTGGAATTTTTGTCTTAGGTTTTTGGTTTGGTTTGGTTTGGTTTGGTTTGGATCGTTTGTTGAATTTTTGTCTTCGGTTTTTGGTTTGGTTTGGTTTGTTTGGTTTGGATCGTTTGTTGATTTTTTGTCTTCGGTTTTTGGTTTGGTTTGGTTTGGTTTGGATCGTTTGTTGAATTTTTGTCTTCGGTTTTTGGTTTGGTTTGGTTTGTTTGGTTTGGATCGTTTGTTGAATTTTTGTCTTCGGTTTTTGGTTTGGTTTGGTTTGGTTTGGTTTGGAT
>CAUJNA010001079.1:284847-337347 GCA_963377175.1 Effrenium voratum
AGTCGTTGGAGCAACCCTGGAAAACATGGCGACCGCTTCCAGCTGCGAAATGCGTGTGTGTGTGTGTGTGTCTGTTGTCCAAAGCGAGGACTCCTTTTGAAGACTTTGGTGGGGAACCCCACTGTTTTCGGGGCTGTTTCGGGGCTGTTTCCGAGAAAAAAACAGTCCAGGAGCCTGGCCGGTGATTTGTGCGGAGAGCCCATTTCTCAAGACTGAGACCAGAGCCTCAAGGAACCAACAGCAGCAAGGTGACACTTTTCGTTCACTTGGGGGGGGTATCGTTTTGTGAGGGCGCGGGTTTTTTTGGGCGGCTCAAACAAGTTTTATCAGCCAAAAGGCAACCCAACAAGTTTTTGGGTCTCCAAATGCTCACGGTGTACCCTCATGGCCCTTCCGAAAGCTTAGACCGTTAGTCAGGAAGCTTTCCCTGGGGCGCAAACCACCAGAAAAACAAAGGGGGCTCATAGAACCACCATTGTTTACCTAACTGTCATCTCTGGGTTGGAAGGAAATGGAAGGGAACCGGCCACTTCGGTCGTGGGGTACCCTTGCAATGAAAGGGGAGCCAAGAGTTCCATCAAGTTGTTTAGTGGCGAACCAAATTTGGTTGCTGTTATCGTCCTTCTTTAGTGACAAGAAACCAGCTTGGCGATTTCGTGTTTGTTGTGTTTGGTTGGTTTCAGGAAACGATGCACGGCCACAAAACACCTGGGGCCCCTTTCGCAGGCGGGTTTTTGTCGCCAGGGGCGGAAGGAGGCTTGGACATCCGGACATGGGGAGCGGGGGCTTCGCTTTGGGTCTTTTGAGCGATGCTCCTTTGGCCGGAAGGTGGCAAATCTTGCACAGAAGTGGTGTGAACAACCCATACAAGGTCGCCTTGAAAGGAAAGCTGGTTATATAGAAAGATGTTGGTTTAAGCGATGGTCTGAACATGTTTGAACAAGGGGACACGCCCAACCCTGGTTTGTTGGTGGTGCTGTTCGTCGAGATTTCTGCGGCCCTTGAAAAGACTGTAGGTTATGCCAAACTTGTCCACACCCGGAGCGTGTCTTGGGTGTTCCCTAATAAAGGGATCCCCTTCATAGAGCGGGTTCCTTTTTGACTCCTTTCAACACCACCCGGGAATCCACCGGAGGGTCCCTTTAAAAGGAACATAGTTTTCCTGGACCCCTAGTCAGGACAAGCTCCTTGAACCAAGTTTGATTGCGACACTGTTGAAGCTTTGGCCATTTGCAACCAAAGGAAGCGGTCACCTAGGGAGCTCCCTAGACGAAGACTGCCTTGGTACCTGTCTCGATTGATCAAGGCCCTGGGTTTGAGGTTTGAGTCTCTCTTCCTCTTTGGTCGTGGGGAGGGGATGTTCGAGAAGGGCATTTGGGGTTGATCAATATTCCATTTGGGCTCCCCAGTTTTGACCATGGGTAAGTCTCCCATGTGGGAAGTATCATCTTTTAGTGGGTTTGCATCCAATGGTCATCCCATGTAAAGGACCTTGTGATCAACCCCCATGTATCACGCGTGAATGTACTTGCCTTCGGTTGCAACATTGTGACGTTGTGTTCGTGCTGGCCTTCGCTCTACGGTTGCCACTGACAAACTTTTGCCAGCAAACTTATCTTGCTGGTGCTCGGAAAGGAATGCCCCCCCGGTGTTGGGAATGAACCTAGGGATTCCCTCAAAGGAAACCACAAGCGATTGGTTTATGGTCATTCCCTCATGCCCTGCCGATCGAACCAGCGAGCTTAAGCCAACAGTGGAGCTGCGAGTCAACGGTTTGTTTACCGCTTTTTGAACTTCCGGAAACAAGTTTTTGCAGGGAACCCCCCCCCGAAACAGGTTGGTTGTCCCCTTGGTTTTCCTTTGCAACCACAAACTAAAGATACCCACAAAACACATGGCATACCCAAATAGATCGTGTCTTGGCCAAAAGAGCAAGCTGTAGCAGTGCTTCCTCCGGAGTCCGGTGTTCTTGCCTTCCCACTGAACCGAGATGCAGCGCTGGATTCCGCAGTCTCGTTGCAAGGAAACGTGGGGGTCTCGTGCCTGACAAGTGGCCAGGTGAGGCAAATGAGGAAGGCGGTCACAGGCGGGCGGGACCCGGCGTGCTATGAGTGGATGGTTGGTTTGGGAGGGACTTGAACCACTCAGAGATGACACACGCATGCCAGTGGACTCACGTCCTAGAAACAAAGTAGGTTTGACCATGGCTCATATGGAAGCTGAATGGAAGCTGAAGATGCACTTCGCGGGCCCCGGATTTTTCAGGGGCATGTGGGCCATGGGCCAATCTTCCTCTTCTACTTTTGGTTGTTTTTTGGCCAACTACAGCTCATTCGAAGAAGGTTTCGCCAGTCACTTGGACATTTTCACCAAACCTTTCTGCGGGCCAACGTTTGAGATCCCCAAATAGGTCATGTCCCGATAAAATGCTCGGAACCCCTAGACAAACCTCGAGGGTCGACAATTGGTGAGCTTTTTTGGGGGGGAGTTTCCCTTGTTCGGATGGCTTTAAAGGGGAACCCAAAGTAAAGCCATCATTTCGGGTGGATTGTCCTGTTTTAAGACACACCCTTATTTCCTGTCCACGTGGGTGCCTACCTCGGTGGATCCTTGCGGACTGTAGGACGCCACCCTGAAAGGAAGTGCAGGTCGCTCAATCTACCATGCCCTTCTTCCAACAAAGGGAACGACGCGTTTGAGAGCTGACCGTATGATGGCTAGAAATCCCTCCAACACATCTTGGGAGTTGGGACCTGGGCGGGTTCTTGAAAGGGAAGCCGAAAGGGTGCGCCTAGTTTTTTCGGGATCCATCTCCTCGGCATCTGGCAAAGCATCCAGAGAAACTTGTCAGTGAGAAATGGGCGGCTCCTCTGGTTTTTAGGCTCGGTCCCCTTTTGCGGGTGGTTTAAAGGGATACGAAAGGAACACCTGCCCAAGAAGCCAAAGGCAAACCAGAGGGAAGCCAGCTTCAGAAGATGCTGCTTATTTCCTCCTGTTGGTTTTAAAGGGAATCCATCACTGCTGGACATATTTGCTCATTTTGCAAGGGGGCCGAAAAGGCAAGTAGAAGACTGATGTGAGCCACCATCAAAAGCCGGGTAGATGAACGTTAGTAAGGGACAATCCCCTTACCATAAATAGTTGCGGCCGCCTTCTTAATTTTTACGTGGTTCTGGGATCGACCATTTTGATACCGGGTTTTGATTGTGGCTCATGTGTGCGTTTGTGTCCTTCAGGCGGCGTAGGCATCGCCACCGAAGAGGAGAGGAAGGCGCCGGACTGGAAGCACTGCAGCACTACCCCCGACTCCGAAGACCGACTTTTTTTCAAGGGTACGATGTCAACCTGACAAGAAGAACAGCTGTTTGTTGCCCTGAAAAACCGGGTTCCAAGAATGCCCGGAAAAAACGGAGTATTTGGAGTAGGGAGTATGATAGATCAGAACTGGAGGTGAGCTGCTTGTGGGTGCAGTGTCGGTTGTGGGTGGGTGGGAGGGTGGATGGATGGGTGGGTGGGTGGGGTGGGTTGGCGTGCGGGCGGGCGGGCGGGTGGGTGAGTGGGTGGGTGGGTGGGTGGGTGGGGTGGTGGGTGGGTGGGGTGGGCGGGGAGGGGGTGGGAGGGGGTTGGGAGGGTGGTTTTGTGAGCTGGTTTTCGCGAAGAATGGCTTTCCGAAAAAAGCCTCTCACTCATCTTGGTTTAGGTAGGTGGGCATTTTGCTGACTTAGGTTTGGTTTGACTCTTGGCTTTTTTGCTGGTGTTTGTTTAGGTAATTATGTGTCGAAATACATAAACCAACCTTAAAACCACCCGCGAAGCTCCTTCTTGGTTCTGGTTGTTCTTGGCGGGGTCGTAACGAACAGTCCGTTTCTGGCAGACATCCTCGCGTTGAGTTCGGGGCGACCAGTGCCTTTTTTTTTGGGGGGGGGATGTGGTGCTTCTTTTTTGTGAGCCACCACTTTACTTTGCAGTTCCTTCCACAGACTTTTAGACTTTGACTCGCTGGACGTTATACTTCTTGGGAAGACCATTTTAGCGGTAAACAAAAAAGTTAGGCTTTTTCTGACCCATCCACTCAGGAAGTGAGTTAAGAGTCTAGAGGAATTTGACATATGCCACCAAAAGCTCGACTAGCAAGGCGTCAATGAACCACTCGGAAAGGATGTTAAATGAGTATTTGAAAAGTAAACCAGGGGGAAGATTATGTTCCGTCCCTATGGCCATTAGATTCCTCGCGCAAATTGTCACGCTGTATGTGGACACAATCCGCCTCGCACCAGTTCTGTGGTGTATGCCATCCAACTGCAGAATGCGGTCCATCCACTCTGTCTTATTCTGCTTCTGGGGTTTCCTCACGAATGTGGTCCATTCACCGCATATTTTCTGCTTCCGGGGTTTCCTCACGAGGAAAAAGGCGGTCCACGTTTCGCAGGGTCAGTTGTGCCCCGGGTTTCACCTGGAGGCGAGGGTGAAGGCAGAAAACGGCGGAGAGCAGAGCGCACGGAGCGCGGAGAGGCGCGCGTGGCGTTTGCTTCAAGGGCTAAGCCCAACATGAGCTACAATCCAAACCCGGGTAGATGCAGGTTAGTAAGGGAGACTCCCAGCTAGAATTAGTTGCGGCCTTCTTAGTTCTTGCTATGGTCCTGGGTAGACCATTTTCTTACCTCTTAAAAACACAACCTTTCAACTTTTGGGGTAACATGGGCTATATGTCTGTAAAAGATTAACTTCCCCAGGGCTTGGAGTTTTGAGGGGTAAGTTTTAGTACCGGGTTTTGATTATGACTCAAATGGAAGTGTCCTTTGGTTTCAAAAGAAAAGGCGAGGTGAGACTCAGTCCAAAACCAGCTGCCCCCCAAAAAGTGGGTATCACTTTTCCGGACGAAGGCCTGGCATAAAAGTTAAGACAGAACCCTTCCTTTTGGAGGTGTGTGGATCGGGATTGCTGTGGATATACAAACCACCGCGTGTGCGTTGGAGCCCTTTTCCTCAGTCCAAAGGACCTGGAACTGAAAGGATAAGCTTTTGATACCTTGACCAAGCTTGGTGGCTCAACCAGCTGGTTTAGTGGTTGGGTTTCCGTATTTAGCCCACGAAAAGTTATTCACTTTTAGCAGGCCAGTAACATGGGACAACCAAACGGTCAAGTTGTCCATCTTTTTTCAGGCGACGGGACGAGGGCCCCAGCCTTCCATTTGCTTAAGATTCTTTGCTTATCATTATGTTTTTATATATATATATATATATATATTTGTTTGTTTCTTCTTTTTAAACTATCACTACTGGAAATATTATATTTGTTCCAGGGGTGTTAACCAAATGGAAGCAGCCGTTGATTTTCCCGAAAGCATGGCGAAGGGTTCTTCCGCTGGGTTCACTTGAGTTGTTCTCATGAGAGTCATTACAAGGTGTCATTGCAAGGAATCATCATCATGAAAGTCATTGCAAGGAGTCATTGCAAGGAGTCATTGCAAGGAGTCATTGCAAGGAGTCATTGCAAGGAGTCATTGCAAGGAGTCATTGCAAGGAGTCATTGCAAGGAGTCATTGCAAGGAGTCATGCAAGGAGTCATTGCAAGGAGTCATTGCAAGGAGTCATTGCAAGGAGTCATGGCAAGGAGTCATTGCAAGGAGTCATTGCAAGGAGTCATTGCAAGGAGTCATTGCAAGGAGTCATTGCAAGGAGTCATTGCAAGGAGTCATTGCAAGGAGTCATTGCAAGGAGTCATTGCAAGGAGTCATTGCAAGGAGTCATGGCTCGTACGAGCTGCGTAGAGTCAAGTGCAAGTTGCAAGTGCAAGGAGTCAAGTGCAATTTGCAAGTGCAAGGAGTCAGGTGCAAGTTGCAAGTGCATGGAGAGTTGCAAGTGCAGGTCAGTGCAGTGCAAGTGTAAGGAGTCGAGTGCAAGTTGCAAGTGCAAGGAGTCAAGTGCAATTGACTTGCGAGGAGGTTAAAATCTCTTCTTAGGGCGGCGGGGTAGTGCCGACGACACTACACGAAAATCGACCCTCTGCGGGGATCGGCGTGGTCGAGGTGCAAAAACCCATGTTTTTTTGCGATTTCTATAAAGTTCCCGCGCGACTCTGCGGGGATCGGCGTGGTCGAGGTGCAAAAACCCATGGTTTTTTGCGATTTCTAACCTGCTCGCGCGACCCTCTGCGGGGATCGGCGTGGTCGAGGTGCAAAAACCCATGGTTTTTTTGCGATTTCTGCGGTGCTCGCGCGACCCTCTGCGGGGATCGGCGTGGTCGAGGTGCAAAAACTCAGGTTTTTTGCGATTTCTGCTGCTCGCGCGACCCTCTGCGGGGATCGGCGTGGTCGAGGTGCAAAAACCCATGGTTTTTTGCGATTTCTACCTGCTCGCGCGACCCTCTGCGGGGATCGGCGTGGTCGAGGTGCAAAAACCCATGTTTTTTTGCGATTTCTGCGGTGCTCGCGCGACCCTCTGCGGGGATCGGCGTGGTCGAGGTGCAAAAACCCATGGTTTTTTGCGATTTCTAACCTGCTCGCGCGACCCTCTGCGGGGATCGGCGTGGTCGAGGTGCAAAAACCCATGGTTTTTTGCGATTTCTGCGGTGCTCGCGCAACCCTCTGCGGGGATCGGCGTGGTCGAGGTGCAAAAACCCATGGTTTTTTGCGATTTCTGCGGTGCCCGCGCAACCCTCTGCGGGGATCGGCGTGGTCGAGGTGCAAAAACTCGAGGTTTTTTGCGACTTTTGTTGTTCGAACTGGTCCTCGAGAGTTGTCTCGTGGTTCGCGCGCCTGCTCCCGGGCCGGCCGGTCGCGGGTTCGATTCCTCCCTGGTCCGCGGGCGGGCGTCGCAAGACGCAACTTGCATTTTAAAGCAACTTGCGCAGACCAACTTGCACCGACCAGTTTGCGCAGAGCGCCTTGCCTAGAGCAACTTGCGCAGAGCAACTTACGCACAGCAACTTGCACAGAGCAACTTGCACAGAGCAACTTGCAGGGAGCGCAATTTGCACAACTTGCGCAGAGCAACTTACGCAGAGCAACTTGCACAGAGCAACTTGCACAGAGCAGCTTGCACAGAGCAACTTGCAGGGAGCGCAATTTGCACAGAGCAACTTGCAGGGAGCCACTTGCAGGGACCAACTTGCCGGAGCAACTTGCGCGGAGCAACTTGCGCAGAGCAACTTGCACAGTGCAACTTGCGTAGAGCAACTTGCGCAGACCAACTTGCACCGACCAGTTTGCGCAGAGCACCTTGCCTGGTGCTGTCTCGCGCCAACTTGCACATATTGCAACTCGCACAGAGCAACGTGCAGGGAGCCACTTCCAGGGACCAACTTGCCGGAGCAACTTGCGCGGAGCAATTTGTGCAGAGCAACTTAGTGCAACTTGCGTAGAGCAACTTGCGCAGACCAACTTGCACCGACCAGTTTGTGCAGAGCACCTTGCCTGGTGCTGTCTCGCGCCAACTTGCACACACTGCAACTCGCACAGAGCAACTTGCGCAAAGCAACTTGCGCAGAGCAACTTGCGCATGTGCCAGGCCGGGGTTAAACAAGTTTGCCGCACATCGTGGGGAGTTATGCTTTCAGGCCACTCACCCTGTAGGAGTTTGACGCAAGGAGTTCTCATCATGAAAGAAGTTGCGGGGAGCATGGCGCACACGGCTTATTTACGGGCATGGCGCGCACGGCTGGTTGTTATGTGGCACCTTGCGGATGATCATCGAGATTTGGCTCAAACAGAAGTCATGGAGCTCGAAGTAGCTAGGCTTCAGGCTGGCGCGGCCCAGCATGGCAAAGCGTGGCTGCAGCAAGAGATGGCGGCCAAAGCCCAACCCCAACTTCGCGCACTCGCCCGACGGCTGGATGTGCGCCAATGGGTCGCAGGCAGCAACGTGACCAAGGCAGACCTAGCTGCCGCTGTCGTGGAGAAGCTGTGCCCACAGGCCAGGCCACAGGCCAGGATCGAAATCTGGAGAGTTTTGCTGGTGTTTGTTTTGCTGTGCTGATTGTTGCCAGGAGAGCAGCTTGCGCAGAGCAGCTTGCGCAGAGCAACTTGCAGAGCAACTTCCGCAGCGTAACTCGCGCAGAGCAACTTGCACGGAGCACTTTGCGCAACTTGCGCAGAGCAAGTTGCACAAAGCACTTGTGCAGAGCAACTTGCGCGCAGGGCACGTGCCCAAGCAGCTGTTGCGTGCATATGTGCGTGCATGCGTGCGCGCGGTTGCATTTTTCTGTTGGTTTGTGTGTGTGTGTGTGTGTGCGTGTGTATGTGTGTGCGTTTGTGTTTGCGCTTCCTGCGGGTCTGTGCGTGCGTGCGTGAATGAGGAGCGAACTGTAATACTTGTTTTTTTGTCTGGCAAATCATGTTCTTTTTTCTGGCAAATGGGTGTGGGTGCGAGGACAGGTGCTGATGGCCAACATGGTCCAGCTGGTGGCACGAGCTCTGGTTCCTCGCAGTTTCCTCAACCTCCACGCGGAAGCCAAGGGCAGTCTGCGACTGCGCGCAGCACAGACGGATTGCGATCTCCTTGTGATCGGCAGCCACACTGCGCGAACTGGCGCCGTCACGAGAATGATTCGAAGCTCGGCTTGGAGAAGAAGCTGCAGTACCTCTTTCTCTACGCAGCGGAAGCCCGAAGTCTGACTTGCATGCGGCACTACGTAGAAGTAGCACACGTAGTCCTCGGGAGTTGTCTCCTTTTTTTTTGCGTGTTTTTTGCTTGCGAATTTGTCTTTGGCAATTGTCTCGTGGTTTGCGCGGCTGCTCTCCGATGTTGCGCGGTCGCGGGTGCGATCCCCGCCTGGTCCGTGGCAGCTCTGGCTGCACGCAGTTCCAGCTGAAAGTCGCAAATTTTAAGTGCAAAAGTAGTACGCGGAGTACATTCCCGCACCTCCAGCTCCAAAATCACAAGAGTAGTACGCGGAGTACATTCCTGCAGCTCCAGCTGCAAAACTTGCGCCGAGCAACTTGCGCCGAGCAGCTTGCGCAGAGCAGCTTGCGCAGAGCAACTTGCAGAGCAACTTCCGCAGCGTAACTCGCGCAGAGCAACTTGCACAGAGCACTTTGCGCAGCGCAACTTGCACAGAGCAAGTTGCACAAAGCACTTGTGCAGAGTAACTTGCGCGCAGGGCACGTGCCCAAGCAGCTGTTGCGTGCATATGTGCGTGCATGCGTGCGCGCGGTTGCATTTTTCTGTTGGTTTGTGTGTGTGTGTGTGTGTGTGCGTGTGTATGTGTGTGCGTTTGTGTTTGCGCTTCCTGCGGGTCTGTGCGTGCGTGCGTGAATGAGGAGCGAACTGTAATACTTGTTTTTTGTCTGGCAAATCATGTTCTTTTTTCTGGCAAATGGGTGTGGGTGCGAGGACAGGTGCTGATGGCCAACATGGTCCAGCTGGTGGCACGAGCTCTGGTTCCTCGCAGTTTCCTCAACCTCCACGCGGAAGCCAAGGGCAGTCTGCGACTGCGCGCAGCACAGACGGATTGCGATCTCCTTGTGATCGGCAGCCACACTGCGCGAACTGGCGCCGTCACGAGAATGATTCGAAGCTCGGCTTGGAGAAGAAGCTGCAGTACCTCTTTCTCTACGCAGCGGAAGCCCGAAGTCTGACTTGCATGCGGCACTACGTAGAAGTAGCACACGTAGACCCCGGATGTAGGTCGTGCCAAAAAACGGCGCGTGACTGGGCTGCGAAGACTAACAAGGTTTTGCCGCCCGACGTGGAGGGTTTCTTCCAGAGCCACGGGCTGTAGAGTTTTTGCTGCAGGAGACAGTTGGATTTGACGCGGACTGTGCGGACAACCTCGCTTGCGATGTTCTGCTTTCGGGCCAACCGTGGTCTAGTTTTTTGTCGTACGTTCCCTCTAGGGAACCGGCCAGTTTCTCGGTTGCAGTTGCGCTGCGCGGTTGGCTGAAAGCCCGGACATCCACTTAGCGGCGGATGGGGTAGAGAAGGGGGCCTTTCTGTTTCATCCTTGTCTTCTTCGAGTGCGCCGAAATTTGCTGGTTCTTAGCTAGACTGCTATTTGGTTGGATCTTTAGACTTTCGCTTTTTGGGAAATCAAGGGGTTTTCCACCAAACCTCCAAAAAGGTAAACTTTTGCAGGAGGGTCAACAGCAAACCAAGTCAGCAAGGAACCCCTATAAACTGTTCCCATTATGGCGTCCTTTGAGGGAATCCCTGGTTCATTCCCACCACCCTGGCTCATTCCCTACTGAAATTTGGGTGGTGGTCGGGAATCTAAAGGGTTTGAAACATCACGTGAGACACCGTCCCAATCCTTGCGCGTTGGCTTTGGCCCTTGGCATGCGCTCGGCACATTTCAATTGATTGGATTCCGCCCGCTCGAAAGACCTGGTTTTCATCGAGTAATTTGGGGGTTGATCAGTATTCCGTTCGGCCCTAAATGACCATGGGTAACTTTCCCATGTGGGACACATTTTTTTGTATGTTGTTTTTTGTGTGTGGTCTTCCAACCACTGGTCGTGCCATGTTCGGACCTTTGATCACCCCCCATTTGTCTTTCTTTGGCCGCAAGTCGGCCAACTTTTTTTTCAACCTTCTTGCTGGTGCGAGAGATGCAAGGAATGAGTTGGAATGACCCCGAGTAACAATCCCATATGGTGTCAATAGAATCCCCAAACGGTTCATGCCCAATACCCTGACTCGGTGGTTCTTTACCCATGCACGCCAAGGGGCACGAAAAACGGGTTGTGTTCCCTTCACATCCCTGAAGCCAACCAAAGAACTTCTTTTGGTTCGCCAGTTCGAGAAGCCTAGCATGTACTCTGAAAGCTTGTGAATCCTCGGTTTTGAAGAAACGGTGGCTTCCATTCGCTGAAATGCATATTTTGCCCATTTCCCCCTGTTGATTTTACAAGGAATCTATTACTACTGGATAGTTGTTTTTTTCTCCGGGGGGCTTAAGCAAATGGAATCAGCCGTTGGGGGGTTAATCAAATGGACAGCTTTTTGCTTTTTTTCCCGGGGGGCTTAAGCAAATGGAGCGGCCAAAATTCCTCGCGCGAATTGGTCGAGGAGCCCCTGGAGGCACCTCCCGGGGACGTGGCCAAGGAGGCGCTGCGCGCTTCGCTTCGGTCTTCGCTTCGCTTGGGCCGAGACGCCGAGGTGCGGTGCGGGAAATCGCCAACTTGTTTCGTTTAAAGGGAAACCACAACGCGGGGGCATTGTCCAGAAGGTTTTTCTAGACCCCTAATTACTTAGAGCAGAGGACCCGGTACAACACTTTCTTGTTGCAAATTTGCTCGTGGTAAGTGATTCTGGAAGATTGTTTGACTCTAGGGGCCCTATTGTGGGTGCCTTGTTACATGGATATGGGTCAAAATTAAACCACCAGGGGACCGCAGGTTTTAGTTTACGTGTCCATTTACCAGGGCAACCCATTTTGGGGTTGCCCTATTTTTGACCCACAGCCATATGGCGTTTTGGTCGTTGGTCCTTCGAATCAAATTTCGCATTCGGGTGCAGCTAGTCTCGCGATTTCCCATTCAGGCGAGGCAACTTATCCCCGCCCCCCCAAGGTTTGGGGACCCTTCTGTCCTTCACTCCAAGTGGATTTGGGGGGCCTTGGGTTTCCTTCCAGGCGTTTCAGGACCATTTTGGGTGGTTTTAGGGTCCAACATGGTTCAACATGGTCCAACCTTGAAAAAGACACTTCCATGTGGGGGGAGGGGGGGCCTTGGGTTTCCTCCCTACGGGCGTTTCTCCAGTTGCCATTTGCCCAGGCGCCGGCCGAGGAAGGCGCGGAGAGCCGATGTTGGGCTTCTCGCTCTGTGGGTCGGTGCATCAGGCGGAGTGAGCTTGCCGGGGGGATTCAACCAGACACGATTTGGGGTCGTGTTGTTTCAGGGCACTTTGTGGTGGGGGTGGTTTTAAAGGGAATCTAAAGGAAAGCCACGCATCTTTGAGGTCCCCCATCTAAAAGAAAACCACGCATCGTTAGCTTTGTTCGCGAGTTGGAGCCTTTGTGGGCTACTGGCGAAGTGGGGTTGTGTAGTTGCTGCAGTTTGGGACACGCCCAAGATCATGCCTACCACAAACCCAAGGAAGCATCCGGGCCATCACCCAAGGAACCTCTTGACAATCAGCAAGACTGTGGACGGTTGGTCACATCTTATGGACGGCAGATTATATAAAAAAACAACTCAGCAATCCAGCTCACCGTGAAGGTCCCTTACGTGAGGATTGCTTGTCTCCGCTTTGTGGATTAGAATCATTTCCCAGATCTTCTATCTTTGCCCTTGGGCCCTTGACTAACAAGAGGATGGTATACAACATGTTTACACAGGGCTCCTTAAAAGATACATTTAATGCCCATTTGAAACATGGTTTTTCCACCGAAATAAAGGGAAGCCACCATTTACAAGGCAATATTCAGGTGTATAATGTAAGGATCACTATTACATCTCAGGTGTAGACCTCAGCGTAGCGAGGGCAGAACGGCCTTGTTCTAGGTTTAGGGTTCGGGGTTTAAGGATTGCTGTCATATCGTTGCTGGTTGTCACCTGGATTTTTGTCCGGCTGCACCCGCAGGCAGGATGCAAGCAATGGCGGTCAAGAGTAGTGGATTTCAGGCAAAAGCAGTCATAGGAATTGATAGTCATACTAGCGTATAAGTAGTAATGGTCATGATGATAGAAGCAATTCTGACAACAATACCAAGAATGGGCATAATCCCCAAATTCCCTTTCGGGCAGTCGGCAGCATTTGTGTTCAGCTTCGCCTGGAGAGCCAGATGTCCGTCTGGTTTCCTTTTCAAGCCCAACAAGGGTACCGAGCCTTGACGCAAGACTTATCCGCATGGACCCTAAATACACGGCAGCAGTCAGGAGCCTCCGGATTCCTTTGCGGGGGCGTCGGCGGCATTTCTTTGGTGCATTTTGCTTGGATGTTAGGACTTTAGCTTTTTGCCAACTAATGGGTTTTCCATTAAACCATTACAAGTTAAACTTTGAGCGGGGGAGCAGAAAGCAACCGTGATTTGTATTTGCAGCTCCCATGTTTTCCTGGCATGGGGTTCCGTGCGCGCTGGCCAGGAGAGCCAGAGAGGAAGCGACATAGAAGACGCCGCCACAGATCCAAGGCTCGCTCTCGCGCTCTGCTCGAGCGTCAGGGGTTTGCAGGCAGCCAAAGAGGTTTAAACCACCAAACAGTTCAACTAGGTCCCCCCCGTAGTGCCCTTTTACCCTATTTTGGGGGGAGGGTCAAACCTCCTTTTGGCTTTCCCTGAAAACTGACCAGGGTTTGGTTGAAGCAACTATTCCCCAACCCAGGTTTGCTCAGGGTTGGTTGCTCGTTGGCTTGCAACCTAAACCATGAGGAATGGGTATGAATTTTGATTGGACGCCATTTAGGTTGGGAGTGCTAAAACAAGCCCACTCCTGGTGTCCTCTTCCGAAGGCACATGAGCAGCGCCCTCAAAACCCACAGCATTTTGGAAGGCGGCTCTAACTGCTTTAATTGGGTTGATTGCAAGGGCGTACATAAATCTTTGCGATCATGGTAGAACCAGAGGTGTTGCTTCATATGTTGGAAGCAATGCAACAGTCTTGCCTTGCCGCAAAAGCTCACATTCGCATCATCCGTGTATTTGGAGGGGCGGAGTGAAGCCGAACGCTTTCGTCCAAGGCCCCAAGTATTTCTCGTTGTTGGAGGTGTCCCCTTCAAACCGACTTACCCAAAAAAAAGAAGTGCCATGGCTCCGATGGCCCGAAAGCCGGGATTTGTTAAGGCTCGCTTCTTAGGCGGGGCGACCGAGTTTAGGCCGGGCATCCAAAAGGTCAAGGCCATACAAACCAAGCCACCTGAAAAAGAAGAAGAAATGAAAAACAAACAACCCGAAAAAATTAAAAAGAAGAAAAACAATAAAAGTAAAAAAAAGGGGAACAAAAACATCCCACACCCGCCGTCCCTTTTTTTTCCCGCTACGGCCCGGCCTGCGAGCTCTTTGCCTTTGGTTCTTACCTCTCTTGGATCCTTTGGCTTCGAGAGTCCACCTTGTCTCCCGGCGTTCGTTTTTTTGTTGTTGTGAGTCAAACAAAAGGGACGAGGGGGGGAAAGAAGGGGAAACATACAAGGGAAAACAAGAGCAAGAAACAAAAAGCAAGCAAGGGAAAAACAACAAGAAAACACGCAAACAAAAGAAACACAATGCCAACTCAGTGGTTCCAGTGAAACCGAACAAGACCTAAGACCATTGGTAAGGGCCCTTGGAAGTCACAAGGTTCGAAGATTTCGGTCTCTCGGCCTACGGTCTCTCGGCTTTCTGTGAGAGGCTTCGAATCGAGTGACAGAGTGGCAGTTGAACTGGGTCTGTCCTTTTTTGAGGCTCGGTACCCTGTTTGTTGCGGTTTCAAAGGGACACCACAATTTGTGCAGTTGGTCCCCCTGTTTTGTTGGTGGTTTTAAAGGGAAGCAACAATTTTTGCAGTTGGTCCCCCTGTTTTGTTGGCGGTTTTAAAGGGAAGCCAAAATTTGAGAACCGTTTTTCGCCATTTTTTGGGTCGCCCCTTGACAGGTCTCCCGAACCCAAGGAATTGTTCTTTTCTTATTTGGGGGGGGGGGGTTCAAAGGGGTCGGGCGTAAGCACCTCCTGAAAAGGTACCCTCTGAGAAAAACTTGATTCTTTCCAAAAAATAAAACTTGGAGAAACAACGCCAAGCAATATCACCCAATGACAAGCAGGAACCGCAATTTGGTGCTGTCTGGATCCACATTTCTCTCCCTTGTGCCAGGGAGCTGATTAAGCCGCAGCCTCGGATCAAAACCCGGCGTTTTTTTTTTTTTTTTTTTTTTTAATAACGGGTACAGCCGCTGCAACTTGTCCCCCCCCCCTTTTTTCTGCCCGCGTGTTTCGGGTGCCCGAGGTCAACCCCTCGAAAAGATCCTCGGCCATGGGGAAACGGGATCCAAGCAGAAGCAGGGGCTGTGAGTTGTACGTGGACCTCTCCGAATGCCCGGGCTTTGGCTTCTCGATGAATTGGATCACGTGAGTCGCAATCAACGCCCGGTATTCAAATGGTCGTAATCCCAGGTAAAGAAGTAGGAAGGCGGATATCCGCAGCTATTTATGGTTGGGATTATCCTTACTGACCCTGATCTACCCGGGTTTTGACCGTGGCTCACTTGGACCCAAGTCGGAGATTGTTGCAACTGAAAAAAAGACGCCCTGAGATACAAAACCCTAGACCGATCGGCAGTTGCATGGAACCCTACCGGGATAGTCTCGCTGAGTAAAATCTCAGATCTCGCTTCTTACCCGAACGCGGCCTCAATAAACCGAGTCCAAAGTCTAAGTGCCTGATTGACTCTTCCAGTGTCCCGCTAGAAGGCACCGGAAGGCTGGTGCTCGGGTGTTTGGCTAATCTGAAGTTTGGCCAGTGTGGGAAGGACAGGAGAATTCAACCAACAGAACCAGGGGCCGCTCAAATTCTTTTCCATGTCCAGGAGGGTATTTGGGGGGGAATCTCAGGGGCCTTCCTCATTTTCCCATGTCCAGTAGGAATCAGCAGACTTTGGCACCTGGCGCCTCCGCGTTTGGCTCACAGGGATATCTGATCTTCGGCAATTAGGCATCGATCTTTGTGATCAACTCGATCCGTGCCGCGCTTAGTCGTCAAAGGTCACAGGTTGCCATGGCCTTGTGGTTAGGGAAGTCCCCGGTAAAATGACAATGTTGACCCTAGTTTATTAATAGGGGGTGCTTTTCTCTGGGTTTAGTGGGGAATCAGACCACTATTGGAGGGGGCCAAAACCACCCCCATTAATAAACTGCGGTTGATTAATCTGGGGTCAACATTTGGATGGACAACATCCTGACCTAAGGATCCCCGGTATGATGACTCCTCTGCAAATACCAACCAGCCCATGGTTTCAAGGTGGTGCAGGATTTTGTCCATCCACAGTATGACATAGAGATGGGACCCCCAGTTTGGTACTGTATCACAAGGGATGTTTGCCAATTTAGTGGGACACCATGCCCATGGCTTGTTTGGAGGCACTTGACTTTCAGTTGAGTGTACCATGGGCGAAAGCCCTTGACGTGAGCTCTGGTGGATCATCTACGTTCCGTGCACTACCATGAGAAAGCGGAGGTGTTTTAGGGAAAGGCGGCAGCCAACCTGCCTGAGTGCCCGGCACTATAAACTTTTTGGGAAGACGAAGGCCATTGTAGTGGTACAGGGCTCCTTAAAAGATACATTTTGCAACCATTTGAAATATGGCTTTTTCCACCCAAATAAAGGGACACCACCATTGCAAGGCGATGTTCAGGTGTATAATGTAAGGATCGCTGTGGCAGAGAAAAAGATACAGTTTGCACTTTCTGTTTGGTCCATCCATTCAGGAAGCGAGCAAAAGGAACTCACGGATTTCTCAACCCTTTGGTTCGGGTTCTGGACCCCATCTTCGAGATGTGTCTTTAATTTTTGGGGGCACATGTTCTATGAATCCACCAGGTTGCCAACTTTCTTAGTCTGAAGCAGCACACTTTGAACACCCCCCCCCCCATGGATGACCCATTGAGGTTGTTCCATTTCTCTTCCCTCGATTTGAGTGGGGGATGTTGAGAGTGACTCGCCCATTTGGGAACCTCTTTACAGACAAGTTTGACCGACCTGAATGAGGTCTATTGGGGCTCCAAAGCCAGATACATACCGCCATACTGTTTTTTCTTGGGTGTATCGTCCATGATGGGGCTTTTTAAAGAGACCTCAACTGAGGTTCAAACCTTGTTTCGTCTCTGGGATAGCCCTTGAACAAAATCAGGGGCACTCTTAAGACATAGCCCCAAAAAAGACACCACTGAATTCACACGCCTCATGAAGTCTTCACGCCAAAGCCAACGAAGAAGCCAATCAACGGCAGGCGGGGGGGGGGGGGGCTGCTCGCGCGCTCGGATCCGCTTTTCAGGTCATGGCGACCTGCAGGCCCGTGGTCTCCGTCTACAACTTCGAGAACCCCAAGGAGAAGGCCCGGGCCCCGACGTCTTCGTTTTTTTTCTTCTTCGCGCGGATTCGGAAAATGGGCTTTCGTATTCTGGCACTAGAACTTCCTTTCACTCATCGCTCACCGGCTCACTAATTGAGCCAAAGGGCAAGATGAGTCAACTTGGGGCGCTTGGCTTTATCCTGAGACATGCCAAGCAGACATCGCCCGGACATTTGATTCCTGCCTTTTCTAAAGAAGAGCTGAGGTCTCAAGGGAAGCCGCGGGATTTTTTCTCTTTTCCCGGCCGCGGCGTGCGCGAGCGCCAGACCGGGACCGTGGTCATGCCCCACGTGATGCAGTCCCCTCTGCGCCCCGACCTGGTCCGGGAGGCGGGGCTCGGGACTCCGGACTCGGAGCGACGGGCTGAGCGAGCCAGAAGACTCTGATGGGTTGGAAGACGTCCGCCAGCGTCCCACCCATTTGGCCCAAAAGGGGGGGGGTAAAAAGGGGGGGGGGGGTAAAGGGCTTCATAAGAAGTGGACGAAACCTGGATTTCTCATGGACTCGCCCTGGAAAGTTCAGCTTCGGGATTCTTTTGAAAGCCTGGAGGGACGTAGGGCGGCTTTTCTTTTTTCGCCGCGGGGCAGTGCAACAACCCCAAGGGGTAATCCTTTCTTCGGCGGGAAGCAAAGAAGCTTCCAAGAGATGAGGTTGCCGCGCTCTGCGGCGAATATCTGTCCCAGTTTGAAGGAAGCGCCATGGCATTGTTTCGGGCAACTCGCCACAAAACGGTGGGTCAAAACCAGGTACCATTTTGGGGTAGGTGCACCACCCATTTTAGTCTATTTTACTGGTTGGATTGGGATGTTCACTGGGGGTTCTTCCATGGATTTTGACCCATGGCCTTTTGTGTCGCAGCGTTCCAGGAAACCAACGGCCCACCTCGTTCCAAAGCTTTAGCCGCATTCGACTCAAGATGAGACAAAGTTGTTTGGAAAGCACGGAGAACCGAAGCAATTTCCCGGAATTTGGTTGGTGCTTCTACCATTCTGATCGCAGTGTCAGGGGCTCTGATCGAAGGGTTCCTTTCGAAAATGTCGAACGCTGATTCCCGGGTCTCTTTTGGATCCTGAAGCAAGGAAGCCCTAAGTTGTTCAGTACCAGGAGAAACGGCGCATCCTTTTGGGCGTGACCATTTTGCTTGATCAGTGATCGGTTTGGAATTTCCCCTACTTTTTTCAAGACAGTCGATGTCCAAATCACTTTCAGGAGACATTTCGATCAGGTGGTACAGAGGCAGGGTATGCCTTTTGGCCTATTGATGAACCAAGCGGACACCCTCTTTCAGTGTAGAACACCTCTTTGAACATATTTCTTGGGTTTCCAGGTCAGAGAGAGAGAGAGAGCGGTTCTGAAGGCCTACAAGTCGACCCATCTTGGGTTTGGGAAAGGCCTCTTTTTCTCACCCGAAGCGACGCTGATTTCTTTTTGACTCTAATGCTGTTGCTTTCGCGTTAGTTCGCCAGGCCAATGAAACTTCTTGTCTGCCAGGGTGTAGGCAACCAGAAAGCACAGCCGAGAAGTCCTAAAGTGGGGGAACTCTGAAAATGGCAACAGGTTCCTTTCTTTTTCCTTGGAACACAAGGTGATGTTCATTTTTCAGGGTGGGCTTTTACTAGAGCATGGTCACTGGTAAGTATTTCCCAAACATATTTGATTGGTGCCTCAAGCAAACTCCAGTCGGTGTCCATTTAAACACAATCTAGAAGGGCGTTTCAATCTTGAACAACCCCAAGTTAGCGCCCAAAAGAAACCCAGTGAACATTTTAGTAGGTAGACTACTGCTTGGTGTTTATCGGGATTATAGTACAGCTTATATTGCCCTTTACAACCAAACCAAAAGTCAACGGTCAAAGGCCGCTGCTCCGATGAGCCAAGAAGATGGTTAGTAAGGGATGGTCCTCTTGCCTGAAATGGGTGCGAATATCTGCCTTTTATGTTCTTGACATGTTTCTGGCTAGACCATTTTGATACCGACTCGACTGCTATTGGGTTGGATCTTTAGACTTTAACTTGTTGGGGAAATCAAGGGGTTTTCCATTAATCCCACAAAAAGTAAAACTTTTGCAGAGGGTCAACAGCAACCAAGCAGATCGGTTTCGATTGCGACTGAAATACACCGCAGGTCCACCGGGACATGAACAAGAACAAGCGCCAGGCTTACGCCGTGAAGGCCAAGGCAGGCTACGACACCGCCGCCGAGTCCTGGTGCACCGGCCGAGCTGTGGCCCGTATCCCCCGTGCCCCGGGCGGAGGAACCCACCGTGCTGGCCAGGCGGCCTTCGGAAACCAGGCCCGCGGCGGAGGCATGTTCAACCCCACCAGGATCTGGCGCCGCTGGCACCGCAAGGTGAACCTCACCAAGAAGCGCCATGCCGTGGCTGTGGCTTTGGCTGCCAGCAGCTTGCCTCCCCTGGTGATGGCACGGGGTCACCGCATCAATGAGGTGGCTGAGCTGCCTTTGGTGGTGACTGATGGCATTGAGAAGCTGAGCAAGACCAAGCAGGCCGTGGAGGCACTGAAGAAGCTTGGCTGCGGCGAGGACTTGACTCGGGTCCTCGATTCCAAGAAGATCAGGCCGGGCCAGGGCAAGGCGCGCAATCGCCGATACGTGAAGGCATGCGGCCCCCTGATTATCTACAATGAGGACCAGGGCATCACTCGGGCCATGCGAAACATCCCCGGTGTGGAGACAGCGCACATTGACCGCCTCAACCTGCTGCGCTTGGCACCTGGTGGTCACTTTGGCCGCTTCACTATCTTCACAGAGAGCGCCTTCAAGAAGCTGTCGGCCATCTACGGCACGCACAAGAGCGGCGCCCCGCTGAAGAAGGGCTACCACCTGCCCCGAGCCGCGATGGCGAACGCAGATCTTGCCCGCATCATCAACAGCACTGAGGTGCAGTCCGTGCTTCGCCCCAAGAAGGAGAAGGCCACCTTTGCCCCGAAGCGCAATGCCTTGAAGAGCAAGGATGTCATGGAGGAGCTGAACCCAGGCTCCACTGACCGCAAGGCCGCGCTGCAGAAGAGCTCCGAGAAGGGCACATCCGAGTTCGCCGAGGCTGGATGTGTGTGCTTGAGTCTATCTTTGTTTGAGGGCACGGGTGGCTTTGAAGAGACGATCAAGCTTTCTAAACGGACCAGGCCCACCATTTTGAGAGAACGCCACATGAGCAGCGTATCTCTCATTTGGGCAGATGAAATTCCAAGCTTTCTTCTTGGAGGGGTTGTTTGTGATCTCAGTTTGCGTTTTTTTTTGCAAATCAAACAAGTCACATCCTTCAAGTTCAAGCCCTTGGATTAGTCCAAGACCCATGACCAGCATAATGTCAACCCAGGACAACTGAACCTCTTTTTCGGCGTGTCCCTGAATTTTTAGTGGCCCCCAGCCCCCATACGAACAAGTAAGGCTTTCTTATCTTGGTGGCTCCCAGCCATCCGGTTTCTTAGCTTTCTAGCCTTTTTGTGTTTGGTGGGGATTTGCATTTCACCCACTGAAAGTTATTCACTTTTAGCGGGGGGATCAGAAAACGGACAGCCGAGTTCCTCCAGGGTCAACAAGACCATCTTGTTGTATGCGCATCTCTGCGATCTCGCGGCGAGGTGCAGAAGGCTAAGAAGGCCCGAATCGAAGAGGCCAAGAAGTACAACAAGGAGCACAAGAAGGGCAACTCGGCACTAAGCATAGGTCAAGAGAACGTGGGGTTGTGGGGGAGTTCAAAACAACAAGTCATGACCATAAGAAGAACACATGGCGTATCTTGTGGCCCCTTACAGTAGAGCAGGTGATTCGGGAAGATTTGATGTTGAGAATCGCCTCATGCTTGTTCACCTGGGGTTTTTCAGGGCGTTGGTCATCAAGGAGATGAGAAAAAAATATAAAATAATAATAATAATAATAATAATAATAATAATAATAATAATAATAATAATAATAATAATAATAATAATAATAATAATAATAATAATAATAATAATAATAATAATAATAATATATATATATAGATATATTTCACCGAGACCAAGAGGACAGCTCAAAATTCAAGAGCTAGGGCTGCGCGGGTTTTGGTCCATGTTTCCACTTACCAGGGTTCCATTTTGGTATTCCGGTTTTTGGAGCCATACCCACAGGTCAGTGTAAAGGTCCTGGATTTGGACACTGGCGCGGCTCATTGGGGCTTGAGCCCGATGAAGGAAGGTGTTGAGTCACTGTATTCATGCCCGTGTTAGAGGAATGTGGCTGTGGGTCAAAAATGGGCACCCCAATAGAACCCGAGTAAATGGAAAAATGGGCCAAAACCTGCGGTTTCCTTTTGGTTTAATTTTGACCCATACCCATGTGTTGCGAGGCTTCAAGATCCGTCAAGATGCAGGCATGTTGCAGGGATCGAATGCGCAATCACAGCATTTTCCAGCAACCTCACTGGGGGGGGTGGGCGAGGGAATGCGGGGTGGGGGGTGGGCGAGGGAATGCGGTGCTACAGGGAATTTTGGTATCTTCGGTGAAGCATTGTTTTCGTGCCTGTGAAACGTTGGGAAAGGAACTCCTCTTGGGCACTCTCCTGGAGACCCTAGAACATGTGGCCATACACATTTTTGAAGTTTTGGGCAATGACCCCATCTGCAAAGGGTCAAAAGGACTTGGTGGCTCCCAGCCATCCGGTTCCTTACAACCATTTTGGGGACCATGGCGATCAGGGTTGTGGAATCAAGGGGTTCCTTCCCACTTCTGTGATATCTTCGGGAATCTCCCCTTTATATGGGGTGGAACGTCGTTGGGGTTAGGCCCTTTTTGTTGTATCACAGATTCGTGGATTCCATTTCCCACAACCCTGATGGCGAATGCCGTCCTCGGGTCTTTGGGTCCCGGAGCCGCTCCTTTTGCCAAACGCGAACCGTAGCTGTTCGCCCACTCGCTGGGCTTCTGCCCGCCCTCTGAATGGAGTTTCTCACTTTCATAGCAAAATGGGCGTGTGTGTGTGTGGTTTTGTGTCCTTTTTAGGCCTTTCAAAGTGTTGGGTTTTCCCCCAAAGTGGCGCAAAGTGGTTTCCTTTTGGTTTCCCTTTGCCAGCAAGGAGAGGCGTTTAACTTTTTGCCAACTCATGGGTGGGTGAGATATTGAGATCCAGCTTGGGAACATCACCAAACTGATTGGGTCCAGCAACGGAAAATCTGTTGGTTCGATGTGAAACACGGCGACCACTTTTGGCTGGGCTGTTCAACATGCAGGGTCGGCCAATCCTAATCCATAATCCCTATAGAGGAGCCTCTACAAAGCTCGGTTGCGTTCTGCTCCCCTGCTAAAAGTTTGAAGATGTTTACTTCAGTGTGGGTATGGAATTCGTCCCAACATCCAAAGATGGGGCCCTTTTTTCCCGATCCCTCGAAAATTCCAAACCTACAGGAATCCGAAAGGACCGGCTTCAGATAAACTTCTTTTTTTTTCCTGGAAGAACCGTCTTAAGATGGTGTCTTCTTTGGAGGCCCACTTTTCTTGCTGGTTCTCAGCAGGGAAGGAGAATTGGAATGACTTTCACAAACCATCCCTCCCCGGACTGGGTCATTCCCTAGCTACCGCACCAGCAAGTTTTGTTTCGTTTCCTCGCCAAACGGAAGACCTTCAGATGCGACCCATTTTTTTGGGGGCTGTGGTTTTGGTCCAAAGCCCTCTCAGGTTTTCTTTCTTGAGGATTTGGATCCCCCAAAAAAAGGCGCAACGATTTTTCTCCTTTTGGTTTCTCTGTAAAACACCACGAACGACTGGGGGTTTTCCTTTTGGTGTCCCTTTCAAACCCCCAACCCCAAAAAAGGGGCGCCAACTCCAAAAACGCCGCGCCGGCCCCAATTTTTGCGAGGCGAGGGCAGCTTCTACAAGACCCTGATGAAGGCCTTCGAGGCCAAGGCAGCGGCGGATGCGGCCAAGAAGGCGCGCTGGCGCCGGGCGCGCGCGCCGGGCGCCGGGCTTCGGCGAGCTGGCAGCCGTCGTTGTCCCGAAACGGACATACCGCGGGTCCAACACCAATGATATCATTTTGGGTAGGTGAATTCACCACCCATTTTAGGACCTATTTTAGTGGGGATTGGGATGTTCACTCGGCGTACGGGGTTTTGACCCATAGCCATATCTGCCAGCTCCGCCCCAAGAACTGCGCTTTGAAGTTTCCCGTACTTGTGATGTTGGTTGAACTGAAACAGTTGCCAGTTGGGAGGGGGGGGTGGTGGGTGGCTCGTCTTTTTTGATCCGGTGTGCCCCTTTTTGGTGGTTTCCTATTGAGGAAAACTGTTGCGCCGCGTTGCGGGGTCTAACAAAAAGACACACCCAAATATCTGAGGTCTCCAAGCCAAAAACGATTATGTAGGGTAGACAAAATGTATGTTTGGTTTGCGGAACTTGCCGATTCAGGGCGATTTGGGGCGATTTGGGTGGGTTGGCTGGTTGGGGTTACCCAAGCCGGGCTACATGAAATCTTGTGACTATTGGGATAAATCACCTACCAACAGGAATTGCCATGATTTTTAATAAGGGAACCACCTCAAAAGTGGTTGATGGACATGAATACCCACCTAAATGTATGTATAATATATTTATATGTAATATATGTTATGAGATATGGTGGGATCAATGTGAGCCAGTGCTCTATTTGGAGACAGGTTCGATCAACATATGCAATGGTCCATTTGGGCGGGGCATTGGGGCACTTGTTCTTTTGGTTGCCCACATCCATATCGGTTGGCCAGCATTGGGGCACTTACCAAATTTCCCAGAAGAATTCGGGAAGGAACGGAATGTTTCTGGGGGTTGATTCCCCATTCTTTTCAACCATCGTTCTTTTCAAACACCGATCGCTGTTTCCCCTGGGTTTTTTGGATGGTTTCCTGAAAAGATTCGGACTGGAAAGAATGGAAATGGAAGGTACCCCTAGAATGCTCAGTGTCCTGTACAGCGCCGCTAGATTTTGACCCTGGTTCCCTTTGGGGGGCTCGAAGGGGAGGCTGACCTCAAGAACCCCCGGACCAAACAGAGTTTTCGGCCCAATCGCTGAGGCAGGATTTGGAAGCTCCTCGATTTTTTTTGCTATTTGGGAAGCCGAAGGAACTCACTGGCAAGCCGACCTTGGCACCTGTTCGGCTTTTTAGTTTTGGTGCCGAAGTTTGGTCATGACCCCAGCAACCTCACCTTGTCTTTCCAGGTCCTTGCGACTGAGGGAAACAAACCGTTCTCCCGGCACCGGAAGGTTGGAGCGGGCGTTGCGGACGCCCATTGAGAATATTTTTTTCCACCCATGTGTGAGCCACAATCAAAACCCGGGGTAGATGAAAGTTAGTAACGGATAATCCCAACAAATAGTTTGATGACTCATGTGTTGTTTGGTTGAGAGACTCAGCAAGCCCAGAGTCGGCTACCCGAGCAAAAAACAAAAATGCTGGGGTCCCTTTTTTCCAGCTTAGTTCAGGCGGCAGAGAAGAAGGAGGCTGAGGGCGAGGAGGAGGCGGAGGAGTGAAGATCTGACTGACTGCTGAGGGGCCGATGGGACGATCGAAGAAACGCATTGCCGGAGAGATGAAAAGGCGACCGCGGGAAGTCGTGGCTCGTTGGTTACCAGGTCCAGCACCCGGATTCCCAACAACTGCTGCTTTCCATGTCCAAAAAGCAGTTGTTGGGGGGGGGGGGGGGAGCGTGGGGGGGGTTGTGGGGGTTGTGGGGGTGATGGTTGATGTTGTCCACGTCCAAAATCACAAGTACTTTCCCAAAAAGCAGTTGTTGGGGTGATGGCTGATGTCGTATTTTTCCATAACGCTGCAGAGCAAGACAAACCAGCCCCCAAAGACCGGCTTGGCTCCCAACGCTAAGACTTACTTAAGTCCCTCACCCTTTTTGAAAGGGCCGATTTTTCTTTAGCTTGTGAAATACAATTGGGTTTGACAACAACATATTCAATTAAACATGACAAATATAGTATGAGGTTCGGCCCAAATATCCCGTCAAATCCAGTGCCCATGATCTTGGGGTTCGGGGCATGGGAGACTGTGAGGTATTCCCATGGGTGTGTGTGTGTGTGAGAGCCCTTGGGTTGGTTTCACAAGGAGAGAACCAAAAGGACCCCCCCCCCCCGCATCTTCTTTTGTGATACATACCCGTGTCCCATCTGTTCCTATTTGGCTTTGTCCTTGCGTTAGCAAGGCTAGATTGAGGGGGTCTGGGGGGTCGGTCCGGCAGCAAAACCAAAGAACGCCCCCACTCCCCTGCGACGCCCCCTGGTCCGCCCTCGCCCTCCCCTGTGTGCTTGGCAGCTTCGCTGCTTTTTCCTGTCTGCTCGCCGCTCTTTAACGCTTGCTTCGCTTCACACTTCGGTCCGCTTTTCTCTTGTGCCTCACTTTACGACACATTAGGGGGACCACTTTACGGTATCCTACCTTTCGTGTCTCCCCTGGTCAAGTTAAAACCAGGTTTTGATTGTTTTGGGGACTCATTTGTTTCCCCTTGCCAGCAGAGGTTGCCCTTTGTCGCTTGGCTCTGGTGTTCCTGGCTAGTACATGACCGCCATTTCCCAAGTTTCATCTGAGTTGGGTTCAACCATTGGGGGTGAAACCTAGCAGTACCCTCCAACTTGCCTGCTGTTTTGCTACCACACTTGTGATTTTGGACATGGTTGACAAAGCAGGCCAAGTTGGGAAATTGCCAGGTGCGGGTAGCACCAAAGCTTTTTAAAGAACTGAGGTTCCTGACCAAAAAGGGGGAAGTGGGCCCAGGTGTTTCTTGTAAGGCACCATGTACCCAACAAGTTTCATTTGAGTTGGGTTAAGCCATTAAAGAGGGTTGAACCCTAGCAAGGCAATGTTTTCCGTAACCTTGGCGCCAAATATCAGGATCGCCGATCGGGTCGCAATTCTGTTCCGTCCAAGGTTCCTTCTGGGTGCTCGAGGTGGCGCGTAGGCCCTCGGAATTTAGGGAACGAAGGGGCGCGTTGCTTGTTTTTTTTTTGGGGGGGGGGTCGTCTTAGCCATGAGTTTGTCCTTCTTGGTTGGTTTGCTTGAAAAATAGAGGGCGATTCCTGGTTTACCTGGTGGTTCCATCATCTACCGGGGGCCATCTATTTTCCAAAAAGGACACCTATCGTCTTAGCCCCCGTTTCATGCCAGACTTGGCTGAACTTTCTAGCTTGCCTCTTTCCCGCCAAACAGATATATCTTTGAAGGGGTCTGGGTCCCAGTTTGACACATGTCTCCTAAGCCGGGGGTCCGGGTCCCAATTTCGCTAAAGCGCGATTTCAGCATGTTTGTCCCTTCTGAGGAACATAACGACGGCGGAGGGAGGGGATGTTTCTGGAATTCGTTTTTTTTCCCCCCCGCAATCGACCGTCGGACCAGCTCTCCTTTGGGCTGATCGGTCGCGTGTGGGGTTAGCCTGGTGTGGCGTGCGGCCCATTTCAGCGGGGCGCAAACCTCATGGGATGATTGGTTGGAGAACCCGCTGAGATGATATGTTCAACCACTGGGAAAAGTGGAAAAACGTTTCCCATGTTGTCAAGACTGGGGGCCGGAACTCGAAGATTGAAGCCCCTAAGAGATCTCGGCCGCATGTTTGGATCTCTCAAACGTCGTCTCTGCATTTCCTTTGGCATGATTTCCATCAGCGGTATATCCGATTTGGACCCGGAACCTGACACTTGCGAGCCGGGGATTCGAGCTTCCCCAGCTGTTTCTTAGTTGACAGGCTGATGTTCCATAAGACTGGCGCCCCCAAAAAGGTGAAACGCACAAGGAGCTTCCATTTGCTTAAGAATGTTTGCTCTTCTCCTCTGTTGGCTTTGAAAGGAACTTATCACTACTGGACATATTTTTTTGTTCTCCAAGGGGCTTAACCAAATGGAAGGAGGAACTGGTAAGAACACATTGGTAGAAGCTTCGGGCCGGACGACTCGCAGTAGACACACCAGAAAAAACCGGCTACATCAGGGGTATGTCTTCAAGAGAGGCAATGGCCAGAAGATTCAATTTGCAGGCGGAATGGTTAGGGCCATTCCTATGTTCTGCACAGAATTAGCTCCCCTTTTCCATTTTTTGCAGCCTTTTTGCATTCCCTTTGTTTTCTGCAGGCCAAAATGCAGGGGTCCTAATTCCACCCAAGTTTTCCCATCATTGCCATTCAGAACTCGCACGTGATCGGCTTGGCTTTTTCGTCTCTCATTTTCTTTGCCCTGGTGACTATGCATCAAACATGGGTTTGATTTCGGGGTTTGTGGGTGGGTGGTGTTCCTGATTGGGCTTACGTGGTTTACGGTTTACATCCCTTTTTTGGAATCATATGTGTCATGGTTAACATTCATGGTATCATTTTGGGGTAGGTGCACCACCCATTTTAGTCTATGTCATTGGTTGGATTGGGATGTTGACTGGGGGTACGGGATTTTGACCCATGGCCATATGTGTCATGGTCAAAAGACCCCTTTTTGGGTTAACAGGGATGGTCATGCAGCTGGTATTAAGGATCCTTAATAGCCATTCGTATGATTCCTTTCGAGGGAACTATGACCATAGGCCATAAAATGGGAACTCCCATAAGCTCCGGTTGATAAATAGCGGGTGTTCCTGTGTAGGGATTTCATCACTATGGGAGGGACACCCCCTAATAGTAGGACGGGCGTATTTAGTCAGGGGTCAGCAGTAAAGTGTTTGGAACATGGCACATCTGGTCTTCCAAAAGGTAGGCCCACTTTCTCTGTCGATTTCGTGTTCCTCCTGGATCACAAAGGGAGCATTATTTTGATGGTTTCTGGGGGTTGTCAAAGTCAGACATGGGGTTTGTTTGCCTTTAACCCACCACTTAGGGGGTGACTTTGACCATGGTAAAATAATGAGGCCAGTCACAGCCGAGCTGGAGACCGAGCAGATAAAACTTGCCCAGCTGGTTGGCATCAGCATGTCGGAGCCAGACCGCTCGCTTGGACGCTGGCACGAAGCGCCTGGAAAAAAACAAAAAAACACGGAGGCTGCTTGGTTGCGGGCCCGGATGGACGAAGTCAAGAGTGCCTACGCAGCGGACTGAATCAGTGATAGCTGCCTTAGGCGCTGAACTTGATGGACCAGCCATCTCATCTTCCATTTGCTCAATATTTTCCTTTGATTTTCCCCTGTTGGTTTCAAAGGGAATCCATCACTACTTGTTTTTGTTTCCCATTTTTTCCAGGGGTCTTAACACCAAATGGAAGTCATTTGAAGGCAAAACGTTTCGGAAGCACCAGTGTTGAATTCCCGCAGAAAGGCAGTGGCTCAATGTGGTTGAATGGTATAGAAGCGGGCCCGTAAATGCCGCCACCATGTATTTTTGATTTGGCAACCATAGGAAATGATCAACCCAACATAGTCCAAACTGTTCCAACCAAAAAGTGGCCCCCCAAATGGAGAACAATACCGGATGTCGGGTTGATTGCGCCCAAGACGGGATAATGTTGACCCCCTATTAATCAACCCCTGTTTATTCATAGGGCAGTCTCCCTGGGTTTAGTGGGGAATCAGACCACTTTTCGAGGGGCCCTCACCCCCCTATTCATCAACTGGGCTGATTAATATGGGGGCAACGTTACGCGAGAGTCCTCAGGCGTGTTATCCGTGTGAGCCTGCGGAGGCGCGGAGATAGCGAACCGCATGGGCGAGCGCGCAGAGAAAAACACATTCGGGAAGGGGCGGTGGGGCTGGGTCCACGTGAAGCGGCCACTGACGCGGCCACTGATGCGTCCCTGAAAAATCGGAATCCATTGGGGGGAGGGGTGCACCCCACCCCTCCCACTTCAGGTGGGGGGGATAATTATTTGGAACCAGGGGGGGTTCAAAGGTTTGGGCAACAGCCATCTCAAGGGCAACCCAGGGGTTGCTTGTCTAAGCCTCACTTGCATAGCACGGTGCGGAGTGCTGGAGAGGGGGTGACGGGACATGGCTTTCAGTTCTTTGGGAAGAGTGGTGGAGGGTGACATTTGCCCAGTTGCCTGGTGGTGCCCCCTTTTTTCAACTTTTGTTGGGAAGGGTTCCCCTTTTAAGTCAACCGACCAAAAAATCGGATGCCTTTTTGTCGCATGGAAATCCACTGGGCATCTGAGTGACGCATTCACACAAGGCGATCAGGGTGGGCTCGTGCTCGGGCGCGGACCTTTGCACGCGCCTGCCCCACGGGGGAAGGTGAAGCCCAAGCGGATGAGTCGCAAAGACCGTTTCGCGCTCGCAGAACTGTTTCCTTGCACAGACCAACTCGGCCTTGCAGGGTGTTCATACAGTTCTTACCTTTCAAGGCCTCCACGCCGACGCCCGCAAATGGATGCTCTACTGAGTTGCGGATCGCGACGTGCCGTGGCAAGTTCGCACTGGGTTGGTGGGGTCGTTCAGCGTGGCTTGCGGGTGGCTTCGTGTGGCCATGAAGGTGGTAACAGCGCCGGAAGGAGGTGGCGGAGGCTTGAAACGTGGCTGCCGTTGAGATAGGTGTACGGGGAGAGCAATCTCTCTTGCAGGAGCTAGGTGCGGCTTTCATGTAAATTTTCCGGTGGCCCCAACTGTGGTCCTCAGTCTCTTGCCTGTTCAGGAGTTCTAGTCCGCTGTTTCGCCGTGCGTCGTGGCGCGGACGAGCGAAAGAGGTTTGTGAGTTAGGATGATCTTTGCCATGCTTGTCGCTGGTCAACTTTGTCAACTTGATTTTTGGACTTTGACGTAGTAAATATCGTAAACGACACGACGTGCAACGTGCAAGAGTCTCCAAAATGATCAGATTGGTAGAAGCAAGGCGCGTTGGTGTCACGGAAAGGGTTTATATGAATCGTAGAAAGGGGAAACGAGGGACCACTTTTTTTCTTCTTCTCCATTCGTTTGCAAGCAAAGCCAACAAAGCTTCTCTTGCTATGATGGCATTGTCGCCCGGATCGATCCGGAGCTGGATGAAATTAGGTATGGCAAGGTTGATTCCACCATTAGGCAGACGTAAAGCGTGCGAACGTTCTTCGTGCGTCATGGTTTGGGCCCATTGATGTGGACTGTACCGGCGTGCATCATATGAATGCGGCCGTCGCCCTCAGGCGCGTTGCCGAACTTAGGCATAATTCCAGGAGGAAACAATTAGCTATGTGGCCAATTGTATTTCCTGTATGGGTGTGTTGTTTTTCTCCCTTTTGTGTGGTTTTCAAAGGGAAACCAGCTGGAAAGCCACCATTTGAGGGGTCCACTTTAAACACATGCCCATATGGCCATGGGTCAAAATCCCGTACCCCCGTGTTAAACATCCCAATCTCCTCCAAAATGGACTAAAATGGGTGGTGCACCTACCCCAAAATGGTATCTCATTGGTTTTGACAACCACAGCCATATGTTGCAACTTTTGTCCACTATGGAAGCCACAAGTCAGTTTGGGAGCTCCAGCTGACTGTGCCCGCAGCTTTGCCCAAGCAAATTGAAGCTTGGCAGCGCGCTGCCGAAGGCGGAGACCCTTCTTGGGGCCCCCGCAAGAAGATCTCAACTGGGTGTGGGTCAAAGATAGGTACCCAAAATGGAACCCTGGTAAATGGAACCAAAGACTAAAAGGTCCCCTGGTGGTTCTAGGTATTATTTTGACTGATACCCAACTCGCAAGGGGGAAGAGGGTTGTTCTCCAAAAGGTTTTGGTGCTTGAAGCAAACTCGTTTTTCTTGCAAAACTTTTCGGGATTAAGCCTGAAAGTGCTTGCATGCCAGGGGACCCTTTTTACGGGAGTTCTCTCTTGGACAGGTTTCTGATACCTTGCATGCGACCATGATGTGTCCTTTTGGAAACCGTTTGTCATGGTTTCATTGGCCCGTGTGTGCATCATTTGTGCAATTGGGCCATTCCGATTCCCCGAAATGTTGGGTCTCTGTTGCCTGAAAGTGTTCCCTTACAACCTCCTCCAGTTCCGGTTTGAAAAGAACTCCCGCAGAGCAATGCTTGTTATGACTTGCAGGTTTTTCTCCTGCAACCTGCCTGCTGTCCGAGCCAAACACAACTTTTCAACTTGAGTGGGGATACTCAAAGAAAAAAGATAGAGAGGCAAACTGTGCAACTTTGGGGATACTCAACTAGAGGCAAGTGAACAACTGCCACTTTCACGGCTTTCGGCTTCCCAGCCAAAGCCAGGGACGAAACCCGTAACTAACTCGTCCGCACTCACGCATTGCCCGCTGAACTGCATTTGCTCATGGAGCAGCCTCTCCACGACGAGTATGCCGTGCGGTGGCCTGATGATCTGATGGGTGGCCCGTTTGCTTGGCGATTTGGGCGTCAGTTGTCTTGGGGGACCCCTGCATTCACGTCCACTAACTGCTGTTGAGGTGGCTCCCTATTAAAGGCTACAGCATTAGCCACCATGGTAGGAAGTTGGCCCTGATTTGTGGGTTTCCATCGTATAGACCCGTTATATTTCGATTTGATGATTGGGATTTAGGATCCTATGGCTTTGACCCACAGCCATGTGACTCCGGTTGGCCTCTCAGCTAAGCTCCCCAAAACCCATTTGGGCTCAACGCGCACCCGGACATTGGATTGGAATGAGTTGTGTGTTTTTGTCCCCTGATACTGTGGATGGACGAAATCCAATTCGCACCACCTAAGAAACTATGGGATGATGACTCCCTTGTAAATACCAGCAAACGTTATGGTTTCCCCGTGGTTTTAACTTGGTGCGAAATGGATTTCGTCCATCCGCAGTATGTTTCTTCTCAAATGTTTCTTCTGGCCACCTCCCGGACCTCGCCGGGAAGAAATTCTTGAGCCCAAGCGATCCGGGTCCCCCGGGTAAACCCGGGGATCGGATCCCTTTCCAGGGGTTAAAGCGCTCCAGCGATTCCATGGGTGGGTGCCTTCAGACCCCTCACTTCCTGAGGTGGACTTTAAACTTTTTGGGTTTGGACCATTTTAGTGGCAGATAGAAAGTTCTTAAACTTTTTTTTTGGCCAGTCAACTTGGGAAGTGAGGCCTGTAGAAAGACGAGACCTTCCGCTTGGTGAGTTGGGCCTTTTTTTGGCGCAAACCCAGGTTAGTTTTATGGAGGGTTTTTGTCATTTCCACGGGGAAGACATGATTGGCCCGGGGTGGAAATGGTGGAATAGAGAGTCGGGAGTTCTTGCTACGCCACAACCTCCTCTGGTTTCCCTTCGGGACCAGGAGTTGGTTGATTGTTTTACCCACAAAGAAAACCCACCAGGCCATTTGTTCAAGACACCAGGAAATATAAAGCCCAGAGAAAAACAAATGATCTTAAGCACTTTTTTCTTCTTCTTTGCTTTTTGTTGTCCCTTGAACCGAAAATGTAAGGCGTTGTGTCTTGGCTGCAAGCAAGTACAATGTTCAGATTTGCCCCGGGTGGTTTAGGGTTGGCTTGCCCCCTGCATAAACCTCGGTTGCTCTGAAATGATGGCATGTTTCCGCTGACAAGAGCCATATGAGGTCAGTTGGACACGAGTTCCAGTGATTTCAGTTTGGTGCATTCTTCAGTGACCAGTGATTTATTGATTTGTTTTGATTGATTGACTGATTACCCTTCCTTTCCGGGTCTTCAAGCAGGGGTGTGGGAGAACCCGCGCTCACCCCGAAAATGGCTTCTCCAAACACATTGACAGCGGGAATGAGGCCGTTTTTGAGGAGTGGGTCCCATTTCCAGCCATATGTGCACGCATCATTTGCGCGTACCCTCCGTAACAGAAGCGAGTCCAGAATCGATTCTGGGACCCATGAGCGCCAAGCAGCTTTCAAAGAAGGGCCACCACAATTTCCGCCGGTCTTTTGAAAGGCTTCTTACGGGTTTTCAAGGCAGCTTAAATGACCCCCTATTTCAATAAAAGGGGTGGCGTTGGGGTTGGTTGGTAGGTAGTCTTCCCTTCCATTTGCTTGAGATGTTATTTGTTTTTCCCTTCTTGGTTTTAAAGGGAATCTATCACTACTGGAAATATTGTTATTTTTTTCCCGGGGGCTTAAGCAAATGGAAGTTCCACAACCCTCTTTTGAACTCGGAAAGCCCGCACGGGACCATCCCCACCTTCCGCATTCCGTGACTATACACGTTCTTAGGCCCAGAGCACCAAGCAGCAGCACCGACAGCTGACAGCACATCAGGAGACTGAGGCGAATCACGGAGTCTACTTGGGGGTTGATCAGTGTTTCCATTTAGGGCCCCCAGTTTTGACCGTGGGTAGCTTTTCCCATGTGGCTGAAAGATCAAATATCATTTTGGTGGTTTTTTGAACGCTCAAATCTCTTTTTGGCCGGTTTTTGCCACCACTGGTCATCCCATGAAATCAAAGGACCGGTTGATCAACCTTTCGCTTGATGGCCCTTCGAGCGGGTTCCGAGGACTCGCAAAGGGTCATGTAGGTTCCGACTTCGCCTCAAGGAATGCGCCGGAAGGAAAATTTCTTCCCTAAGGGACCCATGGTTGCACTCCCTAACAAACCCATGTTTCTCAAAGCTAGGCACTCCAGGAAAAGGTTTCCTTTCGCCTTCGTACCATCCAAGGGTTGCACCATCTACTGGACGTGTTGGCTTGGTTGTTGTTGGGAACCATGTTTCCCATTTTTGGCCTTCTTGTGGCTGAGTGGTTGCAATCCAAATCCACTTGCCTAAAGTTTGAGAATGTTTGCTCCCCAAACCCAACGTCAACCAAAAAAACCCTGTGGGGTGCCAAGGCATGTGGTGCCGGGTTCCATAGGCGTGGGTTTTGCGTGGCACGCCGCCGACCAAATGGCACGTTGTTTTACAGGCACGTGGTTTTTGTACGCGGATGGCCAGGGCGAATTTTTCAGTGGGAGGTTCACCTTTTTGCCCTTTTGCCCTGCTGGTGCTGAAGGATGTCCAAAGCACTGCGCTCCGTGCCGCGACCAAGTGCATCTTCAGGACCCCTTCAGGTGATTTCTTCCTGGTGATGCTGTTTGGGCTGGCTTAAAGCGAGCTTGCTTCTGGTGGGGTGGTTTGGGGTTTGGGGGGAGGTCTTTTCCAGTGAGTTTCCTTCAAGTGGGGTGATTAAGGTTCAGACATTTAGGGAACTGGAGCCCTAGTCCCCTTCAGGATGGGAGTATACCTTTTTTGGTACAGGAAATCATTGTTGCGTGTCGGGTGTTTCTCAAAGTGGGCTCCGAAAAATGGATGTTTGGCTTTCCCCTTTAAAAAAGCCGAGTTTTCAGACAGAACCAGGCGGTGGTGCAAAATAGGGACCCCAAAATGGTGGGTTTTCCCTTCGGAACCAATCCCAAAAGGGTTTCCTCCAAAAAGGCGAGCTTTCTGGCGGTTTATTTGTTGCCAGGTGCACTTCCAGAAATGCTACGGCGTCATGGGCGAGCTGTTTGAGGCTCACAACTACTTGAGGCGCCAAAACCGGGCGGCTGGCATGCGGACGGAAGCGCAGAGCTTCCGGGGAACGGGGCCTGTCAAAACTGGATGCGCAGTTGTTCAGTGGCCCCAATTCTTTTTCCCTTCTTTTTGGGTGGCTGCCCCACTAAAAATTCGGTCCAAGCCCAAGAAAGGGTTCCAATTCTTTTTTTTTCCAGGGTCACCGAAGAACTGAGTGAAAGAACGGCAAAACGACACCCGGGTCCCCGTGTTGGCTCCCTTTTGAAGAACACCCTCCTTTTTAGCCGCCCTTTGAAAGGCAGGTCGTTTCGAAGCATGACTTCCCACCTTTACTTAGACTCACTTCCTGAGTTGGTGGACTTTACACTTTTTGGAAAGACCATTTTAGTTGCAAATAAAAAGTTCAATCTTTTTTTGGCCAGTCAACTTGGGAAGTGAGTAGAAAGGCGGCCCCCGCTAGTCTTGACCCAGCCATTCGTTTTACCCAGGGCTGGTCTTTGGATCCAAAAGGGAGAACCAATACCTGTTTGGTCGCGCGTTCCGCCGCAACGGGCATTCGGGTTTGCTTTTTGACACCCATTGTTCAGATAAATTAAGGAACCCTCTCCGAGCCCATATTTCGCGAAAGCACAGAAAAGCAAGCACTTTCCTTGGGAAATCCTCGTATTTTCGCACAGGCTCTCCGCAACTTCTGGTGCGGAGAGCCGTATTTCTGACAGAAAAAGCAATACCCCCCCGTCTTTCCTTACTCTTTTTCACAAATATGCAAAGCAACACAAACAAAAGCAAAGCAACAAAAAGGCCAAGAAATACAAGCAGCAGCACAAAACCCAAACTATGCCAGAGGTCCCCTTCATACCTCCTATGGCTTTTGAGGGGTAAACAAAACGGGGCGGACCCGCCAAAGCTATCCTCTGGGACCTCCGGGTGCGAAAGAAAACGTCGCAGGGACTTGGTGCCGGCGACCGGCTTCAAGTTTCTGGACCTCGGCTGCGCCGGACGCCCAAACGAGACGTTCGAAGTCGTTCCGCGCGCGAAGCGAGGGACACCCGCGAGGTCCGGCTTGTTTTTCTTGCTGGTCAGCAGGGAATGAGGGAATGAGGGAATGAGGGGAATGAGGGAAGGAACCCAGAGGTCCCCTTAAGGCCTTAAGGGAAACCACCAGGCTTGTCCGCATCTGGCTCCTGTCCTGGCCTGGTGCGAGAGAGGCAGGGAATGAGAATTGGAATGACCATCCGCGCCTGTTGGTTTCCTTTCAACAAGCCAAAGCCTGGGTCAAGTGTTGCACGTCGCCCTCGTTTGTTTGCTTCTTTTCTTTTCCGGAGCCCGAGAGAGTTGCAACTTTTGGTTTCGGAGGAGATCAAGGCCCGTTTGCCTTCGAACAAGCATCAATAAAGCAACAGTTTCTGTGGGAAAATTGTGAGCTTGGGCTCACGGGCCCACGCTGATTGAAATTACCATGGCTGTGGACATGAGGGAACTCCCATGGAGGTGCTTGTCAAAAGATCCAGGGTTTTGGAGCAGAAACGCGTCTAGCAGGACCTGGATTCAGGCTCGTCTGCACATGGAATTCCCAGACACCTGACTTGGTGGTTCGCCGTCCCCTGAGTTTTTTTTGTTTTCGTTGGTTTAGTGGTTGGGTTCCGTATTTAACCCACAGCTTAAACCTTTGGTGCATCTTGCTTGGATGTTAGGACTTTAACTTTTTGCCAACTATTGGGGTGTTCCGTATTAAACCACTAAAAGCTAAATTAAACCTTTAGCAGGGGTTTGCAGAAGGCAACCGAGTTTTGGTTCCCCCTATTTCAGACACACTTTTTTTTTAGGGGTTGGGTTTCCGTATTTAACCCACAGCTTAAACCTTTGGTGCATCTTGCTTGGATGTTAGGACTTTAATTTTTTGCCAACTATTGGGGTTTTCCGTATTAAACCACTAAAAGCTAAATTAAACCTTTAGCAGGGGTTTGCAGAAGGCAACCGAGGTTTGGTTCCCCCTATTTCAGACACACCCGTTTTTTTTTTTAGGGGTTGAGCTGTTTGGACAGCCCAGCTGCATGGACTGCGCGCAAGTGTTTCCGACCGTGCGGGAGGTTTCTCTCAAGTCCACGCGCCCAGTACCCGCAAGTTCTGATGATGGATCTGAATCCTCAGCTGCCCAAGTTAGAGCCATGGGTTTTCTTTGCAACATCTCGGTTTTTTTTCTTTTCTTTTTTTTTTGTTTTCTTGTTTTTGTTTCTTCTTTTTTTCTCCGTTTTTCTTCTGGGGGAAGCCTTGGGGATGTTTTTCTTTGTAACATATGTGGGAATTGGGGGGCGCTTTGTTTGGGGAAGCCTTGAGGCTCCTGGAGGTTTCAGCTCCTACTTGCTGGAGGACCCGAGGCCGGTCAGAGCGTCGCCTGTCGCTTCGCGGCTTTCGGTCGAAGCGTCACCTTTCGCCATGGTGTTCAACTTGTTTTTGGGAGAGCGGGTTCCCCTGTCAACTCAACTTGCCTGTTTTCGCTAACGCATGCTGACCACATGCTCCTGCCAAATGGACGTAATTCATGCTTTGCCCTTCCCTTTAGCGGGACGGCCTGATTTTTGGCTTCGGCCGGGATGTTGGCGGAACCAACCCAAAAAGGATGCCCTTGCTTTTTTCCCCCATGGGAATCCACTGGGCATTTGAGGGGTTGCCATCCACCTAGTAAGGATCGTTAGCCATTGCAATGATTGCTATTGGCGAACGGATCTTTAGACTTTAACTTTTTGGAAAAGACATCATTTGGGTTTTCCAAATTTAGCCCACAAGTTGAACACTTTTTGGAGAGTGATCAACGGCAACCAAGATATGTGCCATGGTCACAAGACTCCTTTTGAAATTGACAGGGATCCCAGCTGACTTTTTGCTCAACTCTTTTCTGGCAAGAGTTCCGATTCCTTTAAACTCCACCAACCAAAAAAAGATGCCCGTTGGTCCCATGGCCACTCGGCGTCTGAGGATGGTCATCCACCTGGTGGTAGGGATCCTTATCCATCAGAATGAGTCCTCTTCAGGGAACCCATGTAAAGAGTTTTGACTAAAAGGACCGATCGTTGCTTTGAAGCATGCAGATGTATGGGTTTTCCGAATACCCAAGGTGATCGACCGTTTGCCCAACAGCAACCATGTTTTTAATATATATATATACATATTTGTTTGGGAGGGGGACTCCTGTGTGTGTGTGTGTGTTTCGTTTGAGGATAGCCTTTTTGTTTAAAGGAAAGCCAAAAGGACAACACCCGCCATGCCTTTTTGTATAAAGAAAGCCAGAAGGAAAGCCAACAACGCCAGTTTGGGGGGTCCCCTGAAAAAAGGACCGCAGCAACGTGCTTTTTCTTCTCAGAAGTCCGAGGGTTGCGTGGCGGTCGGGAATCTCAAGCTACTGGACCGCTTGGTGAAAGCCATAGGGGCTTACCTCCGGAACGGAGGTTGTTCAAAATGTGGGGGTTGATCAATATTCCAAGTAGGGCCCCCAAATGACCATTGAATGTAGTGCGAAATGCTGTCTTAGTTTTTTTCTTCTTTATCCCCCCATGTAGTGCGAAATGTCATGTTAGTGGTTTTCGCCAATGGCAATCCCATGTTCATCGGACTTTTTGATCAACCCCCATGTTTTAAACAAACCTTTGCCCCCGTTTGCAATATGTTGTTTCGTTTTTGTTGCAAGCAGCGGGCTGAAACGCGGTTTCTAGCCCAGGGATTCCCAAGGTTGAAGATATTTCGGGAGCCACTCAAAGGGAAGGTTTGCAAGCGCGGCGTCATGTAGTTTCCAGCCCAAATGGACATGTGGGAAACGAAACTGCTTTGTTTAAACTTCTTGTAGCTACGTTCTTCATTTTAGTTTAGGGCTAAACAGTTTGAACTTTTCTGGCCAGCCATCTGAGCAGGTGAGTTTTGGGTCAGTTCAGCCTGGCAGTTGGGTTCGATTTTTATTTGCCAGCGCTTTCGGGATGTTGGCTTGAGGTGTAGGGTTCCAGAAATAGATTGGCCCTTAAAAGGTGGACTTTCAACGTCACCATTCAGGGCCAGTCCTCGGAATGCAGCATGGTCCAGAGCCAAACCTCAGCCAAAAACCCTGCGGGAGCATCTAGACTTTGTGGTTTCCAGGGGACCCAGCATTTTGGAAGGGCGAAGTTTTGTTTGGTGCGATTTTCCTTTTGGTGCTGGTTGGATGAAACCCATTCAAGGGTTGTTTCGTTGTGACCTCCTGAAAAGAGACATTCTGGGCACCCTTCTGGTCGAGAAGGGTCATTTTTTATTGTTTTTTATGAGCGACCCTCAACGAATTTTGCTAAAGGACACCTACTTTAGGGCTGGGAGTTAGCTCACTGGCTAGCAACATTTGTTTTAATGGCGCTTGGCTCAAAAGGGAGACGAAAACCGCATACCCAAATAGGCTACTACTCATCTTGGTTTCCCTTTGGGGTTAGCAAGAAGTAGTGTTCACCAATAGAAGAAAGGGTAACACCCCTTTTGTAAGGAGCCCCGAATGAAGAACAGTTGCTTACTTAAAGGGGCAGGGTACTTAGTAAGTGGTTAGTAACCATGGTTATAACCCACTGAAGCCATGGGTATAAGTCTCCGTTCGGTGGGTTATAACCATGGTTACTAACCACTTCCTAAGTACCCGATCGCCCCTTTAAGCAAACAACTTCCGTCCCAGATGGCTCTTGGAGGGTAAAAAGGGGTCTAAGTACCTCCTTAGAAGGTACTTGGACCCTTTGCTCAGTTGTTCAGTGGCCCCAATTCTTTTTCCCTTTTTTGGGGTGGCTGCCCCACTAAAATTTGGTCCAAGCCCAAAATATAATTGTTTCCCTTTTTTCCAGGGGCACTGAACAACTGAGTTTGAGTTACTCTTTCCGTCCCCTTTTCGGAACGGGTCCGGTGGGTCCGGGCGGCGAGCGGAGCGTCGATCGAGGTGTCATCTGGGCTTCGGGGTGACCTTGCCCTCCACATTGGGCGGCTTCCCCATGCGTTTGGGGGCCCAGAGATGTGGGCTGGTTCGTTTGTTCGGAAACGGGTTCTCGGGAATTTGGGGAGGAGATGGAGGAGCTGATGGGTTCTCCGGAGTTTCGGGAGGTTGTTGTGTTGTGTTTCGTCTTATGTCTGTTTGTTTGCCTCTTTTTGGTGGGGAGGAGATGGAGGAGCTTGTTTGTGTTTCGTCTTATTTTCTGTTTGTTTGCCTTTTTTGGTGATCCTTCATTTTCCCTGACGTCCCCCTTGAGTCGAATCGTCCACCTTGTGTTTCCTCTTTCTTTCGTACTTAGCGTGTTGGTTTGAGAACGAAGCCAACCCTTGGTTTGTTTCCCCCAGCTGAATAGCTGAAATGTGGTCGTTGCTCATCGGGTTGCAAGGTTCGGAGCGGCCAAGGGTTGTGCCGCTTGTTCCGGGTTTGGGTTTCGGGGATTAGTCAACACCACCGGTTAGTAAGGGGCAGCCCCAGCCGGAAATAGTTGCGGAGATCCGCCTTTCCATTTCTTGAAGCATGGTTCTGGGGCTCCACCATTTTTGTACCGATCGGTTTTGATTGTCAATACCACCTGGGCTTGTTGGTTTCTCTCCCGGAAGAGAGACCCAGGGCCCCAGCACGCTGCCAGAGTCACTGACCCGAGCCCTTTGAGCCACTGGAAGCTGCGAATCCAACTGGTGTCACACGTGTCCGGTCCCCGGAGGTCCCACCTGCCGTTCGCATGTGTCAGAATGCTTTGGCGGAGCAAGCGAGAAATACATTGAGGGGTTCGATCTTTTCATATCTTGGGGCTTGAACTCAGTTTTCCACTGGAAATTAAGCGGGTGCAAGTGGGGTGCAACCAGAAATAGGACTGTGGGAACTCCAGAACCTTCGACAGGTGACGAGATTGATCTAGGGTGAGATAAATGGTTTTTGCATGTGTTTATCTGGCACTGAGGTCAACCCAAATTTCGGGCCTGGAAACATGTTCTGCACAAATAATCGCAGAGCACCGTTTCTTCGTTTTTTTTTTTCCCCCTTGGCGGTTCCCAGCCGTCCCCTTAGGTTGTTTGGCTTTTAGTTTGTGTTACTGGTTGGGTTTCCATTTAATCCACAAGTTAAAGACTTGCAGAGTTGAGTGGGGGGTTTCATTTCACCCACAGGTTATTCAGGGGTCCCTATATTCCCCCTTTTGGTGGCTTTAAACCTCACCTTCTTGGCCCATGAAAGGTGAGTCTTGGTGGGGGTGACGTGTTAAGGGGAAAAATATAGGGAGCCCTTTTCTTTTTTTTTTTAAACAGGGGCTCCCTGACAGGCCAGCTTTAGAGGTCCCCGAAAAGCGATCGAGCAGGAACGGGGCTAATGGCTGGGGTCGGGTGATACAGATCTCATTTAAAATCCCGCTGTTTTGGAATGGGGTGGAAGAAGCAACCCCAAGAAACCAAACGATTGATGGGTTTGTCTCAGAGGGACCAACCCCCCAGCAGCCCCCAACAAGTGCTTCTTTTCCATGTCCGAAGTCATATATGTTCGGTCCAAAAAGCGCTTTTTGTTGAGGGCGTGCTGGCCCTAAAAGAAGGGGTTCCCCTTCCACTGTTCTGTGACCGGTTTTGAGGCCTGAGATCTCCCAACTTTCTGCTGCAGCAAGGCGGGAGAGGGGTTGGGGGCGAGCTCGCGAGGTGATCTTTTGTTGTTTTTAAGGCGTATTGACTAGGGAGAATTACCCTCCCGCCGGACATAGCACCTTGTTTGAGGGGTACCCTTTAAGTGGAAGCGGATCTTCCAGGCACCCTACAGGTGCTATGCTGGTGGGAGGAAGGGAAGCGGTTTAACTTCAAGAACCGGCAGTGGCAGGCCTCGCTGCGGAAAACAAACAAAAAGCAAAAAACACAGGTGACACTTTGAGCAATCAGCTTCCTGTCGTTTTTTTCCAACTCAAAAAGGACACCCATATCTTTTGCTGTTCTTGGCATGTTGTTTGGTTTTTTAGTTTTTTTAGTTTTTTGGTTCTGTTCATTTTTACTGGGGGTCTGCAACAAACAGTCAGTTTTTTGCAAGCCCATACCAAGAGTAGAGATGATATCTACTCATGGAGCTTGGATCCGGTTCCAGGGTGGGGCCGGGCGTGGCATGATCAACCAGCTCCAGTCACGCTGGACAAAGAAGTTCGAGACGTTGCGGAGGTTAGAGGTTGGAGGAGGAGGCTAAAAGAGTGAGAGGTTAGAGTACGTAGTTGCAGAAGTTAGAGGTTCGAAGTAGAGGCTAGACGAGTTGGAGCTTAGAGTTAGAGGTTAGAGTTAGAGGTTAGAGTTAGAGGTTAGAGTTTAGATTTGGGGGTTAGAGAAGTGAGGAGTTGGAAATGGGGTTTAGTGCTGCAAGCGGTTTGCGGTTTGCGCCGGTCATGGCGCTACAGCAATGGCTCGCCTTGTGAGGCATTCATATTTGGGGTGGCTCGTTTGCTTTTAGGGAACCCCGGAATGTGGGTTGGTTCAAAGAAGCCACCCCTTAAAAACAGAAGTTTCCGGATAAAACCGGGTTGAACGCATGAGCTTCCACGGCCAGTTTCGGGGTATGGTACCTGAAATCATCGCATAAGGCGACCAAGGTGGATTTGGGAGATTTCTGAACCTTTTGAGGCAAGGTCACAATTTCAGGTTTCGTTTTTTTTTTTTTTACAATAAATCGCAAACTGTGACGTGGGTGACATTGGCCTTGTAGCTTGTGGAAGTTGCTTCATGTTTACAGGCTCTCAACCGCCCTGAAGAAGCCTTGAAACATGGCGGGAAATGACGGAAGCTCTCTTAGTTAATTGGTGAGCAAACGACCCTTCGCAGGGGCTCACCTTGGCCAGCCCTGATCACCACGAGTTTCAGCCGGGGATCTTCATGCGAGAAACAAAGTTTGGCGCATGTTTGCACCCAGAATAATGGGTTTCACATGTTTACACTAGATCAGGGCATTGCTTGCCTCACCATTCATAAAATTTCAACTGGAAGTCGTAGGGCTTGGTTCATAGGATTCACTAAAGCTCCAAGCCCTGTGGTTTCCCTAAGGCCATATGGCGGCCTTAGTAGAGAAACCAGAACGTAAGGAGGCCCCGCGGGCGAGCCCTTTGCGGGAAAATGTACTCGTAGTAAAGGCCCTGACAATCAAACAGATGGGTGTTAAAATTGCCTAAGCCAATGGTGAAAGAACTACAAAGGCGGCCGCGCCTAGTTCTACTTGGGCCTGTCATTGATGTCGAGAGGCCCCACGGAACAAGCGTGCCGCTCCAGGGGATTTGTTCGAGCTTGGCCCGCTGCGGCCTCGGATGGGCGGACACAGAGCCAGCTAACCCACGGAAATCTTCCATTTGTTTAAGGTTTTTTGTACCCCCTAAAGGGAATCTCTCACCACTGGAAATATTTTTTTCAGGAGGCTTAAGCAAATGGAAGAAATACTTACAGCCCGTTTTTTTTGTCCTTTTCGGTGAGAAAATCGACTACTTACCCACGTACACTTGGTTCAATTGGGCAGGCGCCCTAGGTTTGGTGAGACAAGAGGGGATATTACAGCATTTGATGAGGAAATAGACTACTTCCAGCTACGAAAATACTACTTTGGCTTGGTTCAATTGGACAGGCTCCCGAGGTTTTGTGAGAAGATAGGGGGATATTGAGTACCCACGTCCTCTCCAAATAAGCAAAAGGCTACAGTTGGCTTTGTGTTTTGTGATTCTCGAGGAGCCTGGTGTCATCCAAGGGGGAGCTCGTATCACTCATTAAGCCGTCAATACGGCCTTGTTTGCTCTCTGCAAACGGAAAGAGCTCTTGCTACAGTACTTCTACCCATAGGTACAGCGGCACACAACACGGCTTTATTGCTTCCACTATCTCAAGGCACTTTACCAATACAGGGAACACAATTTGGCACATTTTCAGTTGCATGGTTTGCTTGGCATGTATGACTAGCCAGCGGTGAACCGTTTCCGATTTTACTCAATCAGGGAACCCTCTAAACGGTGGGCTGACCTTTGCTTCAAACAAATCCATCAGCGGGTCCCCAATTCTGGGACATGCTCATAAGAAACACGTTGGGTTGCTCGTCATTTAGTTGCTTGCTTTTGGTTTTGACCTTGACCTTTCAGCTTTCTTGGGACATCACGGCTTCCCTAGCAACTAGCAGAGAGAGGACAACTCATTCAAGTCGCTTTGACCCACAAGGGCTTTTGAGTCCTTCAGGCGATGTTCCTAGTGCAATCTGCACAGGTGTCCTTTTTACGTTAGTTTGGATAGAAATGGATGGGTTCCACTGATTTTGATTGGCTGTATTCTGTTTGCCAGGGCCGTCTATTTTGTCAGAAAGGACACCTACTGTGGATGGACGAAATCCTGCACCACCTCAGAAACCTGGAATGATACCCCTGCAAATGGTTTCAAAGCGGTGCGAACTGGATTTCGCCCATCCACAGTATGGCAATCTATGTTTAAAGCTTGCGCCGAGATGTTGGAAGTCCCTCCACCAGTTTGCCAATCCGAAAGCCATCCGAATGGAACACCAAGGGCCGACCTGGTCGCGAAGGAGGTGCACATTTGTATTTGCCAGGGCCCTGATCCGTTGGGGGCGCCCGCAAAATCGACCCCTGGGTATCTTGTATGCACTTGTCGGCTTTATAACTTCCATTTGCTTAAGAATATGTTTTATTTCCCCTGTTAGTCGATGTTCGGCCTTTGAACGCCTCAAACCTTGGTGGCTCCCAGCCATCCGGTTCCTTAGCTTTAGCTTTTTAGATCTTGTTCGTGTTGAGAGGGTACCTCTGCGTGGCTCCCAACCATCCGGTTCAACTTAGCTTTTTCTTAAGCTGTTTAGTGTTTAGTGGTTGGTTTTCCGTATTTCGCCCACTAGAAGTTAGTCACTTTTAGCGGGGGATCTGAGGACAGCCTAGTAAAAAGATGGCAATTCAGGCCCCCATCCAGGTGGTTGGTTTCCCTTTTGGTTCCCCTTGAAGCCCATCTCAAAGAGCCCCTAGTCTGAGACACCGCCACATGGGTTCCAGTGAGACAATTCAACTGCCAGGCTCAGGGCTACCGGCTACCGCCCAGTGGCTTGGGTTGTTTCAAAGGGCCGGACGCTCCTTGGATTCCATGAGCGTTTGGGCGGAGCGTTGAAGCTTGGCGAGCGGCCGGGCTTTTTGAGGCGTGGCCGAGTTTGAGCCCTTTGGGCATGGGTGGTTTACAGGCGTGACCTGTTTAAGGCCGCCTTCTTGGAAAAAGGAACATGGTTTTGAGAAGGAATCCTTTGCAGGTACCATAAGAGCGTAAATCACTAGAAGGGGGTTGTGGGCATCAACCAGAATCATGATCATACTGTCGATGGACGAAATCCTGCACCACTTTAAAACCATGGGAAACCATTGTTTGTGGGTATTTACAGGATAATCATCATTCCAGAGTTTCTTAAGTGGTGCAGGATTTCGTCCATCCACAGTAGGACACACATGTTTCTTATTTGTCCTGAATAGTATGCCACCGCCACACTGAAACCCGAAGGCGGCAGAAGAAAACACAACACAACACTTGAGCCACAATCAAAACCGATTCGGGTAGATGAAGGTTAGTAAGGGACAATCCCCTTGCCATAAATAGCTGCGGATATCCGCCTTCTTAATTCTTTACATGGTTCTGGGTCGACCATTTAAATACCGGGTTTTGATTGTGACTCACTTGGTGATGGAAACTGCGGTTTGGGGCTGGCGGGTCCTGCACTTTGGATTCCCAGCAAAGTCCGAGGTGGCGGAATCTGTGAATAATTCCACGTCCAGAGGTTTGGCCCCACACAGGTTTGGCAACCGTATGGGTGTGTCTCTTTTTTGGGGACCCCTGAAATGGTGGTTTTCGGTTTGGTTTTCCTTTAAAACCACCAGAAGAAGGGGTACCCTTAAAAAAGAAGGACCCCATGTTCTGCAATACCAAACGAATGCCATCTAAAGCGACAAGCTAGTCAGAGAGATGTGAGTCAATCGCCGTGGTATCTCCGAAAGGGGCTGGCGACATCCCCACCCCTTAAAAACGAAATTGGGGAGGGAGGTGACCCATTGGTTTAGAGAAAACTGTTAAAACCAAAAAGACAGAAAGCATACCGTTAGTAAGAACAGTATAGTTAGTAAAACAGCATTCCCTCCTGTCCACATTGCCATGGAACTCACCAGATCGGGTCCTTTTGATAATTTTCCGAAGCGTCAGGTTCCATGTGGACAGGAGGGTAGGTACAGTTCCTAGGTCCCTCAGCTAGGTGCCCTTTCTCACCCCTTTTTTGGTTGGGAGGGTTCCCCTACTAAAATAGACCACAGAAAAAAAAAAAAACTCGGGCACCAACTTATTCTAACCTCTCTACTGGAGGACCGATCGGTTCGCGCGGGGGCTCCGGATCGTGCCTCTGGGACTAGTCGCCGATTTTGGGTTCCGAAAGAGAGGTGATGCGCAGTACATGCGGAACGAGGTCGCCTGGGACGAGCGGTGCGCCAGCAGGGAAGGGTGGATTTGTGACTCTTCATGCCTGGGCTCGTTGTTTGTTAGTTTCTTGGTCTCTGTGTTTTGTTTGCTTGTTTGCTTGTTTGCTTGTTTGCTTGTTTGCTTGTTTGCTTGTTTGCTTGCTCGTCCATTTGTGTATGGCAGCTTCCAAATTATCCCCTCAAAACACACAGAGCACCGTATTTTCCCTGGTGTTTGTGTACCCCAAATTTTCTGCTTCAGTGGAACCCACCAGTAGATTGCAACTTACGAGGAAATCCAGCGAATTATCTACTCCCCGAACATGGGTTTTCTGGGGGGTGCCCTGGTTAGGTTCCGTGGACATGTGAGATCGCAACACTTCGTGGCATTTGAAAGTCTGGCAATCACTCTGGCTATCGAGGGCGAGATTCGCATTGAAGATCGGGGGAGTCTAAATTTGTAGCTCCCAACCATCCGGTTCCTTAGCCTTTTCGTGTTTTAGTGTTTAGTGGGGATTTCCATTTAACCCAGTAAAAGTTAAGCTTTTAGCGGGGGATCTGAGGACAGCCAAGAACCATGTACGCAGTCTCGGAATTATAGGGACCTAACATTTGCAGATTTTCTTGTGGTTTCTCCTAAAACCAACCAAAAGGCTCAGCTGGCCATGTGCAGGTACACTGGAGTCCGATGTCGAAGTGGCTGGGCCGCAAGAGCAGGGGGAATTGCGTTTGAATCGCGCTATTGATACATTAGATAGATGGGTGGACGATGGACGGACGGACAGACAGACACACAGACGGACGGGCAGACAGTCAAACAGACAGAGAGACAGACAGATAGAGAGACAGACAGACAGAGAGACAGAGAGACAGAGAGACAGAGACAGAGACAGAAAAGCAGAGACAGACAGAGACAGACAGACCTATAGCTACAGTCGATAAAGATAACATATATATATATATATTCATATGGTTTAAAACACCCTCATCTTCCTGATACTCACTTCTCATATACTATTTTGCAGAACCACACGGTGAGCCTTTGCAGTTCGTGACTCGGGGCTGACTAGGCGACTAGGGGTTATGTTGTTTTTCTGATTTTTTGCTTTGGTTGGTTTAGTGGTTGAGTTTCCATTTAACACAGGGTTGTGGGATCAAGGGGTTCATCCCCACTTCTGTGATACAAGGGAATCCCCCTTTATATGAAAGACATAGTCTTTGGGAAGCCCTTTCTGTTGTGTGACAGAAGTGGTCATTCCCCACAGCCCTGATTTAACACACTAAAAGTTTAGTAGGGGACCTGACAACGGACGGCCCAGTTTTGGTTGGGTTTCAGGGAAACCACACTCACTCCCTGAGTTTTGGGACTTTAGTCACTTTTCGGGAAGACGATTTTAGTGGTAAACAGAAAGTCTGGTTACTTTTGGGGCCATCCACTCAGGAAGTGAGTCTGGGTTCAATGGTTGCCTGAGGTCATGTTTGGCACCACCCGTTCAGTTGCTTCCATTTGCTTAAGAATATTGTTCCCCCGTTTCTTTATTTTGTCCAGGCAACTGGAGAGTTGTAAACAAACTGTTCGGTTCCCTTGCACAGGGTCCGCACCTTCAGATCAATTTCGGCATGGCCGCCTGATTCCCGTTCGCCCAGTAGGTCTTTTTGGTCTAGTCGCCTAGGTCCCCCAGTAGTACCCTTCTCTCCCCCTTTTTGGGGGAGGGTTCCCCTACTAAAATAGACAAAAAACCAAAGAAAAGTGGGTACCCTTCTTCCAGTCCCTCTACTGGACCTAGCGGGCAGAGAGAAGAAGCCGTGGAAGCGAGGCAAGCAGCACGGGGTTTGGGCGCTGCTGTTGAAGCAGTTTTGGCTTGGACTCAGCAGGCCCGGACGTGGGTTTTCGGGAAGGAACCGCTTCGCGCCGAGCTTTCGAGTCAACAAGTCCCACCTGATTTGCCTTCTTTGTCCTCGTTTTTAGTTCTCTTTCTTTCGATTCCGAGTCCCACCTGATTCGTGTTTTTTTTGTTGGCCGGGAACAAACACACCTTTCTTGAACCCACCGTTGGAGAGTTGGCTTTTGTGGGGAATCTGCAGGTTCCATGGTTAAACATCGAGGAACCTAATCATGTGAACTTGGCCGCTCACAACATTGATAGACTTAACCACCCTTTTGGCCCCTTTGCCTTTGGGGCTTTCTTCAATTTCGCTTTTACCCAGCAATGAGCTAACTTTTTGCAGGGGATCTAGCTCGTTCCCGGAGCGACCCTATGGGTATGTATCTCTTTGTAGGGGACCACCGAAAAATGGCGGTTTTCCTTTTGGTTTCCTTGTGAAACCACGACAAAAAGCGTGCCCTCAAAAAGGACACACCCATGCCGGGGCTTGCCCGTGCGGTTTCACTTTCTTTCCTGACGGGCTTCTTTTGGAACGGAAGCTGATTTAGAATCTGCCGACCAATCCTCTGCAGGAAGTGGACGAACCAGTTCGGTTCAACGGGATTTCATTGTGGGGCTTAGACTGTGTCATGGATGTTCGCCTTTTTGTGGATTTTGACCCCGGAGTAGCAAACCCGTCCTGTTCCTAGGGGTGTGTGTTCCCTTCAGTGATGAATCCCTGATCCAAATCAATCAGGAGTTTAACTTCATCCAGGGTTCCCATTATTTGCTGGGCTGAGGAGCCAGTTCAGAGGCACCGAAACTCCGTGCTTCCCAGCTCGGTTCCTCAGGTTTTTAGTGGTTCTTAGTTGGTTTAGTGGTAGCTTCCATTTCACCCACCAAGTTAAACTTGCAGGGGATCAGTTTGGACTGCCCAGAATCCCTGCGTAGGGATCATAGGTGTCTTTTTGATCGGTAAGTTTGCTTAGACATAGATGGGCTCCACTGGGTTAGAGGTTTTGTAAACCATTTACCAGGGTTATGAGTTCAGGATACCTGTGGGCACCGAAGAATCCCAGAAAAGGGTAATCTCTGGCGGGCATGGTGCAGCTGCAGTCCTGGGTAGGCTCCATTGGCGAGTGGAGACAAAACACACGTGAGCCACGTGCTCAAAACCGATTCGGGTATCCGGTTAGTATGGGGCAGTCCCAGCCAGAAATAGTTGCCGATACCCGGCTTCTTAATGCTTTACATGGTTCGTAAAGTGTATGTGGATGGCTCGCCTTATTTTACTATTTGTACGGGAACTCCCCCTCAAAATGGCTTCGGCTTCGGTTTTCCTCTGGATCTGCCCCCGTTCTGCTTGCAACTGACTCCCCTCCCCCTCCCCCACCTCCCCCACTTCCCCCACCTCCCCCTCCCCCACCTCCCCCTCCCCCCCTCCCCCCCAGCAGAAGTCCCTGCCGCGCGCGCCACCTTTCTCGCTGCTTGCGCAGGCTGGCCGCCGGGGGCATGCTGATCTTCCGCTTCGGCTGGCGCGACGGGCCCCCGGAGGCCGGGTCGAGCTTCCGGCGGGTGGCCGGGCGGAACTCAAGCGAGTCGTCCGGTTGAACTTAACATGCTTGTTGTTGGGAAGCATGTTGCCCATTTTTGCTTATTGTGGGTTTAGTGCTGGAAATCCAAAACCACTGAACTGCTAAAAATTGATAATTTTTGCTCCCCTTCCAACGCCAACCAAGTTCGGTTTTTGAGGCGATTTTTTTGGTTGGCTCAGTGGTTGGGCTGCCGTATGTAACCCGAACGTGTTTTGCTTTTAGGGGATCGGTTTCGCTGGTTTCTTTCTCGCGAGGGATCTTTGGGAGTGAGGGGTTTATGACATCCCAGAACTCGATGGTTCCCACCTTTTAGAATCTTAGTGTTTGGTGGCGGTTTCCATTTACTCAGTTGTTCAGTGGCCCCCTGTTTCTTTTTCCCTTCTTTTTGGGTGGCTGCCCCACTAAAATTCGGTCCAAGCCCAAAAAAGGGTTCCCTTTTTTTTCCAGGGTCACTCAACAACTGAGAGTTTAGCCCACTAAAAGTCCGTCACTTTTCGCGGATCCGTTTTCACGGACAGCCTAGAGAAGTGATAAACCGGGGGACTAACGAACCGAGACGACTGAGGAACTGAGTGGGCGTAGCGCTGGTATTGGGTAGAGCGAGAATGCTCCCTCAAGTTTGCTTACTTGTGCGTGGCAAATATGGCGATGTTGTCCCGTGGCTGCTCAAAAACATGTACCAAAACCCTAGGCTTCCAAAGGCCATTAAAAGAATGGTCGAGGTCGCTAGGCTGTTTTTTGCCGAAAGACCGTTTTTTTGCGCCTGGCCCTGAATATCCAAGAAATCATGGCGTTTGCTGCCCAAGGATTGCTTAGAGTCAGGTCACTGACAGTCACGCCGCCCTCATCTTCCCAGCTGCAAATGACTGCGCCCAAGCCACTCATTCCCCGGCTTGCCAATTGTATGGTCACATCACTTTTCAAAATCGCCAGGTGTCCCGCCTACCGTATATATGCGCGCATAGATTCTTCGCATGTTGGTACTGAAGTCCGGCTTTTTTGAACAATGCTGCAAACTTAGTGGCTTCGGGGCATCGCTGCCGATCAGGCATGCGTTGTGGGCTCCTGGGAGTATCGTTGTCCACGCTTTAAATGTACTTTCCACGCTTTTAGATGTACTTTCCACGCTAAAACACGTACTTTCCACGGTTTGTCCATGGTTTGTCCACGCCTCATTTTCTTTCGAATTCGATTAAACAATCAACAAGCGACACACGATCAGACTCTGTGGAGCTGTGGACAAGAAGCGGAAAAGCACGCACGGGCATGTCAGTGACAAGCCAAATTGGCACAGCATGGTGACGGCGTGTGATTGCAACATATTGCAACAGGATGAAGCGACTTTAAAACATACTTAGCTTATTTCACAAAAGGCAGCAATAAAGTTCTTCAACCTCTCACTATCAGAAGCTCGCGGGGATGTCAGGAGCCAGCCGTCTCAAGTTGGCCAAGTTTGTCTAGACCTACTTTTAATGTTCGAGGGACATTACTTTTATAGCCTTTCGTTTTTTAAATGGTCGAGGCTATTTAAAGAATAGTCGAGGAAGCATAGGGAAAACGGATTGATTGGCACCTGGGTAAATGGAACGAAAGACTAAAACCTGCGGTTTGCCCCTAGGTCTGTAATTTTTTGAGCCATACCCATTGGTGGACCCCCCCTCCCCACACACACAAAAAACAACGAACAACAGCTGCACGGTGGGCCCGTTGGTGTCCCTCTAAAGCCCAACCCAAAGAGCACCCTCAAGAACAAACCCATGTTTTTGTTTTTTTCAGCATCACTTTTGGAGAAGCGAATGATAATTGAGTTTCCCTTGGGTGGGGTGGTGATGATAGTATTATAGGGGGTATTATAATGGGTGTTGTTATTTTGGCGTAAATTGGGAGCAGAGTATACTGAGGCCAAAAAGGCAGCGCCCCTCTGATTGGTGGTTTGGTTTGGCGATTTGGAGTTTGAGGGGTGGTTTCCTATTGACCCTCAAAAAAGCACCAGGTGTTAAAATCCCCGAATCACCAATCCAAACCGCCAACTAGGGTTTACCTGAAATAAGGAAACTACGAAACACTTGAAAACCAAATGTTTAGATGGGGTGAACCCCAGATCATTGTGGGTGAACCGGTAACTGCGGAGACTCCCTGTGTCCTCCCCAAGTCAGCTTTAGACTAGTCGCACGTCGCATGCTTAAATTACGGAGCAAAATGCCCGTTCAAAGGGTTACCAGACTTCTCTTGCCGTTTTCAACTTTTGCCTTTTTTGGCCTTCCTTTGTTTGCCCTTTCGACCAGCAAGTGCACTTTTTGCCAGTTTTTTTTTTTTTTCCCGGTCTTGCCAGCCCCAAAACCTGCTGGCAAGACATCCTCAAGCTTTCCGAAGGCGGAGGCCCGTGTTCTTGTGACCACAAGTGGCAGGGTCAGACGGTTCGAGAGATGCAGGGAATGAGAAATGGAATGACCCGACAGAAAAAGAGCATCGCGTATGGTTTGAGGGAGTCCCTAGGTTCATTCCCAACCCCTGAGTCAGATGAATCAGATGGTCAGATGAGTCAGATGGTTCCATGGCATAGTGCTGGGACAATGCCTACATGAGTCTGGCCGGTTCGGCCCCGGCAGTGGTGGGCTTCCGTTCTTTTCCGTGTGTGTTTCTGTTTTTCCGCGTTCGGAGGCGACATGCTGAGTTGTATGGGTGTTTTCATATCATGCGATCTACCGGGAGGTCCATCTTAGCAGAAGTTGTCGCTCAGACCGGTGCCCCGCAACATCCCAAAACCTTTCAAAACATCCCCCAGGCTTGGACCCTTCGGTTGAAGCTTCCGCCACTTGGATTTGAAAAGACCATGAGAAACACGTGTGTGGCTCGTGTTTTTTGTTGGAGCTCACAACAGTGACTGTTTCTGTGTTGTGTTCCTGCTTTCTTTCTTTCTAACATATGGTTTTTGGAGGATTCAGCACGGTACACATTCGAACTGCAAATTCACATAGGTGGCTTGTTTGTTTTAGAACTCCAGCAATAGCTCAAGGGGTGTCCTTGTGTTTGTTTCTTTAGAAGCGAACAAACTCGTGGTGCCCTCAAGAACGACAGACATGGACAAACCTCCCAGTGTCTCGGGTTTACCTTATCCAGCTGCGCCGACTGTCAAAACAAACTCCCCTTACAGTTACACGAGCTCGCCCATGAAAGCTCCGGGATTCCGAAAGGTCCCTCGGGGAATTCTAGTACTTTGCCAAGAAATCATTTGAGTAACGGTCAGTACTACTGTTATCTGCTGCAGTAAAGGGGATGACATTGGGCACACTCA
>CAUJNA010001079.1:344847-699847 GCA_963377175.1 Effrenium voratum
GATCGGCGCGTGGTTTTTGTTTGGGTCAAAATTTCTGGGAGGCGGGAGGGGCTTGCCGGTTTTTTTCGGGGGAAGCCGAGCCATGGTTTGTTGTGGGGAAGCATTTGTTTTTCGCAGTTTTCGCTCATTGTGGTTTAGTGGTGGAAATCCAACTCCACTCAACTCCAAAAAAAAAACACGTTTTCCTTTCTTCTAATGTCAACCAAGGAACCTCAGGGACAAGTCACCAAAGGCTCTGAACATTTACGAGCCAGGGTGTTTGAGCAATTCCTAAAAGACTCACTCCCTGAGTTCCGGGACTCGGATTCTTTATTTTAAAAAAACATGTCACTCTGTTTGGACTATCTTGGCGGACAAAAAGTGTGGGAGCTTTTTTTTGGCGCCAATGCACTCAGGAAGTGAGCCACCTACTTGTTTGGGCCAAAGGGAATCTGGGTCGGGGGGTTCCAGGGTTTTGGTCGAAGCCAGGCATCCACCAGGGTTTGCATGCATCTCAACTGGTGCTAGGCTAGGTCCCCAGTAGTACCCTTTTGCCCTTTTTTGGTTGGGAGGGTTCCCCTACTAAAATAGACCGAAAAAGTTGGTACCCTTATTCTAACCTCTCAAATCTGGAGGACCTAGTAAGGGTTTTGTCCACCTCCAAGGCCTTGCGGGACCCCCGTCCCCCGGTCCAAAGTCTTTGACCCCCGGGCCATGACAGAAAAGGCCGTGTTTCCCTGTTTCCTGAATTGGCTTCGTGAATAGTGCCCTGAGCTTGGCGCAAATGGGGAAATCCTACATATTCATTATATATATATATATATTTGTTTACACATATACATCATCTACATACACGGTGTATCTGCAAACAGGAAAACTCGTGGTTGGTTTCCCTTTGACCCCCGAAAGGGTACCCTCAAAACCAGGGACACGCCCATGATTCATATGATATGTAAGGACCTCTTGTTCGTGGTCGCTTGGTTTCCCCACACTCTCCCTAAATAACGGCGACTGAAGCCGGGCAGCTCATCTACCAATGGCTCCTGTGCGGATTCAGAAACCGTTTCCCAGGGTTGCAGCACCAAATCAGACCAACCAGCAGTTCAAGTTTCCTCCATTTTTGGCTCGGACATTGGTAGACTCCTTTTATTTTCCTGTGACATAAAGTCAATGGTCTACCTTTGCAGAGCCTCAGCCCTTTATTATTTTTGTTTTGTCGTTTCTGGCGGCATTTCGATGTCTGGAGGAAGGGTTCTGCCCCGGGGGTGCTTGGCACCCCTTGAAAGGCAACCCATTGCCGGCAGCATGTTCAAACTTGCGGAGGGAGAAGCGGCCGGTTGCGCCTGTCTCTTTTGCGCAGGCGCTTGAAGGGGTCTCCTGTTGTTCTAGACGATGGTGAGATTGCCATGGCCAGGAGGATGTTAAACACTGAGCGTCCCTCAGCATGTTTAAGCCCAAGTCTAGCTTCGAAGGGAACAGCGTCCACCCAGAGGAAAATTTTGACCAAGGCTCAGTTCAAGCGGGTTTGGACTGGGTGCTGAATAGTTGATGAGTGTTTTGCCATGATTTGGACCCAGGATGGATCAACCGTCACTTGATGATTCTTGGGGTTTCCAGTTGAGACAATGCCTCACTTTCGGGGGGAGCAGCGCCCTAGTGATCCACCATGTTGATTGGTGCGGGGGTAACATTAAATTGAAAGAATCCACAGCGCCACTCATGGTTGCTGTGCTATTGTTGGTTGCATTTTTTGGGTCTTTGGGTTGTTGATCCTGCTCAATGGGAAGTGCCGAACCAACGAACTGTGTGATTTTTTACAGCGTTGCTCCTGACCACGCTTTCCAGATGGAGGAGGGACCACATGGTGCTTTAGCAACCCTTCAACTCCTGTTTGTTTGGGTTGCCGCTATATTTGTGATCAAGGGAATCCCTCCATTTAATGGTGATAGTCATGCTGTGGATGAACAAAGTCCTCATCCACGGTAGGAATGGACCACCTTGGTCTCGAAACGGGCCTCAAGTCCCCGATGTAGCTGGGATTCATGCCTTCCGATGGCAGGAGGCGATTCGAGGATCGGGAGGCCCGTTCCTGGATCTGTGTCAAGAGTCCGGCGACCAATGCTGAAATGGGATTCTGCGCCATGAGTCGAAGCCAATGCCTTCCATTTGGTTAAGATTGTTGTTTTCCCCTGTTGGTTTTACAGGGAATCGATTTCACTACCGGAAATATGTTTTCCAAGGGGAACCTAAGCAAATGGAGGATGCGGTATGGGAAAAAAGTGGTTGCTTGCCTTGCCCTGCCAGGCTGTGCGTTTCTCTTGCTTTTCCATGCTTGCTTCCTTGGCTTGGTTTACCTTGCATTCGCTCGGCTTTGCTGACATTCTCAGATCTCCAGCGGTGCCTGATGGTGCCTTTGTTTGTTGGGTCCCTTTGAAAGGCAAGCTACCAACAACAAAAGAAAGCCGGTGAGGCAAGCCGTAGTTGGTGGTTTGCATTCGTGGTTGGGGATTCCCGGGTTCTTGTAGATGGCACATGGGAAGCCCAACTACCAAATCACGAATTTCAATCCAAACCAATAGGAAGGAAGCTGAGCAGGCCTTGTTTCTCGATGGCTCGTCTCGACATCAAAGTGCGTCACTTTAGCAGGTGGCGAAGCTTTTCGGCAACACCTTCAATTACCTCGTCACCACCAGGCGCCGGTTCTCGGCGGGCTCGAACCGTTCTCGGCTTGTGAACCGCTGAGTGCAGGGGTTGAGCTTTTCGAACCCAAAGCAGGGGGTTGCAATCCGACTTGTCAAGTGCCAGACGCTTTTCTTGCCTCAGTTAATATTAAATCACCAGGGGACCGCGGGTTTTAGTCTTTGGTTCCATCTGCCAGGGTCCCTTTTGGGTACCTATTTTTGACCGCCTTTTGTGTCTTTTTATTCTAGTGCTTCTGATTCTGCAAAAAGTCCACAGACAGCGGGTTTCGCATCGCAAGGATCAGCGATGCCAACCAGAGCCGCGCTCAGTTCCAGCTGCCGGTTGCCTTCCGAACGAGCGGCGCGTTCGGTTCCGGTAGATTCATTGGATCCATTTGCCTCCAAAGGTCTTCGGAGGCAACCAGGGGGAGGAGAGGATAGGGGGCTTGGGGTGGGTCGTAGGTGGGATCCTTTGTGTTTCTGTTGGCCTTTGATGTCAAGAGTACAATGTATGCACCCCTGTGTGAACCCCAGCAATGTTCATGGTTCTTTGGGCCTTAGTTAAGGCCTATTTATTGCTTGGGTATGAATTCGCTGATTTCTGTCTCCAAAGGCCATTTTGCAAGGAACCCTGAAAATACAGAAGAATACATGTTTTGATTGATTGCGAAATTCGCATTTGCCATCCAACCATTCCCCGTGAAAGTTCCAACCCTGCGAAACGGGCGGCCCCCTTCTTTTTGCTCGCGGGGATTGATATTCAATCGCTGGAGCTGCTGTCTGTCAGCACTGGCACCTTCAAACCTTCCAAAAATGGCGAAGGCTCGACTTCCTTCTTTGCCTTCTTCGCTTTTTTGTGTTTTTTCTCCTTCTTCTTCTTGGCATCTTTCTTGGATTCCTTTTTGGAACCCTTCGAGCTCTTCATTTTGGCATGCGGCTTGGCTTCTGGCACAGCTTTCGGTTTCAGTTTTGAAGACCCAGCTGGCTCAGATGTCTCTGGTGCTTTTCGCTTGCTGCCGGTGGATGATGAAGCTGGGGCATCCAGGGTCTCATCCGGGGCGGCTTTGTCGGTGAAACTGACGGCTTGTGTTTGCTCAGGGAACGCTTCGTTCGTTGGCTCTTCCACTGCTTCACATTTTCCTTCCGCAATGTCCTTTGCTGCCAGTTGTAGGGCTTCACGGCACTGATCCTTGTTTGGTTTGCTATCATCTGGTCCTCCTTGTCGCTTGTGTTCCTTCCACAGGAGAAGAACCACAGACCACAAAGCTTGAAGTTGAGCATCTTCGTTGTCATCTGCATACTTGCGACTGTGAGTCACGTACTTCTTTGTCCTTGCTTTTGGGTCTTCAACATCACCACCAGAAGATTGAGCGCGAGGGTAATACCCATGAAAGCTTTGCTTGCTTTGTTGCCAAACCAATATGCTGTTCAGGGTTGTGGTGTTCTTGGACTTCGTCACGTCGGGGCGGAGACCTTTGATTTGGCCTGGAGTGAAAAATGTAGCAGCTGCTTTGGTCCCACCGAATCTAGCAACCACTACTTGTTCCCGCTCACTATCTTCTAGTCGCTCTTTCAGGGTTTGGAACATGGCACGATCATCCTCACCGTCCAATAGCCTGAGCGCTTTCAAGGCCACTTCGGTTTTTTTCTCTGCACGGACTTTGGCAGTCAACATCAGTTTGTCAAAGGTGCTAATGCGATCGAGCTCGTTCATATCCGGGAGACAATGTTGAATCAGGCTCATCCTAGTATTGCGACACTCAGGGGGGCAGAATGTATGAGGGCGCGTGTTTCAAAACCTGGGAAGAAAGAAATTCAATAATCGTGACAGGGCTTGCTCATACACATTGTGTTCCAAGATTCACTTTGGACCTGGTTGCTGCTCGCTTCTCGCCGTACTTCTTCACAGCAGCACCAACAGCATGGCAAAGCTGGGTCAACTGGAATTCGGTCACATGTTGTAAAGTGCCGTGGAGAAGAAAATGTTGGACCAATTCCTTTTCAGCCCCTTGTTGGTGTAGAAGGATGGCGGCTCGTTCGGCATGACGAGGAGAGCCTCAGAGCACAACACACAGACAGAAACCCGTGACAGGGTGAAGAAGTGAACACGGCGAAAGACAAATGAGTAACGCAACATTAAAGTGTAAATGCAGCTTAGAAGCACACCAGCACAGGGAGCCCGACCCAGACAGTTCCACCAACGTCTTTGCTAATTCCGTGTTCGATCATGGGGGTGACGCTGTTCCGCAGCTCTGTTAAGTCCATGTTCGCGAAGTCGGTTGAGAACACGCCAGGACTAGTCTCTCGCAAACGGATTCCCAACGCAGCCCTTCCGTGACAACCGAAGGACAGAAACACTGCGCCATTTCCCTCAGGGGTTCGCCGCCTGAAAACTTTCCCCTCCTGAAGAAGAAAGCTAGCCCAGCACCCCGGAAAAGCAGCGAAGTTGTTGGGTGCACATTCACGAAGCGCAAGTAGAGCTGCCACCTCTTTGTGGTCGGAGGTTTGCCCAGCAGGTTTCCACAAAGTCTTGCCAACAGGAATGTGCGCAGCTGCGATGTAGTCAGCGCCAGAAGCCTTTGCCCCCTTGGAGTCCAAAAGCAACGCGTCCTTGACTTTGCTGCAAACAACAGAGCGCTCAGACATGGCAACAAAGACTTCCTTCCGGTTCATGGTTGATTTCAACTTCGTGTTGGCTAGGTCACCGCGTTGCAGTCGCATGTGGGCAAACTCCGTTGTTGTAAGCCGTCGGGAGTTGGCAAGGTGAAAATAGGATCTTTCGAAAGAACTGTGCTCTTTCTTGGTGTCCCGCGATGTGTGGTCAGCCGCGTCACCAATCAAGTCTTCCATTGAGTGCTTTGTGGTAGCCCATGTGGTTCCCAGATACCAAATATGATCCCACATAGCATCCATACTCCACGCAAAGAAGTCGCAGTGGGCATAAAACTCCTAGCGCGTCAGTTAGTCAGTCAGTCAGTCAGTCACGCACGCACGCACGCAGGCAGGCAGGCAGGCAGGCAGGCAGGCAGGCGGCAGTCAGTGAGTGGTCAGTCAGTCAGTCAGTCAGTCAGTCAGTCAGTCAGTCAGTCAGTCAGTCAGTCAGTCAGTCAGTCAGTCAGTCAGTCAGTCAGTCAGTCAGCAGTCAGTCAGTCAGCAGTCAGTCAGCAGGTCAGTCAGTTAGTGCCTCAGTATTTTGCTGAAAAAGCTAGCAAGTTTACAATCTCGCTAACACACTGCAAACCTGCAAGGTCTCCTTCACCAGCTGGAGCTTCGGAAACCACAACTCACTCATCGCTGATTGTAAAGCCTAGCAGGGCTGCGTGCGCAGTCGGGTCCAGCCGCACAAGACCAAAAGAACGCAGCCAGTTGCGACTTACAGGGCCACCCCTCTATTTCAGCAAGTCTCCAACACCATACCCCCCCCCCCCCACCTCCCGCACGCGGTCAGACCCACCGTTGGCGATGTAGTCGTTGACCCTTTTGATCAACTCACAATCGTCTTGCATTTTGGTTTTGGCCTCCCTGGCCCAAGTGGAATTTGTGTCCAGCAAGCCCAGCCATTGGTGGGGGGGAACTTCGCTGTGAAAAGACATGGACCAAGCTCTTTGGGAAGCCACCGCTGCAACGAGGTCAAAGAATTGAATAGAGTCCTCTGCGTCATGGTCCGTGTCAACATGGGGCGCGAGCAGTCGCAGGTGGCCAAGTGTTTGGGAATCGCTCAATTGGTTGAAGCAAGATGCGATGACACGTACCCATTTTCTGTTTGCCCACCCGCTTTGCATTTGCCTGCTTGAGTCAATTGTTCTCATTTGCTCAAGCATCCACAGGTATTCGTCGCCCAAGGGCTTCATCGCACTGTAGATCCTTAGCTAGAAACGAAACCATTGTTAGCAAGAGTAGGAATCCGGGAAGGAAAACCGAAGTACAGCAGCAGTAATAAAGCGTTGCGTCCTTTAGCCCCAGAATCATCCAGCCAAACACTTGCAACCGCCTGTCAGACAAGACCTCTGTGCAAAGGTCAAGTAGGTTGGTCTTGGCGTTCAACTGCTTGAGGTAGTCATCCAACGACTTTTGTTGCTTTGCTGTTCGCGTTGCTGGTTCAGAAGGATTTGCGCGGTTGGCGCCCCCCCTGTTCAAAGCCGCAGCAGTTCTCCGCGAAGGGTTGTCCTCAACAAGTTGCCCTGCAGCAGGTCCTTCGCCTATGGCTAATGCTTTAGGATCCTGGCCGTCAAGCATTTCCATGGGAGTGTCGCGTTGGTCCCCCTTCCCCAGCCACGCGCTGCGAAGCTCCAAGCATTTTTTCCTAAGCTGCCAGGAGGGCAAAACCAGTTGCCACCAGCCACATGCAACCCAGGAGCATGAAATGCCAGCACTGCGCAAACTGAGGCCACCGGAAAACCCATTGGAACCAGCGTCGTAGAGTCACCTTGGCAGCTGCAAAAGCAGACAACACGCAAAGAAACGCAACTGTCTCGGAAAGTGTTGGCTTTAGTTGGTACCCAACAGAGAAAAGAAAGGAAATCCGAGCCGCATCAGTTTCGGTACACATCGTCCGGAAAGCCGCGCATTTTTCATGCAACACTTCCGGCTGCGTGTCACCCGGTAGGTTCAGGTCGTTGGCTATGTCTTCGCACATTGCCAAGAACTCAAGGCTATCAGCGCTGTAGGTCGTGAGAAAGTGTTGCGCGAAAGCGGCGCGGGAATTCCCAAACTCTCTCGAGTTCCAAGGTTTTTTGGAAATCGACATGACCAGTCGCAGCACCCCTACCACACCTCAGTTGGCAATGAACATTGAAAGGTGTGTGCGCGTGTGTGTCCGTGTGTAGAAAATACTCAAGCAAGTGACCCCACAAACCATTGTGCCGCACACCAAGCTGACCATCGTTGTGCACACGGTGGATGCAGTCTCGGCTCAGAAAGCACCTGAATTGGATAGGCTCGTAGTAGGCAAGGAGTCGAAGGATTTTTGCCCTGAGCCAGACTAGTCAAGAGTCAGTGTTTATTTACACAATGGAATTGCTTCAAACCAAAAAAACGCGATGTCCGTAAACAATGTCAAGCGGCTGTCCCCCATCCTCGTCCCCCATAAAGAGGCATGTTGCCCTGGTTGTGAGGTCGGTCCTCTTCCGTTCGGTTGGTGGTCCAGAGTTCGCTGCAAAGACGTCAAGCGCGATTCCAAATGCCCGTGATGCGTTAGACAAGCTTCTGGCTGAGTGATGTTCTGCGTTAGTGCGCTTTCGGTATTCACCAGCAAGCGTACGCATAGATCCCACAGGGACCAGATTTTTCGTTTCTAGCTCCTGCGTGGTGTCAAACCATATGATAGTCCAACTTACCAAGCCAAGTTGTTTCTTTTCAAGAAGCTGCGTTGTTTACGATGATCATTCAGGAGCAGATTCCACGCAGGCAAACTTGAACATCATCTGTTATAGATGACAACAAACTTGTGGAACCGAAGCACGTTCAATCTCCAGTTAAAACATCTAGCCTGTGCAGTTCTCAGCATTCGTGTTTGGTCGCCGCCCTCGTCAGGGTTCTCCACCAAAGCCGTGGGTAAATCAGCGTTCACCTGCGTAGGCAGAAGCAATGCGTTTTTATCACAGGGCTGACTCAAATGCGGGCAGCCTCATGGCTGCCATCATGCCAATCGGAGCAAGCTGATGTGCATAACAGGCGCGGACCCGGTCTTTTTTTACCAAGGCCATTGTTTGTTGTCGCAAGCAGTGGGCCTCTCTCACCATGTGTTTGGTGCGGATTGGAGGCTCCTTTGGGCAAACTGTGCGGAAGGTGGCCTACTCTCTTTCTTGTTGACTCGGCAGTCACTTAAATTTGAGCTTTCATCCTGTGCTAGTGAAAGGGCATTCCGCAGAACGACAGAACTGTTGCCACCCTCAAAACCCAACCTCAGATCGGGCACTTTGCAAATTCCAAGATAGCTGCATGACACCATGCAAAACTTGGGTTAGCTGGAACTGCCAGTCATGAGACAACATAGCTGCAAGTGCCCGGATGGAACCTGTTCGGCCCCTCACGTTTCACCTTCAACCTCCGGCTGATGCTGAGCCACGTCTGCAGGTGGTGGCTCCAGCGCCGGTGCAGCAGGAGGTGGCTTGACAGCGCTCGCTTTGGGGATCTCCACCGAATCATCCTAATCAAGAGAAGCCACACAAAGGGAACCCACCAAGCCACTCGGGCTCTGGCGGGAAAGTCGCGCTTCACCCTGTCCTCAAGGATTTCCGTGCCAACCTGAGCTGAAAACATTGGGGTTCATATAGCAAAAAAGCCACAAAGTGTGGCCCAAAACCCCTATGAACCCCAAAAATCTGTGGCCGAAAACCCCTATGAACCCCAAAATCTGTGGCCCAAAACCCCTATGAACCCCACTCTGGTGGCTAACTGTGGGTTAAACCTGTACTAATTCCCAGTCTGCCTGAAAAGTCGCCAAAACTCACGGGACTCACGGGTGACCCATCTCCGTGGTAGCTGTTTCTTTTGCCGCGGGGGCCTGAAATAATGACAGTGAACCATTCAGTGTTTTGAGAGAGGGTCAAGCCAAGAAACAGCCGCAAGCGCTGACAGCGGGAGGGTTGCGTCCGAATCCATCTTGGCCAGCTTCCGCGCAGGCGGGCGGGGCTTCTCGCTCAACTTCCAGAATGCTGAAGCCTGCGAGGACAAAGGGATGGGCCAAAACATGTCTATCCAGTTTGGCTCACAGCTGACCCAAGCAAGGGGAAAAAGCCAAGCTGCCAAGGCGCCCAAATCGACAGTTTCATGCTTGGGGCATAGAAGTACTCTTCGCCACTTCGGAACGACCGCTTTACCACCCAGTCGTTTTTCAGGGATTTGATCTCGAAGTACTTGATGTTGCCAGTCCTGTGTCAGGGTGCGTGGACTGGAAGGTGTGAATGATGTTAGTAACAAATTGAAAGCAGTGCCAAACATATGAGGTCCTTTGGTTCCATGCGTACTGTTCGTCAGCCGTCTCATCAAAAATCACGTGATTATCGGTCGGCTCATCTTCAGGGATGTCACTGTAGCCGGTCAGGTTGCTCTTCAAGCTATGGCTTGGGGAGTTCGGGCAATCCTCAAGCAAAGGGCTGACTCAGTCTCAAAACTTGTTGAAACAGGAGTGCAGGCTTGGGTGCGCGTGCCATAGAATAAGCCTAGGTTCGGAAGACTTCTCACTTGCGTCTGCAAAGCTGGCAGACTTTCTCAAATCCGGGAGTGGGAGTGCCTGAATGCTCTGCGCGGGCGGTGGGGGTGGCAGCGTCTCATTCCTTGCCTCTTCGTCGCAGCGCATTTCAGGAACGGTTGGAAGAGCGCGTGGCGTATCCTCTGCTTTCCTTTTGTGGCTGACCCCCGGGATGTACTTTGGAATCTGAACCGTTAGCATTGGCATGGGGAGAAACTCGTCAACCCAACGGGATTCGACCTGGTTGGTCAGGTAGGGCTTGAAGCTCCTGAGCTGACCGGATTTGGTACATACTTGCAAGGGTAAAAACAAACTTAAATAGATGCGAGGGTGCGCAATGAAACTAAGCTTTGGTCTCTCGGTCGAACTGCACTTGCGTGGACCAAGGCGTGGTTCCAGGGGGAAGCCAAACTTGTTGATCAGCAACGCTGAGTGCCATTTGATTCCCCACAGGGTACACTTTGATCGAGGACAGCAACTGGTCCCGCGCTGCGCGCTCAGCTCTGCAAACTGCCACCATCGAAGCGCTGTTGACTTAGTTAGGTCGTCTGTGCTACACACAAGCAGCTTGCACGCGAAACCATTGAAGCGTCCAATCACAGCATATTTTCGGGCTCACAGAAAAGGCATCACTACGTGCCAAGATGCTTGGAGGGATTTCCTCCATTTCCAATCGACGCAACCCCTCGTCAATGAGGGCGGCCTTCAAATCCTCGCCTGAGCAGCGCTGGTTTTCTTCAGGTCAAGCGCTTACCTTGTAAGTCAAAGTGATGCACTGTCAACACACCAACTGGCCAAGCCACGGCCCTTTTTCACAACCCTGTCATCGGACCATTTCCCACAGATTTTGCCAATGCAATCCTCAGTTTCGGCAAGGGGTGCCTTTGTGATTTTCAGTATGCAACTACGATCAACACTGGGACGGCCGAGTTTCGTCCAGGTCCTGTTCGGTGAGGTTTTCCAACACCACAGCATTAAATTGGCGACCACCGATCTGAGCGAGAACTTCCTGTTTGTCCTTCTCACTCACCTCCCTCATGTTCCTGGCTTGCGTGGTGGTCGATGTAGGAGTGCGTGCTGCTTTGGCGCGGGCAATCTGTCCTGTTGAAACGCTGTCGTTTGCCAACAGCAGCCAGAGACTGTTGGGTGTTAGATCGGGTAGCTATTGAAAACATTGTCCTGGCGCGCCAGCTGCAAAGCGACGCGGCGCCACTCCCCGAGCCCTTGAGGACGAAGGTGGGGCGCTGGCTGAAGATGGCGGAGGCGGCGGTGCTCCGGCGCTGGGAAATCCGCCAGCAGCACCAGCAGGAGGGGGCGGCGGTGGGGCGCTCATCGCAGCAGGCAAAGCAAACAAACGCAGGGCCTAGATTGTGCCAATCAGCTTTCAGTTTTCACCATGCGCAGCTTCCTGCCAAACGCAACTGCCAAATGGGACGGTACGCATTTAAGATTTTGGAGGATGCGGAAGTCAAAAGTGAGCACCTGAGCATATGCTGCTACACAGTGGCCTTTTTGCAGAAGCTCAATTGCTCTTGTGTAGCACGCGTGGCCCCGCAAGAACTGAATTGCCAAAGTGGGGATCCGACGGGGCCTCCGGCCCCTGAACATTGATTTGGGGATTGGCTGAGCAGTTCTCAACGCGAAAGTCCGCAGCAATTCTTACAAGGGTGCCCGTAATGGAGCAACTAAAGCAACTCTGGGCAAAGGGGGAAAGAGATGAATTGCCACACTTCCCACTGATCCTGTTGCTGAAAGAGACAGTTTCTTGGTTCGGTTCAGATGTTTCACCTGTCAAAAACGTTCTCAGTTGAAAGGGGCTCGGATGTGGCCGGTTCTCCCTCCCCCAAAGACGGCAAACTGACAAAGTTACAAATTGGCTGCGTATTGCTTTGAGACCTCTCAGCTTGCGCTGCTGCTGGCTAGAAGTGGTCCTCCACGCCTTCCATCAACAGGTTCTGCATTTGCTCCTCACAGCTGACAAACAAGCGCGTAAGCAATCCAACTAGTCACACAAACCGCTTTGACTTGTGTAACATTGTAGGCAGGGCACTGACGAGCACAATTCCGATACCTCCGTGAGGGCCCCTTCTGTTTCGCCAGAATCGAGGCGCCGCTCAGCACCATCAGCGAATATCTCAAACGTGAATTCATACAGGTACCCTGGGTTCAACACGGTCTTGATGTTGTGAGAGTCCAGTTCAAGCAACCCGCCGGATATCATACGAGCCTCAGCAGCAAAGGCGTTGTGCGTCTTGATTGTTCAGGGTTGGGTTGATGTTAGGGGCTAAGAAAATAACCGCAGGTGGGGCACTGTAATCCGGTCTCCAATTGCATTGTTGAGGACGCAGGTGCCAATCTCTTTCTTGACGTTAGGCTTGTTGGCCTTCTTGCTTCGCTTAGGCTTAGAGTTCTTCATGGCCTTCATGGGAGCCTTCATGGGAGCCTTCGTAGACTTCATTGGTACCCCCACAGCTTTCTTCATAGACTTCTTGGGCTCCTTGTCGGCTCCTTTGCGGGTTGGTGCCTCCGATGAGTCGACTTTCACGGATGCCTTTGCCATGGAGACAGGTCGAAGCGAAACGGAGAGCCGGCGGGCGGGCAGGTGTAGTCAAAGCTATTCCCACAAAATAGTTTCAGCCAAATACTGATGCTATGGAAGGAGTTGACATGAGCATGCTTTGCACACGCATGCAAACGCACTCAATTCAAAGCGGCTTCCGCAGGATATACCTTGCCTGCATCGGCAAGACAGCGCCGAGCTCAATCTGCGGCGCCCAAAGCGAGTACCTTGCAGCTCACACGCTAGGAGTGTTGCAAGGGTGTGTCAATGTCTGCAGAGTTGGGCGCCCCCCTGGAAAACATGGGTGGCGATGATCTTGGCAGCCAGGTTGCAGCATACACTTCATGTCTGCAATCTTGCCGCCGTCCATGATGTACTGTCAGAAATGAACAGGAAAAGCTGCACACATGCGCTGTTATTTTGAGGGTTCCAATCACCCAAATTAAATTCCCGCTACCGGCGGACAGGCCCGCCTGGTAGTAGGACAAATCGGCAAATACAAGGGCTCCTCGTGCTCGATACGTTGCACCCCATTCCTTAGCCAACTCTGGCGGGGCTGGTTGACTTGGTTGGTTCATTTTTTCAATGACTCAACAACTCAATGGTGCCACCAAGTTTGTTTCGAAGGAAAACAATGTCCCAATAAATAGGCGAGTGTCTTGGTGAATTGTGTGAGCCAGTTTTGGGTGCTGGCCCTGTGACCGCAACCACGCCTCCACTGACTCAATGGATCGTGGCCGCCGAGGCCGGTGTTCATTCTCTTCCTGCGGTGGAGGCGTGGCGAGAACTGACCATGGGCCTTCTTACGGGAACAGCTAAAGAAACAGTCCTCTTCATGTGGCAAAGCGACGCCGAGCTGATCGATGAATTGCTGCAATTGGTATCTGTCGTAGTAACCCGCACGTAAATGTTTTTGGTCGTTGGGCGACTCTAGCTCAGGGCTGCAAAACTCACGAACCTGTTCGACCATTTGGCCCGAGAACATGCGCAGCAAGCTGTAGGCAACAGCCAAGCAGGCATCAGATCCATTGAGAAGGAAACTAGCGCATAGCTCTCCCGGAGATTGTTTGTCCTGGGCATGCAGGGGACCAACCCAAAACAAAAACTGAGAAGCTGAATGAATCAGAAAACCCTAGTAGACCATCAGTTCTCCATTAAGTACCAACTCAGCTGTATTTTCTGACCACACCAAGGCTCCTGTTCCCTCACCAACTGATGCTCTTTGTCTATTGAACCCAGCCATTGCATATAGGAGTAAAACCACGGGGCTGCATGTAGCTGCGACCATCGAGCACGAAGATTGATCACGCATCCGTCCACCACAGGGATATCCTCCTGGGCGGTGCAATGACGATGTTTGTTGCGACAAAAGCCTGTTGGTGGTATGGGGGGGTGACCAAGTTGAAAATCAAAATGCAGCCCAGTTACCCCCATGAGCCTCACGCTTCCTTGAAGCCGAAGAACGGACAGCCAGTCGCGCAGGCAAAGCGCAGACCTGGGCGCTGCCGGGAATCGAACTGCGCGTGGAAAGGGCGCGAGTCAATGCAAACAAATCCTGCCCGGGTAATTGTTCGGGCTAGATGTTTGGTTTGGCAAATGGTACTTTTAGAAAGGTTGGACATTTGTTGAGACCAGGAGCTGATAAGCATCTTGATCCCGAATCTTGGCCCCAGTGATTCCGTAGGAAAGCATCGCCACCAGGGCTTTGGTGGGGCTCACGATTTCCCGAATTTGCGATGCCAGAATCGAATTCGGAACCAGGGATTCATCGTATCTGCCATTCCGCTTGCGCAACTGCCCGCAAACCTTGGAAGTTCAAAGGCCAACCGACCTCCCTCATTCCACAACGCTCTAAATCCCCAAGCAAACGCTTTTGAGTGATAAGGGGCTGCAAATTTCTGTGGCTCCGCCTGAAAAATGACCCGGTACTCCTTCTGGAGTTGGGTCGCCCTCCGATCGACGAAGTGATTCAAGAACTGCCTGCGCTGCGGCCGGTAGAGCTAGTGCCCGAAACCTTTTGGAAGGAAACAAAAATCCAAGAAAGCCAGCTGTTGCCCACTCCAACCTGGAAGATCGATTGCCAAACGCCGAATCCCACCATGTGCTAGGCCAAAGGCATTCCCCGCTGGCGCTAATGATGTACACATGGCTGAGTGGCCAGTTTTCTCTGGCCGGATACCAAACCGCCTCCATCGAGCCACGCTTGCGCGGCAGTCAACGCTCTCAAAGAGCAAGCCGGGTTGCTTGCCAACTGCAGTTGACCGACTCTCAACTTTTAACCCATATTTAGTGCCCTTTGAATTTTAACCCATAACTATGAGACCAGGTTTTGGGGTTTATCCAGGGGTTCATACATTGGACTCTTGATGATGGCGCCTCTTGTTTCGCCTATGGGAAAGCTGCCCTTCATGTTTTTGTTGTGGCGTCCTGTTTTGGTGGCGGGAGTAGGGAGTTGCGACTTGTCAGCAACATGTGCTGGAGGATAGCATTTGTAGAGGGCTAAATGATGACGAAATACTTGGCTCAGGCTCAAATAAAATCATGACTAAGTTTGGATTCAAAGTACCCCGCAAACCCATTCTATTTGTTTAGGCCCTTGCAGTATACTGAGTGGTTGTGGAATCAAGCAACGCCATACTACTCATTGGTTGGGAGGACATGACCCCAATATCAATCTCACAGTTGTACTTTTCCGACTTTCATTCGCCAGTGGGGCCCATCTGTTTTTTCAAAAGGACTCGTAGGCAAGAATCATGACCATGGCCCACATGCGGAGTTTAGTGCCAGATCAAACCTCCACGCAACCAAAGCAAGTCCAAGAGAGGAACCCTCAAGTCCCAATAACAAACATAGAACCTGCACACAAATTCCTGGAAGACCAATTTTTGTTTGTAAGGGGACGCCTGGGTTCCATACATTTGCTTTTGGCAGGGTGCCGTAACTAAGCCTTGCGGTTTCCTGCACCCTGACCACTTTCGGTTGGGGATCTTGAGCTTCTTGCTCTTGTGCCCCTTTGGGTTTTTCATCCCAAGAGCCCCCCAAGAAAATCTCAAGGACACGACAAATGCTGTTCAACCCACGTTAGGCAAGCAGGTTATAGCCATGTTTATAAGTTTAATGGGGGGACCCCAGCAACCCAAGTTACAAACATGGTTGCAACCTTCTTACCCAACGAGGGTTTTGAAAAATCCGGAACCCTAGAAGACGCCCTAACATGCCCACGGATGCCTCAAATCGTGCAAAGGGCACAAGCACACTGCTTGGAAAAAAATGGTGTACCAATTGCCGGAACTTTCGGGGCACAGGGAACTATTCGGAAATCACCAGCGCGCTGGCATTACAAGTAGTTTGCCATGGAATGGTTGAGAATGCCTGGTTTTGCAGAATGCGATTGTCAGGGATACTAGCATCCAAGGAACCTGAGGGGTCCTCCAACCCTTTGATCAAAGTTCCATGGAACCCTCGAAGCATCTTGATCCCTACTGTGATGGACAAACTCCTGCACTACTTAACATGGTTTCATCCATGGTTTCATGTCGTGGTGCCAAAATGCGGATTTCGCAATCATCCACGGTTTGAGTGAACGATGTTGGACGGAAGCCACTCATTTGTTGAGGGCTCCGCCACTCATTTGTTGAAGCCACAGCCATTGGGTTGAGGGCTCTGAGGAACTTTTCTGCACCTTTGCACCGAGCCTTGCGGGAGATTGTTTTTGCCCCGGTCTGAGGCTGGAGGTGTTGCAGCAGGTGGACAGCATCCGCAGCGCGGAGGCGCCGGCGCGAGGGGTTTTGAGGGGAGACCCAGTGGCTGGTTTTGGGGGGCGCCCAAATGACCGGGAAGTGGCTTACCTATGTTGCTGGCTTCCTGAGTCCATGGACTGTTGGCCACTTTTTGGGGTTTGGTTGCTGTTCTTTGGTGGTAAAGACAAGGTTCTGACTTTTGTTCGGCCAATCCCACTGAGGAAGTGAGTTGCTGTGGTGGCTTCTTCGGGGTCTTTGCCGAAGATCCTGCGGACTAGGACCACATTGGCTTAAGAGCAGCTGCGAGCTTTTTCTGAAAGCCCGAAGTTCATATTATGGGTGTGGCTCAATTTGTCTCCGCTTGCCAGGGCAAGCCATTTTGGTGCCCGTGTTTTTTGAGCCACGGCCATATTGAAGCGTGCAAGGGAGTTCCACTGTTCCAGCAGGTGGATGAGCAGATCTCCCAGATGCTGGATCGCATCGAGAAGCGGGACTCCCAGAGAGAGAGGGAGGGAGGGGAGGGGGAGGGAGCGGAGGGGAGGGGAAGGGGAAGGGGAAGGGGAAGGGGGAAGGGGAGGGGGAGGGGGAGGGGAGGGAGAGAGAGAATTAGGCATGGCTGATCCCCTAACCCTATACCCACCCTGAACCAACCCTAAACCCACCCTAAACCCACCACCCCAAGCCAACCCTAAATCAACCCTATACCCTGAAATCCCGCAAGGGAACTTCCCCCCTCCCAGCTTCCCACCTTCCCCCCCACCACCCGAGGCTGCGGCTCATCCACGAGCAGAGCCGGCGCTGGCACCAGAAGTGCGAGAGCTCCAGGCGGTCTGAGCTCTGAGTTTTTACGCCTGGGGTCTGGCAGGTTGCCGAGCCATTTTCACGAAAGCCAGCTATAGCTAGCTGAAGTTCCTCCTTGCGTAAGCAAGTTAAGGGTCTGAAATGCCGAACGATTGATTTGATCAAGTCCTTTAAAGGGAACCTCCAAACGGGGCGCTTGTTTGCAAGGGAGATGACCGGTAAAACTCGCGACTTTTGATTTGGGGGACATCCAGTGGATCCCTGTCTGGGGTCAGTAGTTTGAGTCTGTTTCCAGGGGTTAAAGTTATCATTGAACCTACTTAGGGGCTGACTTTGGCAAATGGTAAAGCAATGGGGCCAGCAATTACCCCAGAGGTTTCACTCGTGGAAAACACAAAGGCGTTGTGAGCACGGCATTCTCGGCGTTTTGCACCGGGGGGGGGGGGAACAACAACAGGAACACTATTCTCGTGGACCCCGTCACTAGGGAGCTTGATATTTACCTCCAGGTTTGCAGGTGGTTTCCATGAGGGTTATGAAGAGACAAAGGTCTGTCAATATGAAGCATTTCCGGTCTCAAACAATGGGAGCTAAGCAGCGAACGTGGTTTGTAAGTTTCACACACGGAAGCCAAAAGGGGATACTATCAGAGGCTAAGCAATTACACCCCTTGTTATCCTATAATCATGACTAAGTTTGGAGCCCTTTTTTCTTTATTCGCCCCTCATGAATTGTCCGGCACCCAGAATCGCTCTTTGAGGGACACTGACATTCAAAGCAATGGGAGAGTGATTTTGAAAGTGTCTGTTTATTCCCCCAATGGTTTGTTTACAACACCCTCTGGCTTCCGTTTCAGTAATCCCCAGCAAAAGGCACCGAAACAAATCGAGTTGCCAAGGATAAGACCCAAACACCCATTTCCTCGACTGAGGTTTTGTGGGTGAAAACGGAGTTTTGGCCAACTTTCCATTTACCAGGGCCAGCCATTTTGGGGCTAGTCCTGTTTTTGACAACCACACTTAGTTGGTTTACAGGGGGGATTCTCCGGTGACACACGAAAAACACCTGAATGTCCCTTGAGGCGTTTGTTTGTCTACCGTGCCAGGGATCTTGGAGCAAGCAATCTTGTTGAACCGGCAGCAACATCCGCCCCCCGAAAATACCTAATATGCGACAGTGAAGTGAACATTATTGTTGGTACACATGCATATTGATTTGGTGTGGTGTTTTGTGTTTTTTGTTTTTTTCCTTCTCGGTTTTGGAGGTTATTTCAATGGAAAGCCAATGCGAAGCCACTCATTTAGGTCCATCGATTGAAGACAATCCTGCTCATTAAATGGCTGTGGGTCGAAAAATAGGTACCCAAAATAGAACCCTGGTAAATGGAAACATAGACTAAAACCTGCAGTCCGATTCCTGGTGGTTTAATTTTTACCCACACCCAAATGGCGCTGCGGATGTGTTGGCAGGCCTTTGTCCCTATTGGCCACGAACCCCGGCAGCGTGCCAGGATGGGCTACGGCGGCTTTGAGACGCGTGGGGCCAAGAGGGCATGGGCTAGCAGGCAGACATGGGGACAAATGTCCAGGAAATTTAATAAGGAAACCGCCTCAAAATTGGTTGGTGGGGATACAAATCTCGTTTGGGGGTGTTTCTTTTGGGGGCCCCCAAAATTGGTTGGTTGCCTTAAACAAAACCAACCAAAAAGGGGTCAACAACAGTTCAGGCGCAAAGGATGGTCCGTTGTTTCGGGTCAAGTAGCAATCATGTCCTTTTCTGAGGGTGCTGTTCTTGGTAGTGTTCAAGGACATCCAAAAGGAAAGACACCTCTTGGATGGCGGTGGCGTGTTCGGTTTTCGTGCCGGCTGGAAAGTAACTGGTTCTGTCTTTTTTGAGGGTACCCCTTGGTTTGGTGGTTTTAAACGGGAACCAGAAAGAACACCAATTTGGAGGGTCTAAGAAGCAGGCAGACTCTAGGTTAGCAGCTTCTCTGTTCTTGCAATATTTTGGTGAAGGACAACCGTAGCTCCAGAAGGAAGGACTCTCCCACCTAGCGAGAAGCATGCAGGCCGTCTTGATTTTTAGCCTGGGCCCCTCGATTCAGAAAGGCTGTGCAGGGTGAGCAGGGGCTCAGCGCCGGCCAGGGGACTGGTTGGTTGTGAAACTTGCTGGCCGCGGTTCAGAATCTAGGGCTGCGGTTCCACTTTGACACAATGACGATTCCTTGATAAAACGGCCATGGCCTTGCATGGTTGGTTGGTTGGTTGGTTGGTTGGTTGGTTGGTTGGTTGGTTGGTTGGTTGGTTGGTTGGTTGGTTGGTTGGTTGGTTGGTTGGTTGGTTGGTTGGTTGGTTGGTTGGTTGGTTGGTTGGTTGGTTGGTTGGTTGGTTGGTTGGTTGGTTGGTTGGTTGGTTGGTTGGTTGGTTGGTTGGTTGGTTGGTTGGTTGGTTATTCGGTTGGCTGGCTGGTTGGCTGGCTGGCTGGCTGGCTGGTTGAGAAGGCGTTGAGGTGGTACAGATCTAAGAGACGCGCGACTGCCCACCAGAGGGCATGAGCATGCGCAAGGGCTTGCAGGAGCGTGAGGCGTTCCAATGGGTTGAGGACGCGTTGGATGCCGACGAATTGGAGGCCGAGCTGGATGTGACTCCCTGTTGCCAGTCAGCAACGCAAGAAGCAACTGGAGCATTGGCCAGTCTTGCCCTCGGCGGAGAAGCAACGTCCCCCTGAGCAATTGTTGCGGGTATGTTTTACAAGGGATCCCTAGAAGGTGGATTCCCTTTTGGCCCCCGCTAAAGGGAATTCACAAAGTGTCCTTAAAGGTAATTCACAAAGTGCCTTTTTTTAGGCTAGTTTGGATAGAATAGATTGGTTGCACTGGCTTAGATTGGAATTATTCCATTTACCAGGGCCATTTGTTTTACCAAAAGGACATGTCCAGTGACCTCTCTCCTTTTGTTGATAGGCTACCAACAACGGTGCTCATTGCGCAACACTCGAAACAATTTGTGGCACTGCGCACTTGCCCGGATCTTGTTAAACCAGCCCTTTGGCCGTGATTTCAAGCCAGGGACCCCCCGAAAAGTTGGGTTTTCCCTTTGGGGCTCCCTTCGAAGCCAAAGCAAAGGGGGGTCCCTTGAAACCGATCCCCCCCCCCTGCAAAGTGCAAAAAAGCCCAGTGAATAAGGGTGGGGGGGGTTGAGAATAAGGTGTGTGGTGTCCGGTGAGAATAAGGAGGGGGGGTTGAGTGTCCGGTGTGGTTGCAACCCTCGTCTATTTGGCCCCCCAAAAAAAATCCTTCAGGCTGTGAAGCCCGCTCAGAAAGGGCTCCGCGGTTTTGATGCATGAGACCTCCGCATGTTCGGTCCGACTATGGAACTCGAGGATCCCGAAAGAAGCTCCACAGGATTAGGGCTGAAGAGCCTTCAGCAAAATGAAGGCAACTAAGAACACATACCTATTGAGATTGACGCATTCCCGGTCGACTAGGTGTCCAAGGTCAGTGTGGTCGAAAACAGATGAATTCCTGAATTTGATTGCCATCGAGCAACAGAATCTATGGTTTTCCCAAAAGCTACCTAATACAAGGATACGGGCCCAACCAATTACAAAGGGGTTGTGCGACAATTTGAAACCAAACTCTGCCGAATCATCGTAAGGGAAGGACACGTCATTTATTTAGCCCCTTATATTGCCGAACACAAGAGGCTAGAACATTTGCTTTTGAACGTCATTCTCCCATGATCATGAGGTGGCTCGGTTTGATGGTGCCCTGCACCTCCATGCCACAAACTTCTCCGGGCTGGTTAAAAGAAAGGGAGATCCCTGGTCTACTTGGTGGTTCAATCATCTACCAGGGCCATCTATTTTCCAAAAAGGACACCTATTGTAGGGGTACCTTCCCCATTCTTTCCAGGGATCCGAATCTTTTCAGGAAACCATCAAAAACCCAGGGGAAACGGATCCAGTTTTTGAAAAGAACGATGGTTGAATGCTTCCATCTACCTGCAGTCTCCACCTCAACCCCACCCAACCCCAACTCAGCCCAAGCACCCCACTCGAATCAACCCCTAGACCTATGCTTGTAGGCTGCTTTTTTCCCTCGCACTTCTGAGGCCAAAGCAGGCGGAGGCGCGGGCCAGAGCTGAGAAAGACTTCCGTTTTTTGGTGCGACGGGTAATGGTCACATCGTGCCGCCCCGGAGAGGGACCCACCAAGGAGGGAGCCTCCCAAGAGAGCCAGCTCACCAAAGGGGTTTCCGCTCAGAAAGGGGTGATTGAGGGAGGTGGGTTGGATCCAAACCTCAATTTGTTTCTTTTTAGTGGACCCCCTCAAAACTGGACTGCTATTGGGTTAAATCTTTAGACTTTAACTTTTTGGTTGAAATCAAGTTGGGTTTTCCATATTAAACCCACAAGAAGTCAACCACTTTTTGCCGAGGGGTCTGTGCAGCAACCAAGAATAGGTTGGGGGGCCTTCTGAACTTGGTGGCTCGCAGCCATCCGGTTCCTTAGCTTTTTAACCTTTTAGTGTTCAGTGGGGTTTTCCAGTTAACCCACTAAAAGTTAAACTTTTCGCGGGGGATCTGAGGGCAGCCCAGTTGCTAGGTGGGGGGCTTCGCAGTCAGGGGTCAGCATGGGGATGGTAGGTGTCATTGCCTCAGTTGAGAACTGCCTGATGTAAAAGCGAGCGGCGCATAATGCATACCGGAAGAAACGTTTGAAGCCATAGTTGGTGCTTTTGCTGCCGAATGGTTTCATCAGGTTATAGGAATGCCAGTAAAACCGAAACAAAAAGGTCAATCGATCCGTTTCAGGCGCGGTTCTCAGCTCCTTTTTGTGCTGGGTTCACCACAAAGCTTGGTCACCCCCGAAAAAGTTGTTCCCTTTCTAGCAGGGCACAAACCAACTGGGTCTTCGAGCTTCCTTCAGCAAGCGTTGAATGTCTTCCTTTCAGCCAAGGCCACGTTGGAACTTGTGGCCAAGGCTATGGGCTATGGCTATCCCTGGATAAGCCAAGTTGACAAGCCCTCAATAAGGCCTCAGGGGGTTATATGGGCCCTCCCCTATTCGCCCCCAAGCAATTGCTTTGTTAGGAGGTGGTTTCCCAGTGATTCCCATTCTTTGCACCCATCGTGGCTGTCGCCCTCTTGCTTGATCTGCCCTGCAATTGGTTCCATCCGAATCGAAGGAACGCGGTTGTTGTGGGGAGTCGTCTCCAAACGTGAGACCCGCAAGGCGGGTAGTCTGCTCTTTTGCTTGTCTGTTGACGCAGGAATCTCCGCTTGCGGGTTGCTCACAAGACGTTGGCTGAAGCCATTGTTTGGTTGGAAATTGGAGTTGCGGTGATTTCGACTCCTTCGGGGACCTGCAAGGATGCTCTCTCATGCCTTCTTTGACTTTTCCCCCAAGAGATCTCCGGTGAAAGATCCGAATGTAATCCTCAAGCGAACAGTGATAAAAGCGCGCCAAGACTTCTCACTGCCAAAGTAGAATCCTTCTGGTAAGCAAAGAGCTCAGACTTGCTTTTGGCTTTGCCCACTCCCCTTTTTGGACTTTGGAAATAAACTGAACATTGGGCGTCCTGGACCCGCTGACTCAAGATGACGCCAGCCGATCCAAAAGGAATCCCCTTCCAAGTGCTGAAGAATATCTGTTATTTGTCCCTTTTCGGCTTTCAAGGAATCTATCACTGGCGATATGTTCCATTTATGTTCCATTCTTTTGCAGGGCACGAAAAAGCAAAGGGAGGCAACTCTAATCCCCGTTCCAGCCCTCCACTTCCCTATTCCTTGTTGTTCCGTTTCCGGAGATGTTAGGGTGCTCCCTGTCGCAATTTCATTGCGTTGTTTCGGGTTGGCTTGGGGTTGGTTTGGGGTTGGTTTAGGCTTGGCTTGGGGTTGGTTTTTAGGGTTGGCTTTGGGTGATTCAGGGTTGTTTTTGGGCTGGTTTAGGGTGGGTATAATCTGTTTAGGGTTGATTTCGGGCTAGGGTTGAGGGTTTAGTGTTTGGGCTTCAGGCTTTAGGGTTGCAAGGGTGCGAGTTTAGGGGCGAGGGTCTGGGGACCGTAGCACAGGGGTTTGGGGCTGGGGGGGCGGGGGGTTGGCTCTGCTGTTTTTTTCTTGTTCTGATTTGATTATTATTATTATTGTCAGTATTACTTCTTAAACAAAAAATAATAATAATAAAAAAAAAAAAATGTTGATTTCAAGGGCAAATCCTGGCAGTGGTATATTTTTCAGCTATTTGTTTCTCGGTCCAGGCTGTGGAGCGGCCGAAGGAGCCGAAGGATCGCACGCGCCAGATCGTGGCAGAGCTCCTCAAGAAGAACGCCGCCAAGACTCGGTGAGCGTTCCCTCCGCGCCCCGTTCCGTCCCAAACCGCAGTTCCGCTCGCGGCTGGAGCGGCTGGAGCGGTTTCGGCCTGTTTTTTCGCGTCCGGCGGAAGGCGTGTGAATTCTACGGTGAACGCGAACCGTCAGCACAGTCGCCGTAAGGTGATTTGAATTGCTTTGGAGGTGGTTTCCTACTGAACAACGGGGATAAATCCCACATCGGGCGCAGCAAACCAACATGAGGCTTGTCAAAAAATTGTGATGCACCTCTGCAAAGAAGTGGTGGGAAATAGCTTGACTGCTATTGGGTTGGATCTTTAGACTTTAACTTTGTGGGAAATCAAGGGGTTTTCCACTAAACCCTCAAAAGTTAATCTTTTTGCTCGGGGGTCAACAGCAACCAAGATAGGGCCTAGCTCAAGAAGCAAGCCAAGTAAGGCCTTGACAAGAGAGCCTTGTTCAAGAGCGCTGCGCAGCTCTTTCGTTTTGTTTCACCACACGGGCGCCGTCTGCGACTTCGTGGCGTCTTTTTCGGCCTCTACCGTTGGGGTTGGGGGCCTTTGAAAAGTGTGCGCATGATCAGTTCTGACACCCGGAGCAGATGAGGCGAAATGCGTTCGAGTTGAAATGGCATTCCGTTGGTTAGTGATTCCGGCAAAGAAAAACGGAATATCCATTCGCCGAAACAGTTGTATCTGTCCCATCGATGTTGTAAACTATCTTGTGATCATAATCTGAATATGTGTATATATATAAGGCCGTGGACCCCTCCCCCCTCCCCCCCCCCCTGGGTGGTTGGGGTTTTGGGTTTGTTTAGGGTTGTTTAGGGTGGGTATAGGCTTGGTTTCGGGTTGGCTTGGCGTTGGTGGGTTTATGGTGGGCTCAGGGTTGGCTTAGGGCTGATTTAGGTTTGGAGGGTAGGTTCAGGGTGGGTATAGGGTTAGTTTAGGGTTGGTTTAGGGTTGGTTTAGGGTTGGTTTAGGGTTGGTTAAGGGTTGGTTAAGGGTTGGTTTACAGTGGGTTTAGGTGGGTTTTGGGTTGGCTTTGGGTTGGCTTAGGGTTGGTTTAAGGTTGGGTTGGTTTAGGGTTAGGGTGAAGGGTTAGGAGCGTAGGATTGGCTTGGTTGGGGTTTGGGGTTGGTTGTGGGTTGAGGTGGAATTCGGAATTCAATTTGCCCCTTTGTAGGGAAGACACAGGAACTGGAACAGGCCTCATCCGTGGTTTGTTTTTCTTGACCCGACCAGTGCCCCGTGAAAACCCCACGGAAGCCCTCCGCAAAGCCTTGGGAAACGCTGAGCAACCCTCCCGAAATCTCCTTGGGTAAGCAAGATAAGGGGGCCGAAAGATTGATTTATGAACAGTCGCTAGCTTTCGTTCACTCCCTCCTCAAGTATTAATCTTTCAAAGGAAACCTTCGGAAGTCTTCGGAAAACTTGCGGGCTACCCACAAAGCCCCACTGGGTACCGAGGCTTGTTGTTGCTTGAAGGTGCGCATTCATGAACTCGCAAGTCTTGGTGGCGTTTTGGGCGACCACCTGGCGCTACGCCGGGTGAAGCTTGCCGCGTTGGGAGGCGATCGTGACGTTCGCCAGGCCCATGTTGGCTCAGCTGAATCATTTTCCTTAGCTTTTCAGAGGCGGAAAGAAGCAGCAAGACGAGTCACGTGTTTGTCCGAGCAGACTAAACCCAGGAGTTTCTTTGACACAACCCGAGCGTCAAACCCGTCGACTGGATGGCGGCCGGAGCCCTGGGGATCCGTTTCTGAATTGCGTCAATGAAGAAGAAATCCGGAATCATGAGGAGTTGTTCCTTTCCTGACTTCGAAAAGGACGCCAAAAGAGAAAAACAAAAGAAGGTCAACGGGGGGTGGCTGTTGAGGAATACCATTCCCCTGTCGACACGCCTGACGGCCTGCCCTGCGGAAGTTTCGCCGCGCAGAACTTTGGCATGTGAGTCCTTGTAGGTTTTGTTTTGGGTGTTACGGCGGACAGCATCCTTCTTGTTTTTGAATTGTGCATGTTCCGCAAATGAGGCACTGACCTCATGAAAGAAATAGATGCGGTAGTTCCAGGGAGACTCTGGAGAGAACATGCTTGCCTCAAGTTACTCATGTTTTGGTGAGCAATGCTAAACGCCTTGGCAGCAAAATTGGGCAGTGGCTTGCCAGCATCTTAACGGGCGACCCACCTTGAAACCATATCTCTGGCAGCAAACCGGGCTCCAATGAACCAACCATTGAGCCAAAGGAGTTCAACATCAGTAGGGCGCCTTGGGCGACGGGGCGACGCTTGAATTTCTTCCAGCCCTTCCAGGTAGGTGTCGGGGCTGGGCAGACAATGACCGTTCTCGATGAAACGTGTTTCAAGACCAACAATACTAGCAATGCTTCGTAGAATAGTAGGAGGAGGAGGAGGAGTAGTAGCAGTAGTAGTAGTAGTAGCAGCAGCACTGGCAGTAGTAGTACCAGTGTTGAAAAAACAGGTTGGGCGATCCCTGGTTTACCTGGTGGTGAAAGATCAACTACCAGGGAAACCCATCTATTTTCAACCAAAAGGACACCTGTGATCACTCTCCATCTTTCCTCCAAAAAAGAAAAGCCACTCGTCAAAAACCCGAGGCTCCGCCGGGATATCATGGCTGGGGCCCGGCGCCGCATTTGGCCGCGGCCTCGGGCCGAAACCGTCGCGACTAGTCGCGTCGAGCTGTTGGAGGCAAGGCCACGGTGAAGAACTGCTTCTTTGGCGCATTTTGCCAAGCAAATAAAACAGGAAATTTGTATACACCCTGCATATCGTGGCTAGTGGAATGTAGACCCAATAAACTGCTTGGGGTAGCTTCCCAGAGGTGCATGTTGGCAAGGGATGTTAGGACTGAACAACTTTTTGCTAACTAATGGGGTTTGCCGAATGAAACCCACTAAAAGTTGAAAACTTTTAGCAGGGGAGCAGAAAACAACCGAGGCTTTGTGCCCTCTCCCAAGTACGGTAGCCAAAAAGTGGTTGGGACCTGGGTGCTGGAAAGCTTTTCACAGGAGCACTCCAAGCTGGCAGGGTCCCTTGAAAAAAGAAAATGGTCCAAACCAGGCCCCCCGCGAAACGTCAGGTTCCATGTGAAAAGGAATGAGAGGGTGCATGATAGGAGTTACTTGAAAGCTCACCTCCTGAGATCTGGGCCGCTGTCCTTTGTGGTGGCAGAAGATAGATGGCGATTCCGGGTTGGAATGGTTCAAACCCTACCAAACCCCACCTGCCGCGGCCAAGCCAACCCTCAAAAATCCAACCCCTGCCCCAAATCTGACCCCCCCCCAAAAGCTCAAAATCCCCCAGCCCCCAACCCCCAACCCCCAACCCCCAACTACCCAACGGACGCCTGGATTCGTCACTCGGGTTTGGACCGTTTGGCGCTCAACCAGTTCACCCACTTTGTTTGAAAGGCCCATCCAGCGTGAAAGGGAAACCCAGAAGGCAACCCAGATTATTGGGCCCACTATTCTAAGACAACCCCAGAATGGCAGTTCCACTTTGGTGACGATTCATTTTCATTGGAGACCTTTCGGTAAACAAGTTGGTGGGGGTTTACCTTCACCAACCATTTTGGAGGTGGTTCACTATTAAGATGCTCATTTTGGAGTGGTTTACTATTAAGATGCAGGGCCAAATTGGGTTTTGCCCAAATGGGGTTTGGGCCCACCCCAATGTCAGGGGAGCCGGTGGATTGGTGTTGTTCATCCGTTCTTCCATGTGAAACCGCCTGAAGATGCCACAGAGTGACCAGCGACGAAAGAAAGGGATCAAGGACCAGCTGTCGACAGGAAGTTGGTCGAAGGGAAGGAAGACCCTTTACCTATTTTCTGCCCAGCTTGGTCATATTTCAAAGGCTCATTTATTTGGAAAATAATCCACGCGCTTCAGTGCAAGTCGCCCTGTTTGAGCATAGCCCTAAAGCTCCAAGTATACCTTGTTATGCTGTGGCTTGGACCCAGGAAGCGCATCCTTAGAAGGTACTTGGGGTATGTTGCCTTATGAGAATACCAACCTTTTGGGTTGGTTTAAAGGGAAATCAGAAGGGAACCCACCAATTTTGGGATTTTGGGCATCCCTACTGTGGATGGACAAAATCCCGCACCACCTAAGAAACCCTGGAATGATTCGATTCCCCTGCAAATACCAGCCAGCTGTGGACTCTGGTTTCAAAGCGGTGCGAAATGGATTTTGTCCATCCACAGTATTTTGAGATGGAAGTGAACCAATCCCCAGTGACAACAAAGGTCGTCCTCCAGTTGTGATTACCCCACCCTAATTCACCCTAACATAAGGGCCTAAACCAGTAGAATGGGGTTCTGGGGGCTTCCAAACCACATTGAGTCATTGTTACAGGAGTAAAAACTACCACTTGGGCGCCTGAAGAAGCAGGATTCATCCAGGCACTTCCCCTGTCCGAGGCTCCGCCGCACGTTGCCCCGCGCCCTGGCGGCAGATTCATGCTTCGAGCGCGCTTGGGCGCAGGGGTCGTGGAACTCATTTTCTGGACGACTTGCCCTCCAACCACTAACCTGGAAGTGCAAACAGGCCCTTTCCAAGAGGAAAGTAGTCTTTCTACAGGGTTCTGTGCACTTCCATGTTAGCTGGTGGGAGGGTAGATGGTTCGGGAGGAATCGCTCAATGGGTAACCCGAGTAGTAACTCACTGGACTGCAATCAACACCTTGTGTTGCAAGGTCGGGGTGAAGGTTAGCAGGGACCAGCCCCATCCATGAGAAGGTGCGGCCTTCTGCGCTGCTAGCCTGCTTTGAGATCTTGAGTTTTCCATGGCCCTGAAAGAATGGTTTGCCATTACAGTACTTGTCAAAACCATGAGTGCAAATCATCAACCCTTTGAACAAGTTTCTGGAGAGAGAGGGACCCCAATTCAGGTAGAAGGATACACCAGACAGAATGTTCACAAAGTAGGGCCCCTATGGATAGTCGAGTCACTACCATTGACCAATTGTTTAACACCCCCTCCCCTCCCTCTGTTGAAATTAGTATTGGCCATTTTTGGGCTCGGCTGGAAAGTGTTCCTAATTATTGGGGATCCGTTTGCAAAAAAGGAGGAAGGAATTGAGGGATCATGGCAACTCCAGCTGCTCGCGCACCTGAAACCAGAAACTCCAACACCACATCCGGCATGAAGCGGCAAAACTTGCGCCATTTGTTTTCTTCGTGGCACCCAGCCATCCGGTTCAACTTAGCTTTTTGGCTTTGCTTTTGAGTGTTGAGCGGTTGGTTTTCCGTATTTAGCCCACGAAAAGTTCGTCACTAGCCGGGGATCCGAAAACGGACAGCCTAGTTTATTTCGCTCTTGCGCCAACCGTTTTAAGGGCTTCCATTTGGTTAAAACTATTTTTTATTTTCTGCTGGTGGTTTTAAAGGGAATCTACACTACTGGACATATTTGCTCATTTTTTCCCAGGGCACCTAAGCAAATGGGGGCTCAAGCAAATGAAGGAGGGGAACAGAACCTCCCAGCCCAAGATGAGTGCACCACAGAACCATTTTCGCAGGTCATGGAGACGATCTTCGCGACATGTATGGACGTTGCGCCTAATGAAACCAGTGGCGTGATTTTTGGGACGCATGTTTTGGAATAGACCGGCCTTATTTTGTTTGTTGCTATTATTATTACTATTATTCTTATTATTATTAGTATTATTATTATTATTATTATTATTATTATTATTGTCATTATTAGTTATATTTTTTTTGTGGCGTGAAGTAACCATGTCAGGGTGTCGGATGCATTCTTCTTGGAACCTCCAAAAGTGGATCGATCATTCGGATCTGTTTCGATAGAATCCGCCCGTAAGTAATTGATCGACTTTTCGGAAGTCCTGTCGACCACTGTTTAAATCAGGGGGTCGCCTCTTATTCTCACTTCCCGAGTTCCTGCACTTTATACGTTTTGGGAATATTTTTTGGCGGCAAACAAGAAGTTTGGTACTCTGTTTGGCCAATCCACTCCGGAAGTGAACTATGTTGCTCAAAGGTTCCCCGTTTTAGTTGCTTTTGAAGGAAAGGGCAGGAAATCAAAGGGAAAACTCTAGGGGTTGATTCCCCATTCTTTTCAGCCATCGTTCTTTCAAAACCCAGCCATTTCGCCAGGGTGTTTGGCGGTTTTCTAGAAAGAAGGATCCCTGGAAAGAATGCGGAAGTTACCCCTAGAAGAACTGCCATTTTAGGGGCTCCCTCTTGTTTGAGACACACATCTGGGAGTGTTTTTGTTTCTTCTTCTTTTTCTTAGGTTGGACCCCTCCAAATTTTACCAAAAGGGCAGCTATGCTCCAATGTGACTGACCACGAGAATGGAGAGAAGAGGCCTCAAAGGTGTACTGCCTCTGTCTCTGTGCGTGTGTTTTTGAGGGTACCGTTTTGCGGGCAGTATAAAAGGGAAACCAAACGGAAAGCCACCATTTTTGGTTCAGAAGGGGCCGCTTTTTTGTTGTTGCATTTTCGTTGGATGTTAGGACTTTAACTTTTTACCAACTCATGGGCTTTCCATTAAACCACTAAATTTTAGTGGTTCACTAAAAGTTAAACTTTTAGCAGGGGAGCAGAAAGCAACCGAGCTTTGATTCCTCCCTATTTCATACATACCCGCTTTGGAGAACCACGTCGATGGACCGAGTTTGCCACGCAGTCGAACCCGACTCGTGCCGCTGCCCCAGAGCATACATTCCCAGCCTACCTGCGCAAGTTCGCCAAGCAATTGGCATTCGTCGACTTTGCCAAACACACGGACGCCTTGCTGCTTCAAAGACATGGCCACGGTGAAGCGGAACTTGAGGACGAGCTACTTTGGAGATTGCGAGATGTCCACGTCTCGGGTCCTGCGGGTTCTGCGGCACTGCATCCTCTGACGATTCGGGCCTCGGGGCCCTGAAGGGCCAGAGCCTTCCGAGAGCCAGAGCCATCTTTCCATACTCTTCTCATAGCTCCTTTTGCTGATGGCTGCTAGGTGTTGTTTTCATTAAACAAAAGCTTGGGGCTTCATGGGGGCTGGGGGGGAGGGAGGGGAGGGGGGGGGGGCCCAAATAAGCCCTTACTAAGCCCCTAATAAGGCCTTATTTGGGGCTTATTGGGGCTCCCTCCCCCCCCCCCTCCCTCCCCCCCAGCCCCCAGGAGGGCTTGTTGGTGGACACCATTTTGGTGGGGATTGAGGTCTACCCAGCTAAGAGTTGGGGGTTCCAACCCTTTAGTCTCACAGCGCCATAGCACGGGATTTTTGGATTGTGACCAGCAGCCAGGCCGGAGGTGCGAACTGATCCCGGAAGCTCATGTGACCCCAAACAGGTGTACTTTTTTCGTGAACGACAAGAGCGGCATGAAAATTTGTTGACCCAGGATTGATGAACCCTAGCTATTCAAAGATTGTGGCGTCTTTTGGTTTTAGCGGGGATTCATTTTGGAGGGGATACCCCCAAATTAATAAGCAGGGTTTATTAATCCGGGGTCCACATTACAACAAGAGGAAACCAAATTTGCCATATCATAAAAGTTGGTATCGTGAGTTGCGGGAAAAAATATTTTTTTCAATGGCGGTGGGTCCAACATATGTACCCACAATGGAACCCTACTAAGTGGAAACATGGACTCAAACCTGCAGTTTTGGTGGTGTCGTTTTGACCCATGCCCAAATGGGTACTTTGAGGGTCCAGGTATCTGGTAACTTCCCCATTCTTTCCAGGAATCCTTCTTTCTAGAAAACCACCAAAAGATTGGATGGCTGAAAAGAATGGACAGGGGATCGACCCCTAGAAGGTACCTATTTTTCACCCAGAGCCACTTGAATTGCCCGGCCTGGGCTGAAGCCTTGAGGTATCCGCCGTCCCGGCCGCCTTACCACCGCAGCGGCCCTGGGGAAGGAATCGGGAATTTCATGGGGGTTGAGGTCACTTACCCAATTTGTTTTACGACTTACTCTATTCAGGCTTGTTTTTATTAAGGGAACCCCTTTTTTGTAGTTCCAAGCCTCACTCAACCTGAGTCCCACCGAGTCCGCGTGTCCAAGTTCGGAAGTTCCTTAAAAAGCCCCCGGCGATGGGTTTGGCGCCCCAAAATCGTCGGGGACAGGGAATATTCCAGCCCCCATGGAGTGAGGTGGAACTATACTGCCACTAGGTCCAGTATGACGGGGACGACCCCGGCATCTCCGGCAAAATCGCTGCAGACCTTGGAGGGGGTTGCAGCCCATGATCGATGCCAAGGGCAAAAAAGTGCCTTGCACTTCGACTGTAAGGAGACGGAGGCCTCTTTGGCCTTCAACAGGTCTCACAATCCGATCTCGGATCCAGTTCGTGAAGAAACTGGCCGACCTGTGGGCCTTCAGTGGAGATTGCGTTGACAAGGCGGGTTGTGGCGCCCAACAAACTCTCAGGGTGGTTTATGGGTATGTCTGAAAAGAGGGGCTTCCTTTTGATTTGGCAGTATCATTTCTTGAAAGTACCATGTCCCTTCCAAACCACATAGAAAGAGGTCTACCGTTTTGAGTGGAGCTGGTCGCAAATGTAGACAACTGCCCCAAGGGGGTCCAACTGGTGTCCCGGCTTTGTATTAAACGAGGCGCCCAAATGCTGGCTTTCTTTTGGCTTTTATTGGATGACCCAACGGCTCGTGATGGCCAGTTTGCTATGCGCAAATGAGAAAGCGCACTCCAAATCAGTGCACATGAATCTGGGGTCGAGAAGAATAAACAAAACCGGCCCAACCCTAAAACAGACACCAATTCAATTTGGGTACCAGCCGAGTGGCAGCAGACCCGATGGCAAGAGACACCCCCATATCCTAAACAGGGGTTTCTGAATCTGGGATCAACCGCTACCACATCAGAGAACCAAGCAAGCAAGCAAGGATGCGGGGGAAGCGGAAAGATGTGGGCACATATACTTCACTGTTCTTGGCATGTTTTTTTCCGTTTTGTTTTTAGTTTTTTGGTTCTGTTCATTTTTACTGGGGGGTCTGCAAAAAACAGTCAGTTTTTCGCAAGCCCATACCAAGAGTAGACATGTCTAGTCCGGGTAATATTGAGACCGTCCGCTTTCCCTCCCCGAGATGTTTGTTGTCGTTTTCTGAATGGAGAGAAAAAACTCACCGAGCCCGGCAGCTCAGGGCGTTCAGCTTCATAAAAGGGGTGAAGGAAAGCATCCCAGCCATCTGGCTTCTCTAGGCTTACCTCTTAAAAACACAAAACTGTTCTCAACTTTTTGGGTAACATGGGCTATATGTCTGTAAAAGATGAAAACTTCCCCAGGGCTTGGAGTTTTAAGGGGTAAGTAGGTGTTTAGTTGTCTTTTAGTTGGTTTCATGCTTGGGCTTCCGTATTTCGCCCGCTAAAAGTTGAGCTTTTCGCAGGGGAGCTGAAAACAGACAGCCCAGAAACAACACCTTTGCCCGGCCCAAATCACGTGACACCTACGAAAGCCGGGGGAGACATCAGAGGATTCTCCTAAGCAACAGTCAATATTTGCCGACATCTGTAAGAGTGACCTTGGGTACGCGAAAAAAAGGGTCCCTTGGTACCTTAGGCTTTTGCTGAAAGTGGCCCAATGGACCCAGTACAATTTCACAAGGTACTTGGGTGTTTCTTGCTTCTCACTTCCTCAGTTCCTAAACTTTTGTACTTTTACTGAAGACCATTTTAGTGGCAAACAAACAGCTTGGACTTTTTTGGCCAACCCACTCAGGAAGTGAGCCTTCACAAGGTACTTCGGTGTGTCTTCCTTTCTGTGGGGAGCCCCGCCTTGCAGGGCAGCCACAAGAAACATCCGCATTTTTTGGGGGACTCCAACCCTCAAGAAGACACACCCACTAGAACGCAACACGGCCATGGCGGTAGGATCTTTGGGTCACTCAGACTTCCACGAGCCGCGAATATTTTTTGTTTCGACGTTTTCGGTGTCACTGAAGGGAGGTTCCCCAAACATGGGGGTCACCGAACGGGCTCCCCCCAAAGTGGCGCAAGGGTTTTTATTTTGGTTCCCCTTTAAAACGGCAAGAAAGGGGTCCAAAACAACAACAACACCCGGGTTTTCCTTTTGGTGTCCAATTAAAATACCCTCAAACAAAACCTCCCCCCCCACCAAGAAAACACACAATAACACCCTCTTGAACCTTTGGGGATGTTTGTTCCTTTTTCTCTGAGGTCCGCCGGCAGCGGGTCGCCCCAGTCATGGACACGCGTACGCACACATTGCTTCCGTTTCGGATGGACGTGGAACCAACTGAACCAACCAAGCTTGGTGGTTTAACCAGGCATCCACCCAAGAAGCCCTTGTTTCTGATGATTCCCCTGTACATACCAACCAACACTGGTTTCAACCATGGTTTCTTGGTGGTTCAACCAGCGTCTTTAGTTCGTTTAGTGTTTGGGATTTCCATTTAACCCACTAAACGCTGATTTTAGCGTGGGATCTGAGGACAGCCCAGCAACAAATACAGATGTGTAAAGGAGCATGCGGGAGCATCCGTGGGTTCTACGTTCTCCAAAAGATAGAATTGAGTCATTGAATGACAAAACCCTTTCCCAATTTGATTTCCCTTCAAAGCCAGCCCGAACCTCCAAAAGGCCGGTTGTTGGACCCAAACCTTTCGATGCAGGTCCTGCCCCCTTCACCGGAGAGTCCCATGTAGGGAGGGGGAAAAGGATATCGAGACCAAAAAAACAACGAAGGCTAAACGGATGGCATAGCCAACTATTTTTTACCCAAAAGTGGTTGAATGGGAGGGCCGAAAACCTTGGGGAAGGAATCAATCCACGGCCTGCCGGAATTGGGGGATTTGCAGCACGCAGGAATTGGGGGCTTCGCAATACCAGAATCTTGCCGGTTCAATAGGCAGGGAATGAGAATTGGAATGACCCCTATAAACTACCCCCTATGATGTCCTTTAAGGGATTTTTGTTCAGTTGCTTCCAGTAAATTTTCCCACCTAAAGAGATGGAGATGTCGAGGTTGTGGTCCACCATTTTCGTTGGGGATCAGCAGTTCACCGCGCGAAACGGACCCGTGGGTGACACAGTGGGCATGAACTATCATGTTTTGCGTCAAACATCTCTAAGGATCCCCATCCAGATTCTCAGTCGGGGCTAAATACATAGTATCAGTACACTCCAATCAAATCAAGTTGTTCAAAGTACAGCCTAACTGTCTAGGCCCGAGCGCTCACTGGACAATGGTCTCCCAAAATGGGACCCTGAGGAACAATGGGGGTTAATACAACCACCACGATTTATCTGAGGATTGTCATCATCCAAACTGGGTCAATCTTCCTTTTAATCGGGGTTGAACCCCAGGGGGACTGGCCTATTAACGCTTTTTGAAAATCGTTGGGCCATTTTGGTGGAGTCCGACCTAAGATTGAAAAGACGAACCTAAACCGGGCTAGTCTTATTTGTTTTGTTCGTTGGACCCCAAAATAGCTTGACGGTCCTTTGTTGTCCCTTTAAAGCCACCAAACAAACAAAAGCTGCTCCAACAAAAAGAATCTTGCTGGTGCTCAGTAGCGAATATGGGAAACCCCCCAAGAAAGAAAATCATCCAACAGGTGGTTTTCTTTATCTGGTGACCAAAGCCTGGGTTCATTCCATCTCATCCCCTACCTATCGCACCAACGCAAAAGGACTCGCCATCGAAGAATCGGGTAGTCGCCCAAACCAAAAACCCGAACAAATGGATCAGGCTTAGGGTTGTTTACAGCGTTTACAGGGTTTATAGGTTTACAGGGTTCCTAGGGCGCCGAAAGAAGTTGGCGCTCGGCTCGGCGCGGCGCGAGGTGTCGCCCTATGGACCTCCGCCTGGCTACCCCTATGGCCGAGTGCCCGGAGATGTTGTCCCCGATTCGATTCGATTCCTCGGTGGAAAGTCGGGTGGGGTCCGGCAATGGATCTTGGTGGTTCAACCAACCATTTGGGGTCCCAAGAGGTTTTTAACTGGTTGTTTTGAGTCGGCTTGGTGGGGGGTGTCCCATTTGACGAATGAGCTGTTCACTCTTTGCAGGGGATGAGTTTGGACAGCCCTGGGACCCTTTGGGTTGACATGTCGCTAGGTGGGAAATCTCTTTTCGTGAGGGGGGGGGGGTCCAAAGGCAAAGACCGCGGAGAAGCCACGCGTGCGGGTTGAAGATCCCAGCCGCCTCCCACTTGTTCCTCTTTTTTTTTGCCACTAGATGTGGCACTTGTCACGAGCCCAAAGCGCGGCATCCTTACGGTGTGCCGCCAAAAGTGGGGTGTGCCATGGACACAGAAACGCGATGTGTTTAGTATGTCCACCAAGCACAAAAAGTGTGATGGAAGGCTAACCCCCTGCACTGACTGTTTCCCAATCCACTAAAACGCCTCAGTGAACCCAACCAACTACTTTGGCGGTGGCCTTGCTTCCTTCAAAGCCGGTGGAACAACATAACTAGGTCCCCCAGTAGTGCCCTTTTACCCTTTTCTGGGGGAGGGTTCCCCTACTAAAATAGACTACAGAACAAAGGGTACCCTTCTTCTAACCTCTCCGCCAATGTTTTGGGGGCATATCCAAAGAAGTAGAAGCCTTAAGGAAATTGAGCAGAACCAAATGGACACCATCGGTCCCATGTGGTCGCTGTCTGGGCTCATGAGTTCGTGAGGGTGATGTTTTTCCGTTGGTTTCCCTTAAAACCAGGCTGACAAGAGTTCTTGAAGGGGCAGGGTCATTAGGAAGGGGTTAGTAAGCCTGGTTATACCCCACTTAGGAGACTTATACCCATGGCAAATAATCAGGCTACCACTTCCTAAGTCTAGGTCCCCCAGTAGTGCCCTTTGACCCTTTTTCGGGGGAGGGTTCCTCTACTATAATAGACTACAGAAAAAAGGGTACCCTTTTTCTAACCTCTCTACTCGAGGACCTAGAAGTACATCGCCCGTTTAAGTACCCTCAAACAAACCCACAGCCACACCCACGCATGAGTACTCGAGCTTTCCGAGGCTACCCACCCCGGGGTTACCCTCCTCCAGAGGCACGGAGCGAATGGAGGATCGTTTCGAAACGAGATGTGGAGCCGCCAACTTCTTCCATTTGCTTAAGAACATGTGTTACTTTCCCTTGTTGGTTTTGAAGGGAAGTGGACAAATATGTTTTCTTTTTCTCCAGGGGGCTGAAGAATCTCAATTCTTCAAAGACGACGTCCTTTTGGTTTTCCCTTTTTGGACCTTTTATTTCCAAGTCCTTTGGGCAAGTGAGAAATAGTATTATATTCCCCTGTTGGTTTTGAAGGGAACCTATCACTACTGGACATGTTATTTTTGCCAGGGGGCTGAAGCAAATGGAGCACTTGGATCTTCAAACAACTAGCTCTTTCGTGCATTTCTAGGGGCTGATTCCTTGTCCAGTCTTTTCAACCAGCGTTCTGTTGAGAGATGCGTCGTTTTCACTGGGGAAGGGAAAGAAGGATCTGGAAAGACCGGGGAAGGTACCCCTAGATCATTGATATGGACCCCCAATGGCACCGATTTGTGGATTGTCCGAATCTGGGAGCACCAAAAATGGGTTCCATGTTAATCTGGGGATCAGTAACTAGGTTGAAACTATGTGGATCAATTTTGCAGCTGGGGTTAGTCCCCTTATAGCCATGGTGATGACCAACTTGCATAACTTACGAACCGTGGACCGTGTTGACCATCCAAACAGACTCACTTGGGTATGGGTCCACTTGCCAGGGTTCCATTTGGCGTGCCTATTTTTGACCCACAGCCACTTGGCTTGCTACTTACTGGGTTCGGACCATTGGCAAAGCAGCGTGTTTTGACTGGTTTCGGCCAATCCCGTCAGCAAGTGAGGACTGTCTCAAAGAATGCCGAGCCACGCGAAGTTGTAGACGTTTGTTCTGGTTGATCCTGTTTTATTCCCGGCCAAGAATTCTTTGTTGTCTTTCATTGTTCAGGTTTCTTTTATGACAGTTGAACATTCCAATGCCCGCCTTTTTCCGACACATGGCCCAACAAAAACAGGTACGTCTACCACGCGCTGCCTTTCGCACAGGGACTGGACCAACCACCCCCCTTCCCGACCTCGCGACTGGCGACCCCGATGGTTGCAAGCGAGCCAAAAGACACCCAGGATTTCCTCGAGAGCTTCCCACAGTTTCCTAGGAATCCGGCCTTGAATTGGCCAAGTACCCAGGATTTCCTCTAGACCAAAATCCCAGGAAAAGGTGTCGAACTCTTAGCCATTGGGGCGCAAACACGTGCGATCTCGTCCATGACAGGGGGGCTGCCAGCACTTCGAAGGTTCCTTTCTCACTGGTTCATATTTCCGGCTGGTGAGACATCATATATTTACCCAAGCGGCGGTGGATGACCTAAATGTTGCAAGTAGGGGAACACTTCATATTGGCCGCACTTCACCATGGTTTTGCGGTTTGATGTGCTGGTCTTCAATTTGGGCACAACCATCCCCGTGTTTGCATGGTTGACGGAAACTGGAAGGCAACCCCTGACCAGGAATTGCATTGAGAGTAGCACAAGCTTAGGAGTTGTTTTGTAGACATGATGCCAAATACAAAGAGTTTTTTGGTTTCTAGGTCCCCCAGTAGTGCCCTTTTACCCTTTTTTGGGCGAGGGTTCCCCTAATAAAATAGACTACAGAAAAGAATCGGGTACCCTTTTTCTAACCTCTCTACTGTAAGACCTAGGTTTCTTTTTGGACCTTCTGTAAAAAATACAACATCTGCTTTGCGCCACTTGGAATGGATCGAGCCCTATGCAAGCTCGCAACCGGCAACGGGTCCCACTTTTTGGGTAGATGGCAGCCGTATGTTTCCACCAAATGGAGTTTTAAACATCACCTCTTGGGCCCATAGGTGAGCTCCCCTCACACCCTTCCTCCCACTCACATGGGTACCTGGAAGATCATAAACTCTGAAGGGACAATCCTGGCAAGTGTCATGGCAACGTGTGAGGAAGGGTGAACAAAAATTGGAAGGTGCGAGGAAGGCCCCTTGTTTTCCCAAGAGGGAATGTCAACTGTCATGGAGCCACTCTACAAACACCCATCCTCTACAATTGGTTTGGGAGACAAAGCTGGGATTTGGACACGTCGGCGCCCGAAGCCTTGGGATTGGTGGCATTGGGAAGCATCTGTCACTGGACCTCAACCACGAAAACCCCTTGAGAGGCCCACCGCGAGCCTCGGAGCGTCCAAGCCTAAGGGGCGGCGGCCGGAAGCCGACTGGACGGACGGATTGATTCTCCGTGCCTTGATTTTTGGTTGCTCCCAGACGCTCCCGATTGACTTCCATTTGGCTAAGAGTTTCTTGAAAGAATATCCCGTTGGTTTTGAAGGGAATCGTTTTCACTACTGGGCATATTTTTTTTCCAGGGGACGAACAAGCGAAGGGAGGTTTACTTTGGGCCCTACAGCCATGGGTCTGGGGCTTCCATTGGAAGCCGAAGCCAGGAGCGTCTGGGCTGCGGAGTTTGGAGCGTGGTTGATCACTCGGGGTTTCTCCAAGTAAACTTCCGTGATACTGTGGATGGCCGAATCCAATTCGCACCACCAAGAAACCCTGTTTTTGAGGATTCCCCTGTAAATACCAAGTACTGATTTCCCAAGGTGTCACAGTGGTGCAGGATTTAGTCCATCCACAGTATCATCGAAAATCTCCCCCTAATGGGGGGATTAGTCTTTGGGAAGCCTTTTTTGTTGTATCACAGAGGTGGATTTCCATTTCCCACAGCCCTGGTTCGGAGGGTAGACGCAGGATTCCTCTTTTTTGGAACCTCCAAAAGTGGCGATCGATCGCCAATCAAGTGCAACTTTTGACTTGGGGGGCTCCAGTGACCCCTGACGAAAGAATGAAGTTTGGGGCGGTGTTTGTTAAAGGTACCCCTTCTTGAAGTCGCGATAGAAGTGCTTTGGTGCATTTTGCTTGCTGTTAGGACTTTATTTTTTTGCCAACTAATGGGTTTTCCACTAAACCACTAAAAGTTAGACTTTTAGCAGGGGAGCAGAAAGCAACCGAGAGCGGATGTGTTTTTTGGTTGAGGGTATCCTTTCAATGGTTTGTGGAAATGGAAGCCAAGTGGAAACCCACCCAGACCAAGGGTTCCGTGAGACTCCATTGAACTTGTCCGGGAATCAAGGGTTCTCAGTAGGGAATCAAGATGGTTTTTAGGGCTGAACCCAGGGATCCCCTTACAGGAAAAGGGACTCACAGGAGTCGTTCCCCTCACTCCTTGTATTGCAGGGCGAAAGCAGATGGCGCGAATCCATTGATAAGGGGGGCTATCCCTTATTGGCTCCTGAAAACATGCCTTATCAAGCTTCTACTTGGCTTATCCATGAAATAGACCGCCCACCCCCCATCGCCCTTATCCCATGACACAGGACCCCGCCCTTACCCCCGCCGATTTTTTGCTCGATGCGAGCGGTTGCGAGGCGCCTCCAGGAGTCCGGCCGCCCAAAGTCGGGGGACATCGGTGTTCGGCAGACGCTTTCCTTAGATAACTTCCGTTTGCTGATTGTTTTTTTGTTTTTTCCCCTGTTGGTTTGAAAGGGACTCTCTATATCACTACTGGACTTCTTTTTTTAGGGGACTTAAGCAAATGCAAGATCACCCTTAGAGGGAATCCCATTCGGGGGGAAGGGGGGGGGTCCAAGCGGGGATGGGGGGGGGAGGGCTTCCTAAGAATCCCTATCAGGAATCCTTTTTACTGCCCAGCCGCCCATCCCCTCTGTGTTGGCGACATCGGTAGGGAATGTGGGCATGAACCCAAGGAGAGGAAACCACCAGTGGGATGGTTTATAGATTCCCTCATAGCAGTTCGGAGTTCGGGGTGCAAGAAACCTTGGTGGTTCAACCAGCCATCCGGTTCAACTTTGGTCTTTAGTTGTTTAGTTGCGTTGGCGCTTGGGTTTCCGTTCAACCCACAAGTTAGCCACTTTTAGCCGCGGATCTGAGGCCTTAGTTGGTGGTTGGATTGTGGTTTGGATTTGGATGTGAACCTCTGGCTTCTGTGGAGAGTACATGGAAACAAAACCCTCCCTTAAGCACCAAACCACCAATCCAAACCACCAACCAGAGGGAATCGTAGGTCCTGTGGATGATCAACTTTGGCACCGGTTGGGATTGGTGGGTTTATCGCACTGGGTTCAATTTATCCCAACTGGCGCGAAGCGGATTTTTCCCGTCCACGGCATTTTGGAGTTTCGCGGGACTAATCCGACAAGCTTAACTCTCAGCCAGGGATCAACGAACCACGAAGTAGAAGCAAACAAAGTATCACCCGGGGGCTCAAATCACCATAAAATCAATGGTTGGGTGAATATAACCACCATTTACCTAAGGATTGTCATCCTCCAAATTGGGTCCTCTTGGGCCATTCTTGCACTGGGGGCAAGTTGAACCCTAGGGATCAGATGAACATGGAAGGGGCTGACGTCAGGGAGACAATGTGGAGCCCCGGGGCCCACCAGCGCCTTCTGAGAAGGGTTTGAAGAAGCCAGTTGGGGGGCTACGTGATGATCTCCATCCCTAAAATAATGAACATAGGCAGGGCTCCTTGAAACATCTCCATTTTGCCACCACAACACCAAAATAAAGGAAGGAACACCACCATTTACAAGGCAATGTTCAGGTGTATAATGTAAGGATCCCGGATAGCTCGTCTAACACCCCAGACCTCTTTTTTTCTGTGGGGGTGTCCCATGAAGATCTGCCAGAAGATTGGGTGCTGAATCTTTTGCTTTTCGCCCGGAGTTGTTTGGGGACAGCCCGTGCTTTTCCCAACATATTTTACGCTTGGCGGTTTCTGGGGGTTATCAGCATCAGACATCGGGGATATTTCGCATTCACCTGCGTAATGCAGGAGATGCCTGAAATTCAGATTGGCGAAGTAGAGCAAGTCCCCCAAAGTTTGCTTTTTGGAACATGACTTGTTCCCAACCAGCAAGCAAGCAAGCAAGCAAGCAAGCAAGCAAGCAAGCAAGCAAGCAAGCAAGCAAGCAAGCAAGCAAGCAAGCAAGCAAGCAAGCAAGCAAGCAAGCAAGCAAGCAAGCAAGCAAGCAAGCAAGCAAGCAAGCAAGCAAGCAAGCAAGCAAGCAAGCAAGCAAGCAAGCAAGCAAGCAAGCAAGCAAGCAAGCAAGCAAGCAAGCAAGCAAGCAAGCAAGCAAGCAAGCAAGCAAGCAAGCAAGCAAGCAAGCAAGCAAGCAAGCAAGCAAGCAGTTTGTTTTTTCAGGTGCCAAAGACCAATCCTGCTTTGAATCGATCCGGATTGGCGCAAGGCGAATTCAGCAGACCGGGTCTCCAGTGGAAGCCGAAACACGGCAAACAAAAAACGCGGGTTTGTTCATTGGCCGGCATGGCTCAGGTGTTTAACCTTGCGCCGTTTTAGGCTTCCTTCCCCTGCTGCTGTTGGGTTGGATCTTTAGACTTTAACTTTTTGGATTTCCCTCATATTTCCTTTTAACCACCAAAAGTTCAACTTTTTGCTGGGGGATCTACAGCACCCAAGCTCCATTGCCTTTCAACCAGCAAAATAGTTCACTTGCAGGCAGAGTCTCCTTTTGGGTTTGATACCCTGGTGGATCTCTGTCAGTTTGACGGGGGAGTACCCCAAACATATGGAAGCTTCTCAAATTGTGGACCCCCTTTGGTTGCTTCCATTTGCTTGTGAATACTCTTTTTCCCTTTTGGTTTTAAAGGGAATCTATCACTGCTGGATTTTTTTCAGAGGGCTTAAGCAAATGGAAGATTGGCAATTGAAAGAAACCAAGAGGACACCAACCATTTTAGGTGATCACTAGCCCCCACGTGGGAGTACAAAATAATCCCAAGCATGTTTGCAACTTTCGCTGGTGGAAGCTACCCTTGGATTTGGCGAACAACTAGCGTCTTGGTTCGGGATTCCGCAAATTCAGGGGTCCTGATATTGCTTCTACCTCAAATGGTGCAGGGTTTGGGTGGAAAATGTGGTGACCCTTGCAGGTTCCTGTTTGTTCCTTCTTTTGTTTGCTTGCTTGGTTGTTTGTGCTTCTTTTGTGTCTGTTTTGTGCTTGTTTTGCTTGTTTGTCCGTCTGCCCGTCCGCTGGTCCATCCGTTCACCTTTGCATTGCCTGCGCGTTTGCAAGATGCGCGATAGCTCAGCCTTGTCTTTCGCCTGGGCCGATTGAGCTGGTTGATTTTTTCCCAGCTCCAAGAGGAGACCTTGGTGCATTTTGCCAAGGGATGTTAGGACTTTAACTTTTTGCCAACTAATGGGTTGCCCACTAGACCACTGAAAGTTAAACTTTTAGCAGGGGAGCAGAACGCAGCCCAGGAGACGTAATGTTGAGCCCAGATGAATGCACCGCTCCCTCCATAAGTGGTCTGAATCCCCAAAAGGGGGAGCAACCCCCCCGATCAACATCCACCAGAATTTTATCAATCTTGTTCCCTCCAAAAGTGGTCTGAATCTCTGCAAGGGGTTGCTCCCCCCTACTCAGCCAGGGGTTCTACTTAGATCTGGGGCCAACATTAGGCCATTTTTTCCGCTTAAGGCTACCTTTTGACGTTCTCGTCCTCAAAACGGCAACCCTGTGCTAGTTCTTCTCGCAGCTTGAGCAGCAAGCGATTCCACCTTTGTGGAAAGCACTTGTTGATGGACTGGGAAACCATCAGCTCTGTCCGGGCGGTGCCTCTGGAGGAGCCGCGCGCGCCCAGCGCTGAGGCCGCTGTGACTGAACTTGAAATATTCTGTGTCGCTTTGTGGAAAGCACTTGTTGATGGACTGGGAAACCATGAAATATTCTGTGTCGCATGATCAGGCAGCATGGTGCCATGAAAACGCAGCCGAGAGACAGCTGGCTGACAAGTTCCTGGCAGGCATGCGGTTCCTCGTCAACCCTCAAATTAAGGAGGAAGACCACGAGCTCGAAAGGTCTTCATGCCGCTCCTTGATGAGGATGGTCATCAACGGGGAGGAACAGCGCGTCCTCGGATGAGATTTTGGCCTGGAGAATCCGCAGTGGCGCTATATTTTGATTCAATTAGCCCAACCGAAATCAACCTTAAAGCGGTAAACAAAACACAATCACTAAACTATCCGTACACCAACCCAAAACAAAACACAATCCCTGAACCCACCCTAAACCAACCCTAGCTCAGTGTCGTGCTGTAGGCTTCTGTCACAGGGTTGACAAAGAAAAGATGGAGGGTTGAAAAAACCACCCGAAGGGATTCTTTCTTTTGAGAAACACCCATGTGCTTTTCCAAAGAAGGGCTTGTAAATTCTGGGTATATCTGTTTTTTGAGGGTACCCCTTTGTTGGGTTGCTTCAAGGGGAGGCCAAAAGTAAGCCCTTGCCATTTTTCTAGCTGTACCCTCCCCATTCTCTTCAGGCATCATTCTCTTCAAAGAATGGGGCCAAAACCCTGGAAAATGGGTGGTTTCCAAAGAGAACGATGGGTGAAGAGAATGGGGAATCAAACCTTCGAGTTTTTGGGTGTCCAGCCTTAATGGTCCAGCCTGGGTGTCAACCTGGCGCCTCAGGGCAGCTACGCGGAGGAGAAGCCGGGAGCCGAATTGGGTCAAACATCGTGCTGCGAATTGGGTCGATCGGCAGGGACTGAGTTGTTTTTTCCATGTTGGCCATGTGTTGTCAAGATTTCAATAGGCTGACCCTCTCTCTCAAACAACGGAAGAGGAGATTCAAGAGTCTTGCAAAGCCCCCATGATCATAGGCGTCCTTCTTTCTTGATTTGGTTTAGAAATAGGTTGGGCGATTCCTAAGTTTACCTGGTGGTGAAGAATCAGCTACCAGGGGAAACCCATCGATTCTCATCCAAAAAGGACTCCTATGCCCCTATAGATCATCTCCTATGGTTTCTTTTATGGGAAGCCCCTTCCAGGTTCATTCCCAACACCCTGGGTATTTCCCTGAGCACCAGCAAGTTTTGGTTCTCAGAAACCCGACAGACTAGCCCAAAGAATTTCTTGGGTGAAGGCCGAGTCCAACCGTTTTAGAACCCGGGGTTGGAGCTTTTGACCTGGCTGTCTTCCCTATAACATCCCGGAAGCTGGCTTGAGGGGGTGCTTCACTCCCTGAAGGCAGAGGAATCCTTGTCAACATCGAGCATATGCCGATCAATCGTTCCAGTTGCGGCCAAGTCTAGGCAGCCAATTTTAGGGCTGTTGCAACCCAATTTTGTGACTGGGTCTCCTAGTCCATGCGTAAAACAAACCCAAGCGTGTCATGGTCCAAAGACCCCTACGCTTGGGCTTGGCAGAAACGGCCGTCAACCTTTTTATAGGGAATGAGGGTATATTTGTTCATTGTATGAATTCCTACGAAGGGAGCCATGACAAGGTTTTGATGCAACGGGGCAACGAGCATTTCAAGTTGCCATTTGAGGAGCTGCTGGATTTCCGAATTGTAGCTTAGGAAACCCTCGTTGTTTTTGTTGCTATCATAACTTCTGGTATGGTTTGCAATGGGAATTCACCGCAGCCTTTTGGAAGATGACAGTTTCCAGGCGCAAAACAGCAGTCGTGAACTTCTGGCTTGGGTCAAGCTGAAAAAAGCAACCCACTTTAGAGGAGTTCTCGCCTTTTGACACACACACACACACGCACACACACAGGTGAGCAAGGGATGTTTTGGTAAAGGCCAGTCCGCTGGCCGGAAATTCGGGCTTGGCAATCTCCGCCCTTCTCGACTGCGGTTGGATGTTGGATCTTTAGACTTTAACTTTTTGGTTGAAATCAAGTTGGGTTTTCCAATAAACCCCAGAAGCAAAAACAAAAAAGTCGAACTTTTTGCAGAGGGGTCAACAGCAACCAAGCCTTGTGGTTTTAGGGATCAACTCGTTTGAGTTTCATTTTTCGTGGGAAAGGATGGTGCGGTGCGGTCCTTGTACTTTTGCCATATATACATTCCGCAAATGGAGGGGTATCAATTTGAGCGCCGCCTGGATGGTTTTAAAGGGAAGCCACAAGGAACCCCACCATTTTGCGGCTTCCCCCATTTCAAAGCAAGCCCGAGTGGCCTTCTGGGAAGGGCATTTGGATTTGGGTAATGTTGCCCCCATATTAATCAACCCCAGTTTATTAATAGGGAGTGTTCCCCTCCAAAAGTGATGATTCCCCACTAAACCCAGGTGCACCCCCCCTATTAATCAACTGGGGTTGATGAATAAAGGGGCAACATTATGGGTCAGGATTAAATCACCACCGCATGTTTGAGTTGTTGTTTTTATCTACCTGCAGTCTCCCCGTCAACCCCACCCAACCCCAACTCAACCGCAGCCCAAACACCCCACATACAAAGACCTCTACGCGCCAACCAGGGCAAGCCATTTTGGTGTTACCCCATTTTTTGATCGGAGTACCCCATGAAAAAAGGGGCACCCAACAAGCAGTTGATTTTAAAGAGCACGCAACACATTGTAGCCAAAAAACGGAACTGGGCTCTCCCGAGCCGAAGCCGCAACCTGCATCTCGTTCGCCCCGGAAATTGGCAGGGAGAGGTTTCCCTTGGCATTCCGCAGCTTGGCTCAGCGCGAGCTTCCTTCCGCGCCCTCGGCTGCCGAGGGGCTGCCTGCCTTGACCGCGCCCCTCGGCAGGCATGCAACGGGGGTAGCTTTTTTTCTTGGTAGTTCAACCAGCCATCCGGTTCCTTGGGTTGTTTGGGGTCTTCGGCTGTTCAACTAGGCTAACAGGCGGACCTTTTAGTAGGGGTGCCCCATGAACCCACTAAAAGTCTAACTTTTTGCAGAGGGTCCAAAACCGGGCCGCCCAGTTTGCTTCCACTCAAGAGGCTGCTTTTGAAGGTGTGCCCTCTCGAAAGGCCGGATGTTGAAAGGTGGGGCATGGGGGGTTGATCAGAAAAATCCCTTCGGCCCCCAAAATGACCATGGGCCGCTTTTCCCGTTTTTACTGGTGAACGTCGTTTTCTTTTTTTGGCTGGGTTCATTACTACTGGTCACCCCATGGAAATGACCTTTTGATCAACCCCCAAGAAAACGGAAATGAGTTTCGCAAAGGCAGAAAGAGATCGAGCGAGGCGCGGCCCCAGTCGGGCAGGGATCCGGAGCTTGACCTGAGTCGATCAATGTGGTTGAGCTTTGCATATCCGCCAAAAAACTCAGTTTCGCGTCTTTTTTTCGGCCCTGAAATCAGGTTGGTTGGTTGGCTGGTTGGTTGGCTGGCTGGCTGGCTGGCTGGTTGGTTGGTTGGCTGGCTGGCTGGTTGGCTGGTTGGTTGGTTGGTTGGTTGGTTGGTTGGTTATTTGTTCATTTGTCTTTCCAATCTTTCCATTGGACATCCGTCCGGACGTTGGCTCGACACGGATGTGAACAAATCGAGGCGAGTGCCACCTGAGAGATTCCCAAGAAAACCAAAAGGCTCGTCCCCCCGCGCACCAAGCGTTTTCGCTTGGGACTCCGTTCTCCAATGGAACCATATTCTTTGACAGGTTTCGAATGAACCAGTAGCGAGGTTGGAACAAGGGTACCAACCTTTCTTTTTCTGTAGTCCATTTTAGTAGGGGAACCCTCCCAACCAAAAAAGTTGGGTGAGAAAGGGCACCTAGCTGGGGGACCTCGTTCTTGTTGCCTAAGCCAAGCTTAGCTGGTTTGGCTGAAAATAGAGGGCCCTGGTTTACCAGGTGGTTCAATAATCTACCAGGGCCATCTATTTACGAAAAGGACACCTATGTTTGCTTTGGTTAATTTTTGTTGCCTCAGCCAAGCTTTGCTTTGGTTTCCTCGCATTTGTTTGTGGTCGCAAGAGCTGAAAGGCCGGGGCCACGTCTTTTTCGCCGAGGCCGCAGCCATGCAGCCAGCCTCTCCCGCCCCGTACTACATCCAGAATGCGGATGGCACGACCTCAGGCGGTTTTCGAAGAAAAGCGGAAAGCGGATGGAATGTTCGCTTGAGAGAAAGCCAGTGAAGTCCAATGTTAAAACCCTCTAGGCCCCGTGCCTAAATTGGGAAGCTGTTCTGAGGTCTATGTTGGTGTTGCTTACCAAGTTCCATTGATTGCCATTTGGCTCAAGACACAATTGAGGTTCAAGATCTGATGTGTAGCTGCATTCACACGTGATCGGCATTGAGAGCGGAAAACACTTCGCTTGCGCTACATTTGTCAGGACCACTGTTGTAACTATCATTCCTTCTCCCTTACAACTTTTACACGGGTTCGGCTATAACGGCATCGTCCGTATACACCTTTCTACGTGGTTGGTATTACAGCTGGAGGGTTCGGTGCACAGCGTCCCACGGGACGTCACCTTGCCGTCTCTTGACAGGTTATCAGCCGTATCGACAAGCTCTACACTGGACAGAGAGACAGCTGGTTTATTGCGGGTACAGGGACAATAAAGGAACGATAACCTACACAGTACAATGGCGTCTTCAGCGAGCCCAAGTACTGCAACTTTTGGGAACAGCAGCTCAGAGGGATCCAACGGATTGATGGCTCTTCCTGCGGTGATGGATATGATCGCAGATTCACAGGATGAACCTGGGAGCGGAGGTTCCGCGCTATTCAGCGACATATCCACTCCCACAAGATCATGGAAGCAGATCGATGTTCATCAGGAGTCGAAGCAAAGAGAATCCCCACCGAGAAGATCATCATCTTCGCCTGCGACACCACGGACGTCGCAGAAGGGCGTGAGATCGACATCGAAGGGTGGGAGGTCAAAATCACCCACCAGTGCAGATTTTCGCGCCGTGATCAAAGAGAAGAATAAGATGGAGGTGGAGATCGGGGAATATCAAAAGACACTTGATGAAATGTCGGCAGCAATGGCGAATCTTAACCAAGAAGACTATGGAAGCACCATCCGGATCCAGGAGCTGGAAAGACGATGCGAGATTGCCAGCAAGCAGTCGGGACATCTAGTGAGTCACCACCAACACCACATGGCTGAGGCATGGCGCAAGTTTGAGGAAGAAGCCCAACAGATGCGCAAGGTGGAAATGAACGCATATCAGTACGGGGAAAAGAAAGACATGGAGTCGAATGTTATAATGCAACAGATGAGACAAGCTGAAGGAACTATCATGGAGCAGAAGCGGGAGATTGCAGTGATGAAATCCTACATGGCAAGCGAGAAGTCGGCCGCGCAGGAGTCAGCTATACGTGCAAATCAGATACACCGTGAAGCTTCACAGCAGATATCAGTTTATCAGCAACAGATCAGAGGCATAGAATCTTCTACATCTATCGAGAAGTTCAACGAGGAGGAGATGGTCCAAAGTCTGAAATCACAGTTGGAGCACGCACTCGTCAAGCGCCCCGAGACGTACTCTATGGAGGACTCCAGGGAACAGCTGATGGCGAGACTGAATGACGTTACAGTATTTGCGGAACAAGAATCAAAGAGAGCAGAATGTTTGCTTCGCGAGAAGGAAGAGATCGTCAAACAGTACGAATCCGACGTGTCGATGAAGGACCAGATGATTGCTGTCGAGGGTGGTCATCGTCAAGATGCGATCTTGGAGTTAGCCCAGGTCAAAGAAGCAAAACAAGAAGAACGGCACACGATCGACGAGAAGTCAAAGGAGGCTGAGTACTGGAGATTGACAGCTAAGGGAGTGTACGACGAATACCTCGAAGAGATGCATGAGCTTCAGGGGCAACTGAAGGAAAGGGAGGCGACGCTCAAGCAAGAAGAGAGCTTTGTTCGCCAACTCGATGCTGACAATGAGGAACTACGTGCACAAAAGAAGCTGGAGACACAGGAAGCCTCCAGCAGCAAAGATGGACATCGTGAACGAGCAGTAGTGAAACGCGCTGAGGGAGGACCCCAAGCTAATTCAACTAGGGTAGACAAGAAGGTGGCTGGGTTAGTCCCGTCATCGTCTTCAAATCTGACCCCTAATTCGTCGCTGATGCCAGGTTCGATTCTCTTTCCGTCTTTTGGTGATCCAATGATCGATGTACACCTATCCCAGATGCAAGGGGTTGTCGGACATGTCCCACAATCCACTACTGCGAATGGTGGCGGTGATGGAGGGGGAAACAACGGTACTACGCCCCCATTGGATTACGGTGGATTCTCGCCTAATGGAAATAGGCAGGGAGCAAGTCGACGTCAGTTGAGCCTCACAGGTGGCGGAGGAGGACCTCCGGATGACCCACCCGATGATGAGGACGAGGACGACGACGACGAAGAGGATGAAGAAGACGAGGAAGAAGAAGAGGAAGAAGATGACAATCGGACACGGAGGAGACGAAGAAGATCGAGAGATGATCGAGAGATCAAGAACGATAGACCGAGGATCTCGAGGAAAGAGGCTGAGAGGGTATCTATTCCTGCTTGGCCAAAGATCCACCAACTTGATAACTGGAAGATGCAACTGCTGATGAATGTTCTGAGCGCATGCGCAGATCCAGATACCGACACATGGACGAAATGGTTGGAACAGGCTCTTGGGTTGAACCCAGACCTGAATACGCTTAGCGATTCAGGTGGCGACAGATTTGCTACGATAGATATTAAGATGGCCATGGGCATGCAGAACATGTTGAAACAAGCACCTGACGAAGCCAAAGACGTGTACCTCGACGCTACGCGGCACTCGGAACTACGACATCAACAAGGGGTGATCGTGAAGGGACGAGAGCTGGTGGCATTGGTTATGCAATCATTCAGAACATCCGATAGAACGGATCTTGTCTACCACATCGAGCACCTATTCAACCTTGACTTTCCTGGAGACAAGAACTTGGTTATGTTCAGGAACAAATGGTATGATTTGCTGCTGAAGATGAGGAGCGAGGACAGACCCAGTAAGTTGGCTCTCAGAGATATCCTTTACAGGAAGATCAAGGGGAGCAAGAAGATGGAATTCGGCCTCAATGCCTACCACAGACTGCCGGACAAGCATCCTCAGAAAGACGTATGAATTCTTATTGGCGTTGATCGACCATCAGATCAAGGCGGATCGGGAGGACCTGATGCTTGACATGAAGGAGAGATCGGTCAAGTCGATGATGAAGTCAGGCGGCAGAGATGCGGCTCCAGCCACTGGCAAACAGGAGAACCAGGGTGGCAAGGGCAGAAAGGGGAAACCCGGCGGACCTGATGCTGCTCCTGTACTCCCAAAAGCCAAGGCAAAGGGCCACGCTGGCAAGAACGGCAAGTCCGACGGTGCCAGCGATAGAGGCAAGAGTCCGGGCGGAGGCAAAGACAACCCCTGTTGGTATCACTTCAAGTCGGCGAAGGGATGCGTGAAAGGAAATGAATGCACATTTTCCCACAGCAAGAAGACGGAGCACAAGCTGGAGAACATGCCCAAGGGGAAAGGAAAGGGTAAGTCCAAATCCAGATCGTCGTCGCCAAAGAGGGATGATGGAGCATGCTTCGCATTTCAGAAGGGGAAGTGCGACAGGGGGAGCGCTTGCAAGTACAGACACGAGCTCATCAAGAACAATTCAGCTCCGGCGACGTCAAACGACAAGGCGCAAGCCAAGTCGAAGGCTGCCGCAAAGGCCGCAGCACCGGCTATTGCAAGGAGGGCCATCGCGATGCCTGCGATAGTCCTGAAGCAATCAGCTCCTGCGGGAAAGGTCAGCTTCAAGAAGGACGTCGACCAGGTCGAACCGGATGAAGCCGAGACTGTCTACCACGAGCATGATGACGACGCGATGAGCGAATCATCGAGATGGTCTGGCGAGTCCGAGATCCCCGAGAAAATGGTGTGGTTCAAGGAAGTGCTCGACGTCGACGAGAATGGGGAGATCACCTACCTCGAAGACGAGAGAAGGCAATGGGAACGAAAAGGGGAATGGTACGGTTATGAGGACAATGAGAATGAGCCTTATCAGGTACGTGTACGTCGACGAGAAGAAGTTCAAAAGCAGTGATCATCGTGAATTATCAGCCTATCAAGTCCAACGATCATTGATACGTGCGAAAATACTGAGAGAAGTGGTGGATGATATATATAAGAAGCACTACTTCCCGGTGACCAAGGAGAGCAGCATAATGTTCGAATATGATCAGAGCAAGGACGAAATCAGGGAATCGGCTGTCGACTGGAAGAAGCAGCATGGTTTGCCGAAGAACGTTTTCGCCATGTCAACGTGCATCAGTAAACGGGTGAAATGGTTGATGGATACCGGATGTGGTCATGATCTCATCGGACGAGCCAAGGCGAAAAGCCTGGGTGTCGACATCGTGAAAGATGATGACGAGATCGTGTTCCAGACCGCGAATGGTTCCACATCTACGTCCGACGTGGCCAAGATAGTCGTGGACGAATTGGACGAGACTGTCGAGCCGCACGTGTTGGATGAGACACCCACGGTATTGTCAGTAGGGAGGAGATGCATGAAGATGGGTTATGCATTTCACTGGATGCCTGGTAAACTACCTTTCATGGTTACACCAAAGCAGGGATTCGTGCACTTGCAGGTCAAGGACGACATCCCATACCTCGTGAGTGATGGTAAGCTTCGGAGTAACAGGCATCGCCCTACGATTGACGACCTCAAAGAGCACTTTTCGGAGGTATTGGCAATGGTAACAAACGATGAGGCAGATCAGGAAGGCGACGATGACAACGAAGTCACACCTGCCGCTGTCGGTGAGTCCGCAGAGGCCGAGGACGGACACCATGATGGTGCATTGGAGCCGGCCCAGTACGTCCGCCTCCTGTAGCTGAGGAAATTCCTGTAGATGTTGGGTCAGTCCCACATCGACATGGTGATGCCGAAGCTCACGTGGAAGAGGTTGATGAGGATGATCCAGATGCCGGAATTGAAGTTGATGTGTACGAAGGATCATCAATAAAGAGGAAAGTGGGAGTCCTCAAGAGGGACGCCAACTCCATCGCTCATTTGCTCACACACAGGTACCGAAATCCTTTCTGCGAATCATGCGTCAAGGCAAAGATGAGACACTTCAGATCACGAACGGGAGCCTTCAAGAGGGAGGTAAAGACGTTCGGGGACCTGGTGACGTTCGACTTCGTGACGGCATCAGGAGATCATGAAGTGGAAGGCAGGTATGCGCTCATCATCCGGGACATATATACCGGAATTATCATGGCTTATCCAACCGCGAGAAGAGACACTGACTCCGTCGTCAGGGCCATCAAGCACTTCTGCGGGAGGAGGAAAATCAAGCAGGTATATTCGGATGATGGCCCGGAACTGATCAATGCGTGCGTGGAGCTGAAGCTGAACCACGACCTACGACCGCAGAATAATTCCCTTGCTGAAAGAACAAATCAATTCATCATTGACCAGACTTCGGCTTGTCTTGTACATGCCGGTCTGCCCACGTGCTACTGGGTGCAGGCCATCACCACTCTGTGCCATCTCATGAACATCGAAGAGGTGAATGGATCGAGTGCATGGATGAGGCTGCATGGCGAGGAGTTCAAAGGCGAGAAGATACCTTTTGGTGCGCTAGTAGACTTCAAGCCGAGTGAAGCACGAGGGGAGAAGAGGGAGAAGTTCGAACCAAGAGGGGAAACTGGTATATTTGCTGGATATGTGTTGAGCACCGGAATGCATTGGGCAAACAAGTATCGTGCTTGGGCACTCACTGCGTTTGCGGGTGCAGAGCTGAACATTAAGAAGGCAAAGGTTCCACCTCGATTGAGAATGCCACATCAGACCGAGAGGATGATTCTGAAGTCTCCTCTGACATTTCCAATACAACAGAAGTACAAGACTGCCAACGAGACTTTGGAGGGGGTTGAGATGTCCGTCGATGCTATCGGTCTGGATGCGCGTGACCGCCTGATCGAAGATGAGGACTACGAGCCTGAGTTGCTGCAGAGTGACGAGAAGCGACTGCTTGACGACGAGGTCGATCAGATCGCCGGTCTACTGCTTGACGATGGTCCGGAGCTACTTGTCGGAGGTCGGGGGGACCATGCAGAAGAGGAAGATGCTAGACCAAGCTCATCGAAAGGGGAAGGAGATGGACATGCCACGGGCGACGAGAAGGTTACGAAGCCCGACCTTCCACATGTGTCAGTTGGACTACCTGGGGATGGCATCACGTACGTCAACGATGATGGCAAGGAGGTTAAGATCGATAAGGCCGGAAGACCATATCCTGTCGGGAAGGATGGATTCAGGTTAATGAAGACGTCGAGACCTCCAGAGTACACTCCTGATGAATGGAAAATGATGAGTAACTACTACACCAAGGAAGAAAAGGCCGAGGTGAAGGGTGGTGGCAAAAAGAAGAAAGAAGATCCCAAGAGTAAAGAATCTGAGATTTCTGCGCCGGCAGAGGCACAGACATTGCAGATGCCCGGTGGTAAGAGAATTCGAGCAATGCTTCGAAACCGCTGGGGTGGAGTTGAATGGCAGTACAATTGGGGATTGCGGAAGAACATATCAAAGATCAAGAACCCAATGGATGGGAAACACTTGGCTGAACTTGAATGGGTCAGGATTGTTGTAATCCTGTTGACGGAGTGGTTGTTCTCATGGATTCCAAGCAGTCCCAAGACGTCTTGAGACGAAACGTTCAGCTTGAGAAAGAATTTGAGTGTCTGGTAGTAATTTATGCCTGGAAGTTCAAGTCTGAGGAGCGATCAAAGTCGACTCCAAACTGGACGAAGGCAGTTGCATCAGTCATGGAGAGTCAGAAAAGACGAGACGACATCGGGGACAGATCCAACGGTCGACGAATCGACGGATCTTACCTGGTATGAATGGGAGGAGTCTGCTGAGGTAGTTTCTGGAAAAGTGCCACTCGCGATGCCTGCGATAGGCGAAGACGGTGAAGCCAAGAAGTACCCATCGATGCCGTGCGTGACTTCTGAGCGAATACAGCACAGAGAGAAAGCTGTGAAAGTTGTACGATTCTTCGACGCTTTAGTATCCAGGCCGGTTGGCCGGAAAGAGATGCTGACCAACCCTGATGCGTTGGCATCGATGAAGAAAGAATGGTCGGGATTAATCGACCAGGGCGTCTTCGATCTTGGCGCGGTGCGTGAATATGACGCTGTAGCCAAGGAGGCAAAAGCGAAAGGGGAAGAGATACACATGGCTCGCGCACATGGCATTTGCGTTGAAAAGCACTCACAGTTGCCTGTTGGTGATCCTAAGAGGAAGTTCAAGGGTAGAGGCGTGCTGCTGGGGAACCAAGTGAAGAACCAAAGCTTTGAGGCTGCGATGTTTCAAGATTTGGGGAACTCTCCTGCTTCATTCGAAGCCTCGCGTTGGGCGGATTTTTTGGGTTGTCATGATGGCTGGGATGTGCAGATGGCCGACGCTGTTCAGGCGTACATACAGGCCACCTTGAGAGGCACGCCGTGTTGGATTGAACTGCCACCGGAGGCTGTGCCAAGTGAATGCAAATGGGATAAGTACAGAAGACCAGTCGTCCCGTTGAGGAAGGCGCTGTACGGACACCCAGATGCGGGAACATTCTGGGAGCAGCACTGCGATGAATCGGTGCGTGCCGTTGGTTTTGAACCCATCGGCGAAGAATGGCCGTCAGTGTACATTCATGAAAAGCTCCAGCTTGTTCTGGTTGTGTATGTCGACGACTTCAAAATGGCAGGGCCGCAGAAGAACCTTGCCCAAGGGTGGAGCATGTTGCGTACACGTTTGAAGATTGAGCCCGAGACTGGACTTGACATGTACCTTGGTTGCAATCAAAGCAAGGGAAACGTCACTCTCGGGAACGGACACCGAGTAACAACGGTGACCTATGACATGGAACAGTTCCTACGTTCCTGTGTCGACCGCTATCTTGAAGTGGCGGGCGACGTGAAGTTGAATAAGGTTGTCACTCCTGAGTTGCATGAAGAAACAAAGAATCACGTCTCACGGAAGCCTGCCAGAGAGGGGCCGTCAGTCGTGTGCAATTGGTGTAACAATCTTGTGCCCACCGACGGTTCTGCCACAGTGCCGGACCAACGGGGAGGGACTCCTGAGTTGGCCATGAAGGAGCCCGTGCGTGGACACCTTGCTCCGCATGCCGCTAGCGTACTGATGAAGTTGCTGTACGGTGCGCGGATTGCTCGCTTCGATTTGTTGCGGCAAGTGAATCGCCTAGCACGGAACGTGCACAGGTGGACTGACTCCGATGATCGGGGTTTGCATCATTTGATGTGCTATGTGCATCATACTAAACATTGGCGCATGGTCGGTTGGGTTGGAGACCCTATGGATGATGTGCACTTGGCCTTGTATGCGGACGCTGACTTTGCAGGATGCGTTGACTCGCTACGTTCCACCTCTGGTGGACACTTGAATATACAAGGGCCTAATACCCGGTTTCCGTTGTCTGGCAGCTCCAAAAGACAGGGTTGTGTGAGTCATTCCACTCCCGAGGCCGAAATAGTTGCGGCCGATGTTGCCATGAGATCGATGGGTATGCCTGCTCTAAAGTTATTAGAGCGGATTCTCAAGAAGTCACCGAACTTTGTGTTCTATGACGATAACAAGGCTATGATCGGTGTCGTGCGATCGGGGAGAAACCCCACGATGCGCCACCTTGAGAGAAGCCATGGTGTTAGCATTTCGTGGATGCATGAGATGTTCACACGTGATTACATGTATTTGGCGTATGAGGTCACCGACAGGATGGCGGCTGACATCTACACCAAGGCGTTCAGTGATGGGCGCAAATGGAAACATGCATGTTTGCAGATTGGTCTACTTGACCCGAGCTTGCTGTCTGACCCGGATACCCTCAAGGCGCTCACACCTACGTGTGATCCCATAAAAGGGACCATGCAGACTGCTTCGGGAACAGTTGACGGAGTTCCAACATTTCCGTACACACACATTCCGATCATGCCCCCAGACCTGTGGTGGTCTGGATTGACATCCAAAGAGGGATTGCATGAGCATGAAGGACATGATCCGGTTGTTGTTGCCAAGGGGCCCAGATTGATGCGTGTGAAACCTCCACTCGCGGTTATGACACCGTTCGGGAGCAAGTGGCTTCGTTCCACTTGGTTTCTGAAGAACGGGTCATGGCTCAAGGTCGAGGATAGGGTTGACCCTGGGTTGCAGTGCGTGCGGATTGATGGATGGGTTGAACGCGCAGTTTGGCAGTTTCATCCCGTACCGGTTGCTGTACCGGCGCGGGAGCGATCTCCACGACCACGACCAATTCACGTCGGGTCCGGGGATGTTGACATGCAGTCCGTGCTGGCCGCATTCGTTGAAGAACTGTCGAACGAGCGCATAGAATTAAAATGTGTCAACGACCTTGCTTTGGAAACTTTGCTCCGGTTGAAGCTGCTTATGCGTTGTCTGCATATCAATCACGAGCAGCTTGTCCCTGGTCGTTGTTTTGTTCCGTATCGCATTGCGGTGAAGCACAAACCACAGTTAGCGCCGGGTATTGAACTCGCGATGGTTAAACATGACGGTGGTGTGCTTCGCGCTCCTGTGCATGTCTCGCTTCCTGGTATGAGAACTCGCACAGTCGTCACTCTTTACAGTGTTGACTTGGCTCGGCCTATTGTGCTGATGGCATGTTCCGAACCGCGTAACTGGTTCACTGCCCTTGCCCGCCATAACGGGCCGCAGGTTGTCACCATAACTTTGGTCGATGACTTACTGAGCGAGTACGGGGGGAGAATCGCCAGACATGTGCTTACCAAACCTTCCGATTTGTTGTTCTTCGCCGGGCCTTGCACGGGGGGATCATCATGGGCACGCCTCAACAAGACTCGCGGAATTGACACCGCAGAGAAAATCGAGGCCAAACAAAGGGAATTTTGGAGATTGTTTGAACGGTTCGTTGAAATCAAACGGCATGCCATGACAAAACGAGCTGCGATTTTGTTTGAGTTGCCTGGAAGTTGCGATTATTGGAAAGACGAGAGACTGCATGAGGTTGTCCGTGACGGGACTAGTCACGAGTTTGATGGGTGTCGCTATGGCTTGAAGCAAAGGTATGCAAAGAAACCCATGCCAATCAAGAAACCATGGAGAGTTGTTTCATGGAATTTTGACCTTGGTAGCTCGTTGACTAAGAAATGCAATGGAAACCATGAGCATGGACCTTGTGCCGTTCGTGAAACCAAAGAAACCCAGTTGTACACGTCGATAATCGTGGGTGTGATCCTTCGCCGTTTTCGTGCTCGAGCAAAGTGCCTCCAGCCGGCACCATTGAAACTCGCTCTTGCCTGCATTACGCGAGGGAGATCGCGGAAGCATCAAGCTACTGCGTGCGAAATTTGCACCACCCCATCTGTGCCACCGAGGTGCTGGGTTAGTCCCGAACCTCTGGTGCCTGCGGGGAGCTGGGTCAGTCCCGAACCCCAAGTTTCGAAGAGGAGTTGGACCAGCTTATCACCTCAATCAGAAACTGGGCTCGTATTGGGACAATTCCGTGGCTTTATTTGCAGCTGCTTATTCTGGGTTTTCCTGGTTCTGGAGAATATCATCAAGATGACTGCCAACACGACTGTCGTCAACACGAATGAATTCTTCTGCGTGCCTGTCGGGAAATCCAGACAAGCGGCGATATTCTTGGGGAACTTAGTGAAGAACGCCATCGAGGAAGGCAAGAGGATACCCAAGAGGATGGAGAAGGGCAGCGACCTGGGCATGTGCATAAAGTGGATCGAGGACATCGGTGTCCCTGCTATCTATGCCTACTCAGCGTATTATTCTGCCAAGTGCCGCGGGATGATGAAAGGTGAAGGGCAATCCATGAGGGTTGCATTAGAGTTCATTAGCAAAGTTTTCGGACAACTATCTGCCGACGAATGTATGCATGGATGGAGGGAATCCTGCAGCAAGGGGAAGAAGGTCGTGGCGGCGCTGAACCAACTTTGCGGTGAGGCATCGCTGCTAGCGAAGAACCCCGAGTTGCTCAACGTCACCAAGTACTGCATAGAAGGGACGGATATGCTGAGGTCAATCACAGACATCTGGGATCTCGCATCAGGTGTGGCCGAAGACAACGAGGAACGGTCGTTCAAAGCTGCATTCCACCAGAACACCCCGGTCGGGGAGGTATACAAAGAGTTCATCAGCGATGAGCCAACCAGAGCCTCGTCGTCGAGAAGGTGGAGGAGCTCCGAGGAGTTCCAGACGACTGCAGAGTTTGAGAGGCACGATCGGAGAATATCGAAGTTCAGAGATCGAAACTGGGGGAAAGTATTCACGTTGAGCGTGATCAAGGCCCCCAAGATCGACTCCTACGGTCGTGGCGCAAAGGACGACTATCAGAAGAATTGGGACCTTGGGTTGGTCTACCAGAATGAGCTGCATGCATCGATGAAGAACCTCGCGTATGCGCTGAGAAGAGATGAAGATGCCAGCCAGCACAATCTCTTGCGCTGGATGATCTGTGGGTCAACCCCCAGTGACATCTCTGACGCGTGCATCGGGGCGATCAACTCGCTCATGTGCGTCTCCTTCATCATGAGGAGGTTGCAGCCATTGCTCGGTGAAAGGCACGCTAGGGATCAGTCGTATACAGCTTATTTCCGTCCAGACAAGAAAGAGCTGAACGAACTCTATCGAGAGGTCGAGTTCGCCAGGAACTTCCTGTGGTGCATCGACATGATCTACGAGTCAAAGCTGCCTGCGATGAACATCAACTCCATCAGTTTGGCACCACACGCGGCTGACAGGGCCGCTGAGAACCAAGATCGGCGCAAGTGGGTGAGCTGGTTGAAGGAGATCGAAAAGAAAGCCGAAAAGGACGTCATGATCGAATTCTACCAGAATAACTACTGCACCATGCACGAAGTCGAGAGGGAACTGGAGAAGTATCCCGAGGACTTTGTGATCGGGGAGGAGCCGACGTGGTGGGTGATGGGCTCATCGAAGACGGAGCCGCCGCAGAAGACGGAGCGACAGCAGAAGCCAGCGTCAAGCTCCGGGCAAAGGAGCCAGACCTCTGGTGGGCCAGTCCCCCAGCATGGAGCTTCAAGTGGGGGGTCGCATGCCAGCGATGCCGTCAAGATCGACAACGAAATCATCGACTCCATTTTCCGCTATGAACTCCGGTGGTGATGACGACAGATGGACAATCATCAACCCAACTGCTGGACATGACACCTACACCTCATTCGAAGGGGGTATTACTTTGAGCGGCGCGACTGTCAATGTGAAGTTCAACATAGACAACAATACAGGGTACCCAATCATACAAACTGTATTTGGGCCGTGTCTTGCAGAAGGTAAGAGCGCGACATATTGGGAGTGTATGCTGAGATGCCTGACCTCTTCGCTATTGCATTTCGAGGAGAAGACCAGCGCGGAGAAGATTATTCTTTCCTATGTTGGGAAGGGGAATGCGGCATGGCTTCAGCTGTATGCTTTCTTGTGTGCCCAAACAGGATGCTTGATTACTGGGCGCCTTCCGGGCGCCAAAGCCATCAACGCGTTGATCCAGGCGGAGAAGAACCCGGACAACGCACCTGGACAGTTGAACCGGATTATCAAGAAGCAGAAAAGGGGCCCCATTGGTGAGGCAACGATTCGCGATATGATGATCCAGAAGAAGAGCTTCTTGGTCCTGGACTGGCCCCTGAGGGCCGTCAACTCGAAAGGGAGCACGAAGACCTTCCAAATGATGGTCAACGAACAGGGGTGGACAAATATCGAAGAGAGATCATACTATGGGTCGAGTGAGCAAGTCTCCTCGCCCAATGACACAATGAGTATTATCTCCCGATTGCAGAAACTGGATAAGCTCATCATCGAACGACGGAGGCGAGACATGGATGACTCACCTGTGTCGGTGCACATTTGGATGTCGCTCTATGATTGGGTGTGCATGAGAGGATGTGGGTGGCAGGTGACCGCCAATCCCATCATTGACTCCCTGCAAAAGGCGATATCTGACCTCGTCAACACATGCAAGGGCCTGGTCGTGGTGTGCGTGAATCGCGATGTTGCTTTCCATGGAGGAAGAGGGGACTTGGGGACGATCGCCAACAAGGTCAGCGAGATCTGCAAGGCGGCAGGCGCGCTGGTGACCGAGAACGATCGCCTGTGGCGCGTGGTCCATGCGCTCACAGGTAAGAACTACAAGATCCCTGGGAGCTCGAACCTGCAACATTTCCTCCTGAAGCGATTGCTGGTGGAGAAATCCATCGACGTGATCGCACCAAGCAACGCGTTTGTGCGTGAGCTGGAGGAGACGTGCATAAGCGAGCCCGACCTTCGATTCAACATCCCAAAGAACATGGAGGAGTCGAAGGTGAAGTTTGAGTACAAGCCGACCTTCACTGCGCAATCAAAGCGAAAACAAGAGCAGCAAGACGAAGGAGACGGCGGACAAGATGCGTTTGGGAACGCCGATGTCGGTGATCAACGTCTTCGATGGTATTCGGTCACGGAGCTCAGCGGGTTTATCTGCGAACTTTGCGTTAGAGAGATGCAGATGAACAAGTCTAAGGTGCTCGGACCAAACTCGAAGTTCAATCCCACTTCTTGCGTGAACTGCTGCGCGAACTGGAATGCAGACACGAACGGCATTGCGAGGTCTATCGAAGGGAAGAAGCTGTATACGCGACTCTTCGCGGAATGCGTGGTAGCGGTCCCTGACCTCCAAAACCTCATGGTGGACGTCAACAACGTCCAGGCCATGATCACGATTGTACGGGAGCTCGCATATTCTAAGCTGAAGAAGGAGCTTTCCCACGTGGGTTTCGTGAGCATGACAGTGGATCAGGCGGCACAGTTCTACAACAACGGTCACGGGAAACAATTATGTGCATCCCGGGATGTGATCATGTGCAAGAATTCCGAGGGGATCGAGGAGAGAATGTCCATCTTCATGATAGACAAGGATCTCGGCAACGTGGCCTATTCATCCTGGATCAAGAGCGTGCTCGATCAGGGGACGATGTATGAACTCCTGGGACAGACTTCAAACGAGGAATCCTTGGGGGACGTCGTCGAGATGGTATTGGGATTCTTTGAGGTGATGTCGTACTTTCAGCACGAGCTACCGCTGTGGAAGGATGCATGGAAGATCAAGAGGGAGTTCGAGCAGTCAATCGTACGACACCTCGCCGGGAACGTGACCCACACGACGGGCCAGAACCGAAGGCGGAACAAGCCTTCCGCACAACTCGGGGTGCCCACGAAAGAAGTGCTTGACATCATGAACAAGGTCAAGCCCAGACACCCGCGATCCCTGATAACTGAACCTGCTACCCAAGGGTCCAAGAGAAAGGCAACGGAGGGCGAAGGTGATGGTCTTGGTCAAGCACCAGACCCGAGCCGAAGCTCTCAGCCCAACGCTGAGAAGGAAGAAAAGAAGCAGCGAGTGATCGATGGGCGGAGAACGGCACTAGGGTTCCTGGAATCAATGGAGAAGTGCATGGGAGAAATGGGAATCTGCATGAAGTGCGCGAACCTGGCCCACGACGGCGACTGCAAGGACATTGAGGAGGCTGCTGGAAATGAGAAAGCGATGAAGAAGATCCGTGAGCTACTCAGCAGTGATCCTGTTTCATCGGATGAAGATATGGGGGATACGGAGGAACCGTCCTCATCAACATCCAAGGAACGAAAGAGAGGAGGACAAGCAGGGAAAGAAACAATTGAAATGTATAGCTATACCATCAACTTGGTGGAGATGGCTGACACGGCTGAGGGAGGAGAGCTGCAGTGCGGTGGCGTGGACCTCACCTACAATCCGTGCGGGGACAACAGGACATTCAAGAAGACGCTAGAGATGGGGTGTGACACCATCCCGTGCTACATCCCGAAGTACGGCGACATGAGTGATGTGCATTTGCCATGGGCGTACGCGTCTATTGTTGACCCCAGGTACTTTCCCAAAGGTGCCATCCTTGAGCAGGTGGATGTGATGCAGCTTGGCAAGAGTGTCAATTTTTGCGTTGCTCCTTTTGACGGTGCTCCACTATGCAGGATTGGCGATGATCGCTCGGTATTTGCTTCGAAAGACCAAGCAAACCAGCTATCTCACGACCTATGCAGAGTCCTTCGACACAAAATCGGCAATTGCCGAGGAAGTGCTTTCAGGTGCGACGAAGGTGGATGGGTCGACATTGATGCAGTCATTGACGACCGGAACAACGACATATTCCCACCTAACACCTCGAGAGCGAAACGATACATGGGCATCATGGAGGTGATCAAGTGGCAGGAATCTGGACACAGGAAATCGAGATTTCAGGTCCTGGCAGCAAGGTTTCCAAGCATCATGAACCCGAACGACACGAGGGCGGCCAGGGAGGAAATGACCAAAGCTGGCCTGGATCGGGATGACATCGACAGGATGTTCAACAGATGCGATGGATGGTACAGACCTTGGTGCATCCGAGTCACAACTGGTCACAGTGATTTTGGATTCATGAGCTCATCCGCACTGGCAAATAGGTATTCCGCAAGAATGGGTGATTCTCTCGGAGGAGCATTCCATGTGACGTATGTGGAAAATCTGCCAGGCATCGTACGCTGTGGGTTAGTCCCCGGCGGAATCGATGGCGGTAACAGGCTAGCACTGCACTTCGGGGCGTTTGCTCCATGGGATGAGATGAACGTGGCAACGAAGGTGACGCTACGGAACGTAAGGAAGGGGGACCCGATTGCGATCATCTACATTCCCAGTGCAACCCTCGCGCGGTATGGAGCTGGAGTCGCGGCAAATGGGACATTCATGGTCTTTGACGTGATCCCGTTCTATGAGGTCAAGTCCATTTGGATTGGCAAAAGCAACGGAGGGAAACGCCTGGAGTACGTTGACATCAAGAGAGCGTACTCGAAGTGTGTGGAGAACGAGATCTGTCCTGGTTTCGTCAACTCATCCCAAGAGTCGGCTGCGATGTTCCTCCAAAACGTCGCAAAGATCAACGAGAGGATGCCTGAGACCGAGGCGGGTGCCGATAATCTGCACTACATCAAGGACATGGTTGATCGTGCATGCGAGCTCTATCGGAACAACAAGATGGAGGAGTTTGATGCACTGGTCAACGAGGTCAGGGACGAAGTCAGCAAGGTCGTCATCCTGAATGATGAGACATGGGAAGGACTGAGATGCCGGATATGTCCGTCATGTGCGACCGCAATCCCCACATGTTTCTGCTTATGCCTGGAATGTGAAGCGCAACTGATCTCCACCGGGAGGTACTACATCCACATCAACTCCGATGACGAGGAGGACAACGAAAAGCCCAATGTGTCGGGTGATGCCAGGCGCGCACAAGAAGAAGCCAACCATGATGCGGCAGCACAGGGGGATGATGACGAGGCGGAGGAAGTTCCTGGAGAAGAAGACGACGTGGACACGCAAGGATATACATCCGGCTACGCGTCTGATGAAGAAGACAGCGGTTGGTATTACCGCGACACTGATCTGGCATCACGGGATATCATAAATTCCCAGCGGATGGCGATTTGCCTTGATGAGCCACGCGAGGCTCAGTACATGGCGGGATTCATCGCACTCCAGATGTCCAAGATGTGGGGGATGTTCGAGGGTGGTGAGGAGAGAACGATGAATGCCGGACTCGAGGGGAGGACGGGCTGCCCTTACCACAACGATTTCAAGAGATACCCCAACATCACCGAGCACGATCAGGAAGGTATCCTTTTGCCATCAACAGCGCTGAAGATTTCTCAATCGGAGAATGTTCGGACAAGGGTCTTCCGATCGGTTGAGGAGCGCGAAGATTACATTCGTATGATGGTGTGCAAATGCGAGGGACTATATACATTCTACAAGCTGTGGATTGCAGCGAGAATCCTCGATGTCACCAAGGACGAAATGAAGCTCCTGGTCAAGGACCGAGTGCACCCGGTGGGTGATATTATTTTCAGATGCTTTTCACTGGCTTTCAACTGTAAGTATATATCATTCGTGAGGGATGGCCTGAACCTTGGCAAATATGGTTACACGGTCAATGTGAGCGCCATCATTCGGCCATCGACCCGAACAAATGCGACACACCTCTGCTGGATTGGTGCCTTCGGAAAGGGCACTGGTTACCAGAGGATCACAACAAGAAGTGTGTCCGGGCGCGAGAAGCCCAGAAGAACTTGGACGAGGAGTTCCGTCGACGCACTCACAGACTGTCCATTGGGGACAGGTATGCGTAGTGAAGATGCTGATTGCGGCACGATGTGGGTTAGTCCCCATCTGTTGCTTGCGTCTCATCAACACCATTGCGATGGAACGACTTTACGTCATGATATGATTTCATGCGTCCAAGATGAATGGATGTGTACATGGTTACATATTCCGACGACTATGACATTCTGGATATTCATGGATGGAACTATTACCTCATGGATGATTTCCTTTTCATTATATGTATAATTGTTCATGGTATCTGGAATGGCTATGATTTGCATTGATTGCTCACCGATATTTCTTTGCCGGAGATATGCAGATTGCTTACGAGCAGGCGCCTCTGTTGGACTCTTATGGCCAACCCATTTTCTATGGATGACGGCTGCGCGATGCGCAAATGCGGCAGCTGGGATGTTCACTGGTGGTCAAATGACGTGACAATAGTGTATTGTATACACCTGCATATGGGAGTGCGCTCGATTGGTGGATGAATGTTTCACTTTTCATACAATCGAACCCGGCATGTTTCACAATGAATGAACGGTGTAGCGATAGCAAGTAAAAGAATGCACGACACGATTTCGTAGCTGAAGCCGTGGCCAGTGGAACGTTTTGTGGTGTTTGGACCGCATGATGAACGATGCGACCCAAATGGGGGATGTTAAAACCCTCTAGGCCCCGTGCCGAAATTGGGAAGCTGTTCTGAGGTCCTTGTTGGTGTTGCTTACCAAGTTCCATTTGATCGCCATTTGGCTCAAGACACATTGAGGTTCAAGATCTGATGTGTCACACGTGATCGGCATTGAGAGCGGAAAACACTTCGCTTGCGCTGCATTTGTCAGGACCACTGTTGTAACTATCATTCCTTCTCCCTTACAACGTTTACACGGGTTCGGCTATAACGGCATCGTCCGTATACACCTTTCTACGTGGTTGGTATTACAGCTGGAGGGTTCGGTGCACAGCGTCCCACGGGACGTCACCTTGCCGTCTCTTGACATCCAAGATGCTGGGAGAACTCCGAATTCCTTTTTTTTTTGGGGGGGGGGGAGGGGGTCTTGTAAATAGTCTTCCAACATATGGCCAGGATTTCCAGTTGCCGTTTTTGTTTCCAGCCAGGGTGGGGCCAAAGCCTACATGTCCAATCGTCATGTCGCTTAGGAGAGTTGCCTTTTGGTTGGGTTGAGAAAAGGAGCTCAGACGGAAACCAACCCTTGTGGGTTCCCCCAGACCAAACTCCACCGATGGTAAACCTCCGTGGCCTAAGATCTGGGTGCTTTAGGACCCTTCTATGGGGCGCCGCCGACGGGCTACCAGCAGCTCGGTGGCCATACCTTGCGGATTTGTGAGGACGACTTGGCGAAACTACTGTGGATGGTTGCGAACTCCTGTGCCACTTTGAAACCCTGGGAAACCATTCATTGTTGGGAAACCACCACGAATAGGAAACATGTCGCCATTTACCAGGGCAAGCCGTTTTACGGGTTACCCCATTATTGACCCACACGCAAATCCTGCACACTTTGAAACCATGGTTGAAACCATACGTTTGTTGGTATTTACGTTGGGGAATCATCAGAAACCGTTTGTTTTTAGATGTTGTGAAATGGTTTCGGCCATCCACAGTATCAACCACGAAGAGTTCCTTTGCTGGATACGTGCTAAACTGCCCATGGAATTGTGTTGTTGTTTTTCTGGTGACAACGCCAAACGGGGAAATTCGAATGTGTCTGCATCACTTTGTCAGACCCCTCGTTTAAGGCAGACCCCTTGTTGGGGGCAAGGCAGGTTCCCCAACATGTCTTCATTTTGACTGTTTTTGTGCACTCTGTCTTGGGCCGGGAAAACAACTCCCGGTTGCCCAAAGCCGACCTTGTGGTTTTCCTGGTCCTTTGGGCACCTGGGGTGATGTCTGAAAGGGAATATGGAGTGAGACCAGTACCGTAAGTATGGGTACTGGAAAAGAGCAAGTATAAAAAAACAAACCAAAAAACGGCAAATATGTTTACTGGAAGGAATCTGGAGCTTTCTTTTGGCATGGGGCAATGTTTAGAGGCCAGATATGGGGGAGCCCTGTACCACCGAGTTTTCCGAAGCAAGGCAAGTGGCTGCGGCGGGCGGAGGCTCCCCAGCTGCTCAGAAGCCCATCGCTGCGACGCCGGCGCCGGTGGCGGCGGGGGTGGCGTCGGCCGCAGCGCCGATGACGGCGGGGGTGCCGTCGGCCGCGGTGCCGAGTGCAGCGTACTTCCCCACGTCGGTGAAGGCGTGGGCCCTGAGCTTCTTAGCGTCACTTCCTGAGTTCCGTTTCGGACTTCAGCCACTTTTTGGGTTTGGGCCATTTCAGTGGGAAGCAGAAAGTGTGGACTTGTTTTGACCAATTTACTGAGGAACTGAATAGCATAGAAAAGCTTTGTGAGGGGGCCCCAAGTGTCTCTCCTACAAGGCTGAGTTGGATTGAGCTTGGTTTGAATTTCTGAATTTCACGCCCCTGACGTTGGAAGACCATGCTAGCAAATTGAACTTTGGTTGGAGGTTTAGACTGGATACTGGGCGGGTTAGGAAGATAGGCTGGGACCATTGAACTTCACAGTTCGCCTAAGACCTGCCAGGATTCTTGTCGCTGCGAGCTGTGTTAATTTCTGGAGCCGGTGTCTGACACGGGAGGGGGTTAAGAGGTTTCCGTAGATGAGCTTTTTGCGGTTACGCACTGGGCCTGAGTTATGCATGTGAAACTGTGGAGGGACTGGAAAAGGGTGTTGTAACTTTTGACCCTGTCAGCACCCGATTGCAACCAAGTGTGATTTTGTTGGTTGGAGTGGGGGGGGGAGATCTGCAAGTGCGACGGAGGCTCCCAAATGAGCATGTCTCGCAGTGGTAAATACCCCAAAGAGCCCCAAATGCGTGGTTTTTCCGTTGAACCCTTCAAAACCAAAGCCCAAAAGGGTTCGAAGCTTTCCAATGGGCATGGACCACATGCTGGGATACATGAAACCCTATGACAACCTAGCCAATGGTCTCCCAGGGCTCTCCCGCCTGAAAACAAGGCAGGACGTTGAAGTGGTTCAGGGATTGGGATATGATGTCTGGGCAAATCATAACCTCAGAAAAAGGTTGGGCGTCCATGTCCCACCCACAAAAAAAATAATGAGTTTGAGCAGCGGGTACCCTGGAATTCCATTGTGGACCCATGGTGCATGATACGTAGAGCTAGATAATGGCTTGTTTGCTGTTTCAGGCGGCCTGGGACAACCACTTCGAGGCTTTTGGGAAGCAAGATCTGGACAAGATCATGTGCCTTGCTGGCAATTGACTTTGAGGATGTACCCCTCAGTAATTACTAGAGGAACAAAGCTATCTACAACTAAGTGACATGAGCGTATGTTTATGTGATATAGTCATAGTATATTAGAAGATAAGATAAGATAAGATAAGATAAGATCATGCAATGCGTGATATATGATATATCGTAATATAATGCAATATCATACAATGTAATGTAATCTAGTACAATATGATATAATACGATATCATATAAACATAAGGTACTATCATATCTACATGGGCGTGTGTGTTTTTGAGGGTGCCCTTCTCACCCCTTGGTTTTTTATACGTGTATATGCGTATGATCTGTGGGGTAGAGAACCTACATGGCCTGCTGCAAATCCCCCGGCATCCATGTATCGCTGTTTTCTCGGAGCGGCGTACAGCCATGGGAAGCCAGCTGAGCCACGTGCTCAACACCGATTCGGGTAGATGAGGGTTAGTATATAGACATACATATATATATATATATATGCACATGTACCCTGTTTTCCCCTGGTACTACGCTTGGTAACCATAAATAGCTGCGGATATCCGCCGTCTCAGTTCTTTATACGGTTCTGGGGATCGACCATTTTTGTACCGGGTTTTGAGTGTCACTCAGTTCAGGTTGACCTCAATGGCTGGCTTGGATCGGCGGTTAAAGCGTTGAACCCCTGGTTCAGAGGGTAAATGGACAGCTCCCCCCCGGAACGCCTCGAGACCACTTGGGGGGAAGCTGAACTTTGTGGATATGCTACGTGATAAAATGGTCCCCGTTATGGTCATTTGCGCTTGTACTGTCTTGATCCTCGGGGGATTTGACCAACCCAGACCTCCCCAAGGACAAAAAACCGAAGGCCGCGGCAAGGTCCCGAAAGAATCCACCAGATGGGACCTGCTAGATTCTTGGATCTAGACCACCTCTCTACCCCGCCAAACCGCTACTCCCCCCCCCAAAAAAAAAGAAAGAAAATAAAACACAATTTATTTGTTTCCCTGCATATCGTGGCTAGTTGTATATACCCATTGAACTCCTTGGGGTAGGAATGGAGAACTTCAAAGTTTCTTGGGGGGAGGGTGTCCTCAAGTGAAGGCTGGACTACGACCAGACCTCGTTGGCAAAGGCCGGCAAGAGCTGAGACCATGGGCCCGTTTTTTGAAAGGATGCAGCCGTGTTCCGCTTGGTTCCCCTTTAAACAACTCAAACACGTTGTGCCCTCAAAAGAAGACAGACCCGTATGTTTGGGGTTTCCCTTCTTGGGTGAATCTCAGTCCAACATCATTCACACGCGCGTAGTGCCCGCGCACAGCGGAAGCAGTGCGGCGGGCGTTTGTCCGTGGTTCCATTCAGGACTGGTGCCTGAAGGGTCTGGCCAGGTCATTTGCTGACCGGATCGGGCGACCTAAACAAAATGCCCTCAGCTCGCGAGACACCCGAAGTCTGTGCGCCCGGGTGATTTTCAAAGCGAGCCCTGCTTGTGGAGGGGCGACACCTAATGCTGAAAGGTTCAAGCCCCTTACCTCGTCAAGGTCCAAGCCAAACTGAGCGGCACAAAGCCGAAAGAAAAAGCGAACCATCCTGATGTCAGCGGCCAAGGTGGTTTGGACATTGACGTGTGGGCATGGGTCCCGCCAAACCTCGCCACCCGAGTGTGGAGTCGGGACCGGAAATCGGATGGCGGCAAGCCGCAATGCAACTGTACATTCGAGCCACGAAACGTAGGTGGCGTTGGCGGTGGAGTCTGCCTCCTGCAGAAGCCAGCGAATGGCACTTGCCGGAAAGAGGCTACCAAACTTAAATTCCAATTGCGAGCCATGCAAGGTGGTGCTCCAATTCGGATCAAGCGAATCGGTCCAACTCAGCGGGGCCTCACTGTGTTCAAGGGGAGGGTCTGCGTCTTCAGGTAGGTCAGGTTCAGCATCTGCTGAGGTCGCCGAGGCTGCTGATGCTGAAGCCGTGGCAATAGCGAGGTGGAGGGCCTGAAGGTGCCGGAGGCGGTAGAGTTGGTCGAGTTCAGCCTTTTCGTAGGCTGCCCAAATGTCTTGAAATGGCTGCCCTCGTTGCTGGTTGGCAGCCTTGGCAGCTGTGTCCGCTGTGTTGTTCCAACGTGCCAGCCAGGCATCGACCGGGTCGGACTGGTCGTCTGGGGAACCATGTGCAGGTGTGTGGTGAACCTGAAACTGCTCGGGGTTGAGGTTGGCTATTGTGCTTGCTAGCCGCCTCCATAGGTCAGTGTGGGTGTGGTAGGGAAGGTTGTGGTTGTCGTGTTGAAGTTGCCAGGTGCCGTTGGCCGTGTAAGCTGAATCTGTCCACAGGTGCGTGAGGCAGCGTTGTTGTTGGGTCCATTGCGCAGCAACGATGACCGCGTAGAGCTCGGCCCGGTTGTTGCATTGCACCTCCCCAGGGAGTGGGCCAGCTGCAATCTGGACGCATTGGGTAGCGGATATGACTGCCCAGGAGGCTAATGCCAGCGGTTGGTATCGCGGAGAAGTGCATGCGCCGTCCGTGAACAAGTGCACGGTCTCGGTGATGTTGCTGGTGGCTGCGTAGGTGTGCTGCCAGTCTGGAAGTTGATGTAGGTAGGTGCGGAGTTGTTGGATGTGAGGGTTTCTAGGGAGCAGGAGATGCTCCCTGAGACAGGCCGGTGAGTCTGCCCATAGTTGGCATGCTTGGGGATGAGCAGCCCGACAGGCGGCGTAGGCCGGGCAGCGTAGGAAGCGATGTTCTGCCGTGTCGAGTTCGGGGCAGTAGCGACATGTTGGGGAGAGAAGGTTGTCGTACTTGGCCTTGTGAATGTTGAGGTAGAATGCTCCTTCCCGGAGCGCGTTGGATTGTGCAAGGTGGATCGGTGTGAGTGGGGCCTCAATGTGTTTGCTGGCGCTCCAGTTGATCCCAGTGAGCCCCTGGTACTCAGTACGAGCGGAGATGTCGAGAGCCAGTCTTTGTCGCCATGCGTCCTCGAGAAGGGACCGAAGGTGGGCGTTGTCGATGGTGATGAGGTCGTGGGTGAGCCCATCGTGGTCAACAAGGATGGGCGGAGTATCGACTCGCCAGGAGATCATGTTGAGCTGTCTGATGAGGACGGAGAAGGGTCCGGCGAAGAATTGACCGTTGTAAGATGCTTGGAATTGGGCCCACATTTCGAGAAGGGTTGGTTGTTTGTGAAGTAGTCGTCGAAAGGTGCGGATTATCTGCCAAAGCTGGTAGAATCCCGGGTCGTTGAGAATGTTGGTGGTGAGCAGGCTGAGTCGGATGGCTGGATTGGCTCCGGCGTTGCCGTGGCCAAGTGCTTTGACCGCTGCTGTGCGGAGCTGTTTGATGAGTTGATTGGAGAGGTCCTCTATAGGTGCGCTGTGGAAGACTTTGGGCCAGATGGCCTGTACCAGCACATACGCCTTGCAATGTGCTGGGGCCCGAAGTCGTCGTAAGAGAGACCATGTGGTCTGGAGTTGGTGAACAATGCTGGTGTGGTGGGCGGTTCTGCGGCGAGCGCCGTAGGTCATTTGTCCACCCAAGTCCTTGTCCTTCTGGCTGACCCGGTATCCTATATGGCTCAGTTGCTTCCGGTGGGCCGCCTGGAGACCCCAAAGGTAGGTTTTGTCGGAGTCAATTTGTAGTTGAAACATGTCAAGGAAGGTTTCCTGGGCCACTATGGCTTGCAGGAGAGCTCCGGGGTGGTCTGCGACCAGCTCAAGATTGTCAACGAATGAGATGGAGGTTGCCCGAGGTGCGAAGTGTCGTTGGTAGAAGTGGTAGCACCAGTCGGTGAGAGCCATTGCCACGCAGCTGAGCGGACAGCCTTCCGGGTAGCCACAATTTGAGAAGAGAGGGGCTCCCAGGGTGTCGTGAACTTTGAATCTTCTGGCGAAGCCAGTCAAGAAGCGATGCCAGGCTTCGACAAAGTCCGTGTCGAAGCCCACGTGTTTGGCAATTTGTTTGATAGGGCCTCGTGGAAGGTGGTTGAAGGCTTTCTCGATGTCGGCCACACAGCCAACTAGCGGGCTGGATTGTTGCGCTCGGAGTTCGATGAGGCCCTGAAGAGGCAACCAGACTTCTTGGGCCTCGCGAGAGGGCAAGAACCCAAATGCCGGGCAGTCCATGAGTCTGGCGAGTCTGGATAGCGCTTGACGTGCCCGGATGGAGGACCAGTTGCGGTAGAGCATGCTGAGGACGATGATGGGTCTGAACTGGTTGACCTCCTCGGCGTCGTCGCACTTGGCAAGGCCGTGCGTGAAGCCTGTTAGCATTTGTTGTGGCCATTGTTCACCACGCTCGATGCGCTGGAACAGATTGATGTGTGCTTGCTTGAGTGGTGTTGGCGTGTTGACGAGGTCCAAACGGCCATACCCGTCAGGTCCACGGGCTGAGTGCTTTTTGAATTTGGTAAGTGCTTGGTCCCATTGAGGGAGCTGGAGCGTGGGGAGGTCAATGATGCCCTTGGGAACGTAAGCTTTTGTGAAGCTAGTGATTCTGCGCCAGGCTTCAGGTGGAAGGTGGGCGTGTTTGCTCCAGCGCTGCTGCCAGAAAAGTTCAAGGGTCGTGTGAATTTGGGACTCTGTGGTGATGTGGTTGTGCTGGTGTAGAGTTTGGCCCGTCACAAGTAGCAGGTCAGTGTCGACCTCAAAGGTGTCCGGGGTGAGCTGATGGACTGTAGCTGGAGTGCCTTCCACCCGCCAGGTAGCGAGTGGGCTTGTCGTCTTCAAGGGCTGGTCGACATGGATCTGAGTGCCATCTGAAGAGACGGCAATGATTGTGGCTGATTGTTTCTCGACCAGACGGTCGATGGGCTCCCTGCTGGCTGGTTTGATGGCTTTGAAGATGCGGTGGTGGTGGTGCTGAAGTCGGAGCTGACTGCAATTGGACTTTTGTCGCAGATTCCAGCTCTCGAGGGTAGTCGTGGTAGATAAGGGCCATGTGGTCAGGGCTGGGTATGTGGTGTGTGAGGAGTGGTGGACTTCCTTGGAAACGGTGCTTGCGAGTGGGCCACCAGTGGAGGAAGCCGTGCTGAAAGCCGGTCGCGTGCACAATAGCGTGCCAGAGCTCCGCTCTGTAGAGTTGATGTGTGGGTCCTTGACCTCCAGCTTGGAGGGAGTGCATCATGCTTTGCAGTCGGCGGAGTTGGCGGAACCAGCGTAGAACAGAACGGCTGACCAAGTCGGAGTTCAGATGTTCCTCCCCCGGGCGACTGGGTCGCAGAAGAGGGGCCTGCGGTTGTCGTCGTGTGGGCTTGAGGCGTTGGCCACGCCCGAGACAGGCAGGTGGAAGCTTCGCTCGTGATTGGTGGTAGAGGTGGTTGTCCAGGCTTCTCTCGTAGATATGCCCAAGGTGCTTGTAGTGTTGTGTGGGGTCGGAGGTTTGTTGGATGTCTGGCGTGGAGGCATCGAAGGTGGCGTGCCAGGTGGCACATCGATGTCTGACCAGGGGATCTGCCCTGGTAGTGGCCATGCCCAGTAGCTGGGGTTGTGATCCGGAAGATGTAGGACACATGAAAGCGCTCCATGGTCCGCGAACCAGGTGTCGTAGTGTGCCTCCTTGAAGTAGGCCGCCAGCTCAGGCGAAAGGTAGATGCGGTCTGTGTTCTGTGGCGCGGATATCATGTGGTGCAGGGTTTGGATCTCAATCCATCCGGCTTGGAGCCAGCTTTGGATGGATGGCAGAGATTCACTGTGGTTGAAATCTCCTGCCACGAATCGTAGTCCTGCGGTGCCGAGAATGACTTCTTGTGTAATGGCTTGGAGCATGTCCTCAGTGAGCGCACGAGCTCCAGGCCACGTTGGCGAAGTCGGCCAGCCGTATAGGGCGACGCCTGTGATCTGGGAGTAGTCGGCCCAGAATCTGGAGATATGGAGCCGGCCTTGGTGGTGGAAGTTGGCGAGGTTTGGGACGTGGATAGCTTGCGTGGGCAGCTGCAAACTGTAGTACTCCTGTCCACGTGCCTGCCGACTGTGAGCCGGTGCGTAGGGGCGCAGGCGCCCCATACGATGTGCGAATCCGTCGATGAGCTGCCCTCGTGTGGAATTTTTGTTGCTTGTCGAAGGATTTGATGGTGTCGGTGGTGAGGTGTGTTTCGCTGAGGTTCCAAATGCCTGGTGGAAGGTCGGCAATGTATTGGGCCTTACCGTTGGCGCCGCTGGGATTGGTGGTGCCGATTCGCAGGGTGGGTCCTGGGTGCAGTGCTTCTCCGAAGCGGAGTACCAGATGTGGTGGCTCGCCATGGGGAATGCGCGTGTCCAGCGATGTCTCGCCCGACCCAATGTCGCGGTGGGCCGCGCTGTGCATGAAGGTCCGGGTAAGGCAAGGCATGGCTGGATGGCGCTCCTTCCCATGCAAAATTGGGTAATATGTAAGGTGGCAAATTGCCGGCTCAAGATCTGATTGGCCCGTAGCTGTGATGGCTGTTGGGGCGGTTCTCTGATCCACGGGTTGTCCAGCTTGGGCTGATAGTCCGTGGGAAGAGAAGTGAGTTTCAGCGGCCCGAGGAATGGACCGTGAAGGTAAGCTAGTGCAAAGATTGATGCTTATGGCCCCAGGTGGCTCACTGTCATGATGGCTAAGTGCAGCGTCCCGCAGGCTGCTAGTGTAGCCGGTGTGATAGTGTGGCGAAAGAGGGCTTTGCTGGGTAAACCCAGGCTGTGTTGCTGCTGTTCGTGAAGGCGTCCCGTAGGCACTGCCTCCAAGCGCAGGCATGATAAGGCTGAGTAGGAGTAGCCACCAGGTTGCAAGGGGTGGCTTGGTCCAGCTGGTTGTGGTTGCAGTTCCTGGCACCTGGCGGGCTGGTCCGCCGGGTCCAGGGTGACGTAGTCACTCCTTGCGATGCTTTTTCGACAGAAGGGCCTCGATGTTGCCAAAGCCCTGGGACATTTCCCGTCGCAGCTCGTCGTGGCGCTCATTGACACTTTTGTTGAGCATCGTGAGCTCCGTCTGGTGGGAGCTGACCTGTTGGGCAACTGAGGCGAGCTGGGAGTTGGTGGCTGCATTGGCTGTGGCCGCCTCCGTGAACCAGTGCTCGAATTTGGTGTTTTGCTTTTGCAGTTCCGCAACATTGGTTTCGAGCTGGTGGAAGCGGGTCTCGAAGCGAGTCTGGTCAGAGGTCTCCATGTCGTGATCTCCGTCCCAGCTGCTCCAATGGGAGTCAAGCTGCTTTTGGAATGTGGCCTGTAGGTCTGCTTTGATGCGTTCCTCGGCCTGCTGGATTCTGTCTGCGGCTGGTGGTCCTGGTGCGGATTTGCCGTCGAGGGGGTGTTGGTTGAACCATTGGGACCATGGGTCTTTCCCGGCTTGCCAGGGGTCGTTGGTCCGTTGTGTGGAGGAGGAGGCGGCTGACGGGTCGTTGTTGCTGTGAAGACATTTCTGGGTGCGGTCGAACGCAACCAGATTGGAGCTGGCTGGAGCGGATCGGATGGACCGGAGTTTGGTGACCAGAACGTCCCCATGGGCTCCTTGCAGGATGTTGCTTGGGGGTGCCGATTCAGCGCCAATTTCCCATCCGATGCCGTTGTGGTCGCCCTTGCAGGGTTGAAGTGGTTTTGCGCGCCATCCCCAGGATGCGAGTGACTTGATGAGGCCTTGGCGCTGAGTGCCATGTGGCAGAGGGAAAAGCTTGTATATGTCTACTACCTTGACCTGCAGGTAGGGTTCGTCCGGCTTGAGTGTGTGGTGTGCCTGGGGTAGTTGTGCAGTGTTAAACCGCAGGCCGTAGCGGTCATTAAGCCGGATGACCGAGATGGATCCCTCGGTGGTGCGGTGCTTGTGGTGTGCAGTTTGGAGCGTGGCTCCTGGTAGCCAGATAACTCCATAGCGTTCGTCCGGCGCTTTGCCGGATTGGTCGCGTGGGTCGATGAAGAGCCCGTTGGTTCCTGAGAGGGCGAGGAGGTTGGGAGTGATGACGTCAGGGACGCGAACTAGCGCCGTCCAGCAGACCGCCTTGTCTTTGTTCACTCTGGCCCCAGATGGGCTGGCCCATTGTCGACCCCAGATGTAAAGGATGACGTTGTCGAGATGGTCTTCGTCGACAGGTGGGTGGAATTTCTGGCAGGAGTTTCCGCATCCTGGTGTTTTGCAGAGTGTGAGGATGGGGAAGGCCATCATGACCTGCTTCATGGGGCCCTCGATGAAGACTTGCCAGTCCCCCTGCCATAGGTCTTGGTAGACCGCGAGCTTGATGGTGTTGGTGCCAATTGGGGCCATGTCGGGAGGTTGCCGAAGAGCTGGTCGAGTTATGAGCACCTTGCCGAGTTGTATGAGGCTGCCGTGGATGAGCAGGGGCTCCAGTGTGTTGGCGTGCATGGCAGGGTACATGAGGTCTTCGGTGACCAAAGTTGAAATGGATGGTGCTGGTGTGGTTGTGAGGATTGCAAGAGGTCCTGCGCTGAGTTGTTCTGCTGCCTGTAGGTATGGCATTGCCTGATGGACAGTGGCGAAGGCAATGCCTGTTTTGCCCTTTCCGACAGAGCTGATATGGAGGTGATCGACCGGGATACCGTCTTCTCCAACAAAAGTGTTGGGTATCAGCTGTAACTCGCTCGGATCGAGTTGAGGGTCCGGTCGGTTGCGTTGAGTGTCAGTGCTGTCCCTGGTCTTTTTCTTGTTTGAGGTGGAAATCCCGTATTGTGTGGATGCTCGTTGTTGGATTTTGACCATGAGTTCCTTGGGCTTGACCCAGAGGAATGGGTGTGCTGGCTTGTTGCCCAGTGACTTCAAAACGCTCCAAGGATTCTTGGAGTGCAGTGCGTCGGTGATTGGTTTGGTGCCGAGTTGTTTGATGGCTGCTGCTGCTCGATCTGTCGCAAGGGCAGGAGGAACTCCTTTTTCGATAAGGAGGTTGCTGAGAGAGAGAGGTGTGTTGTCCAGGGCGAGTTGCGGTGGGCCTCTGGCGACGTGCGTGTGCGTGGTGGTAGGATGTCCCTCACGGACTTGATGATGCCACGCTGTGGTGTCTGGGTGGTAGTTGTCAGGCCAGAGGTTGAGAACGTGGCCAAGGTGTGCCAGGGCGACTGTACCACAGGAGCAATCATCTTGTTGGTCGAAGATTGTGAAGTTGTGGATGCTGGTGCATTCGGTCTCCCAGAGTTTCGGCGAGGCGTTGGGCCAAGTGGTGCCCTCCCGCGAGGGATCGAGCAGGTAGACCATCATAGATGGTTGCTGCAAAGCCTGTGGTGGTTGGCACGGTGGTCAGGAGCGCCCAATGATCATCATAGGCAAAGATGATGGTAGTGAGAAGCTGTGGGTTGCATTGCTCGAGGAGTTGTAGGGTGTTGTGGTCGATGGTGGGTCCGTCGTCGTGGTGGTGCTGGATAAGGAGAGGAGCTGGGCATTGAAAGGGATCGCCGCCAAGCTCCCCATGTAGGCGTGCAATCCAGGTGAGCTCCGCACTGATTTGCTGGTCGTTGAGTCCCTCCAAGGAGTCGCCGGCTGCCTGGTTGAGTGCTGCTGGGTGAGATGTGGCCGGCCGCGTATGCTTGGAACAGGTACGCTCCCTGGGGCAGCGTGACTGATGTGGCCTGGTGGGCGATGTGGAAGGTGATCTCAATGTCGATGTCTGTGGTAGCTGCGGCAGAGGTGTGCTTGGTGACAAGTGTGTAGGGGCCTTGCCAGCCTTGATCTTGGAGAATGGCTTCTTGTGGGACCGGCCGTGGTCCATCCCATAGCTGGACACAGGCCCCCGGGTCGATGAGCCTGACCTCGGCCTGAAGAAGGTCGTGGACGGTCTGGTGTCCTTCACGGAGCACGTGAAGGTTGTGCCCATGTTGGTCCTTGATCCACACATGCCGGGTGGCGTGTGAGTGTTCAGTGGTCCAAAGGTGGTGTCGTTGCCATTGAAGGTGGTTCTTGGTGTGTTGGATGTGGATTTGGGGTTCCACAACCGGTTCCCAGCCGTAGAAAAGCTGTGTTGCCTGAACGAGGTGTAGGCACATCCACTGGGCTTGAAGAGGGGCCGCAATTTGACCGATCAGGCAGAGGCCTGTCCTGGGTCCACCTGGGAACTTGAAGTTTGGTGGTACCGTGCAAAGGAGTGCTGCTTCTGCCGTGTGCAAGAAACGAGGCTTGCCGGTGGTCTGGGAAAGGACGTAGCAGCCTCTGACCCCTCCGCGTTGGCGTCGCTCAGGACGAAATGCTGCGCTCCGGCATCCACATGGGCACTTTGTGAACACACTGCCATATGAGTGTAAGATCGTGGGGCATATTCCGGATTGTTCCAGGAGCCGAGTCTCCCATCCGAAGAGATGATTGTTGTAGTGGTAGAGCTCGGTCTCGGTGAGCTGTAGTTCTTCTTCAACTTGGTTGTCCCACAGCGGCCAGTCAGGAATGATGTGCCCGATGGTGCTGTGGAGGTCGTCTTTGGCCCAGGGTTTGAGGTTGGTCAAGTCGAATTCTCGTGGGGCAAGTAGCGCCCACCATCGATCACGGCGGCATGGCCACTGATCTTGAAGTGCCAAGGTGAGCGTCTTCACCTGGAGGCCGAGCGCGTCCGCAAGCAGCTTCAGGTTCTCCCGGATGAAGGGGTGACCTTGTACGGCAGGAACGCATTCAAGTAGTATCGCCGGAGCCTGCGTAAGCCACGCCGCCCTCAGGGTGGCCAGGAAGGTCCAGCTGCGTGAGTCTTTAGCCCCCTGCATGTCTCCTTGAGTGGAGTACGGTTGGCAAGGGAAGCCCGCACTGATCACTGTTCGCCGTAGTGAGCCTGCTCCATGTGGTTTGGCCACGTCTGCGATGTTGCAGACATCGCCCTGGATGACGTTGGAGGCGCCGTTCAGGGTCAATGCTTGGCAGCTGAGAGGATTGATCTCAAGGTGTGCTATGGGCATGATGCCGGCCGAGGTGGCTCCCATGCCAATGCCCCCCATGCCTGCGCATATTTCTTTCATGTGCTGGTAGGCCTGGATGGTGATGGGCTCGTGGAGGAACCACTGCGAATCAGGTTGCCGAGCAAGTAGGATGGTTCCATCCGCCATCTGACTGGCCTTGAAGCTGTAGAGCGTGGCCGATTGGCCTGGTGCGAGGAGCTGGTCCGGCAGCTGCAGGAGTTGGCCTCCAGGGGCAGCACGGGCATGATGAGCCCCAGCGTGAACCACCCCGGTGAAGACCCCCTGGTCCAGGGTCTGCATCCATGGCGGCTCAGTCATGTGAACCAGCACTCGAACTTCTGCTGTCGCTAGTCCACCAGCTGACAGGCTTCGAGCCGAGACTTTCTCAGTCCAACATCAAACCACCACAGAACACGCAGTTGCACTTGTTTGCCTTTCGGAAATCTACAGGTGCGCCTGAGAAGAATCCAAGCACGGCGAGATTTGATAGGCGACAGTCCCCTCCTTGGGTGCGTAACATCTGCCTATGAGCTTCTTTGGGTTTCGGCACACTCCCTTGGAGGGTTTTGATTACCTACAGAATAACATGATCCAAAAGGGCCCAAAGGAGATTGCTATGATGTTCTTTGGGGGTTCCAGGTTAATCTGCTCCGATCTATGTTACGATGTTCTTGTAGGCTAATCTGCGTGTATGACTCCGATCTCCTGATACCTGGATTTTAGTAATGAGTTGGACTCAACAACGTAAGCTGAGGTATTGGCTCTCGAACGGACTTGAACCTCTAGAGAACTGTAGCAACCCGCAGTCTTTCCATTCGCTCCATTACTTCCAAGGATTGATTTGCGATTTTGGGTCCCGGTGCTGGGGTGGGAGGGGAAGGGGGGTGGTGAATGAGTGAAAAGACTCAATCAACATGTATGCTATCAGAACAAAGACACAATCAAAGCCTTGGTAGATGAAGGTTGGGGACAATCCCAACCCATAAATGCGCCTACAGAATCCTTTCCAGGAGCTCGATTGGCACCCTTGACACCCTTGGGGCGACCAGAGGGATGGTGAGACATGGTCCCTCTCTTCTGTTGCTTCCCTGTTGTGGAGGTGTGTTGGATGGGAAGCCTCAAGATACCCTCCGTGTTTTTTAAGGGGGGGTACCCCCAACAAAGACAACCCCACATTATTGTTTGTTCATCGGATTTACATCATCGTAAGGGTTTCTTAACCATGACCCACGTGCTTGGGAGTGTCCATGGGACATTTGAGAACATATCGGGGTTTACCATATGGGTATGGGTCAAAATTAAACCACCAGACCGCAGGTGTTCGTCCATGTTTCCATGTAGCAGGGTTTCATTTTGGGTATCTATTTTTGAACCGCAGCCATTACCTTTTTGGAAGGGCAACTTTCTGAGTTTCCGTTTGGCAGGGATCCAAAACGAGGAGATGTAGGGACCGTGCGCATGTTCCATCCGCGCACTCTCGACCTATCGGGACAATGGCAAGGAACAGGCGCCAAACGTAGTCGTGCATATTGATTTGGGTGTGTGTTTTGTTTGGGCCCCCAAAAAAGCAACAAAACAATACCGGTTTTCCTTTTGGTGTCTCTTGAAGACGTGCAAATTCGGTACCTTGTGATTCTTCGCATGACTTTGGGTGGACCCTTCGAGTTTTTCATAGCTCACCTTGCTTACCCAATCCGGGTATTTAAGCCCATATAGTCCACCCCCACGTGGCTGGTTTTATGACCTTAGACCCAAAGGACCTTTTGGACACAAGTGGCTTCTGCATTCCACCTACGAAAGGTCTATCGCCCTTTGCTCGGGGGGGCTTAGAGCAACCCTGACAGCGGTCCTTCGTCGTCGCTTCGTTAGGTGTACAACAATGTGGACGGCTCCAAGGCCGAATTCAAGGGCACGACTGAGATTCGCGAGATGTTCACGAACCTCTTCAAGGAGCTTAGTGGTTCCGCGCCATCCCCTTAGGTTGCCGTTTTTTTTAGTTGCTTTGGCAAAAGCTCCTTAAAATATTAAAACAAATGCAACCATTTGAAACATGGCTTTTTCCACCAAAATAAAGGTTGAAACCACAATTTACAAGGCAATGTTCAAGTGTATAATAACGGATCCCTGTTTGGCTAAACGTTTTAAGCTTTTAGCAAGGGATCTGAGAAAGGACAGCCCAGGGCCGTGCCATCTTTCACCGGAGCGGCGCAGGACCTGTCTGACCTTGCCACGCTGGACGCCCCGGCTACTTGGCACCACCGGCTGTTGGTTGGTTCGTTGGCTGGGTTGGTTTGGTTTGGGTTGACGGTGGCCGCTCTGCGGCATTGAGGGGAAATTGGATAAGCTTTAATTGGGCGGGCATTGCGATGGTATGCGCCGAGCCTCCGGGTTTTATCAGCACCCATGAGGCCTGGTGTGCAAAAAAACCATTGGGATGGGGTTTATATATATATATATACACATATATATATACATATATATATACATATATATATATATACATATGTATGTATATATATATATATATGATTTTGCGCGTGAAACATGTTCTGTCGAGCAAGCCGCGCTAGTTGGGGGTCCACCAGGCCCGCGCCATAGAACTGTTTGGTCTTGGATGCCGAAGGCACTCGGTTTGCAACCGGCGGGATTTAGTTATCCAATGGTAACATTAGGGCTGCAGGAAAACACCAGGCCCCCCGCTCCAGACAGTTTTTGTTTTTCCATCGCTGGAAAGGGGTGGGTGAAGAAAAAAGCCCAAAATCCGGTTGTTTCTTCCCAATCGACAACAGGGAATCCAATCCCTCACTGATCTGATTCATGGGATGCGGCAAAAACACTTATAGGCATGTTTCCGTCCTGCCAGTTGACTTTTGTGTTTCCACCCATGGGTTTCCCAAGGTTGGTAGTCAAGGCCTCTATGGACATGTCCTTGTCATGTTCGAGCTCAAATGGAAGCAAGCCTAGGTTGCGGATGTAGACGAGGAGGGCAAGACGGTGTTCCTGGTCTGGAAATGCCCTGGCTGCGGTTACAACACCGCGACGGATACCTTCGTCTTCGGCCCGGACTTCAAGATCAAGCGCCAGAACATCGTCGTCTCCAAAGACACGAAAGCCAAAAAGGCCGACAAGACCAAGAAGGGAGGAATCTGCTGAGAGAGCCATGCGCCCATTCGCCCGGAAAGCCAAACATGGAGGATTGACGAAGGTTGACCTCTAACGGGGATCTCGTTTTCTCAGGCGACACAAAAACACTGAAACAATGCATCAAGTTTCCTCGGCGAACGGGTAGATGTGGGGTAGAGCGCCGAGCGCAATGTCAGAACCAAAGCACTTGTCATAGTCCTTGATTTGGTTATGTGTCAAAATAGGGAGACCCCAAAATCGTGTTTATCCTTGTAAGCAAGGCGAACAGGGTTCCCTCAACCAGACAACCCACACACACACACACATTTGGCATCGCAATAAGCTCATGACATATCCTGATCCAATGTTTCCATTTGCTCAACAGCAGGTTAGACCGTGGGGAAGGAGGGCACCTAGTCCAGTTGGAATGTGTACCACTCAAAAAGCAGGCTGTATCATATGTGACCATGCATTCTAGTCGGGAGCCACCTCAAAGTCGTTGGTGGACATGAATCTTCACCCAAGCAATATCCGCCAAAGGGCCGTGTAAAAAACAAAAAACAACAACAAAAAACGCACACCCATATCCTGCCGCACAAACTCATATTGGTATGTAAGCAATGCCTGCACAAGCTGCTCCTGACGATGCCTTTGAGGTTTATCAGGGACCCTACCACCCTCCCCAGAGTCAGGGCCGGATTCGGCCTTATTTAAGCTTCTTGGCTGTGATTGCTTAGGCCTCGTCCTCGCGTTACACGTGCATGTGGTCGGGCCAAGCGCTAAAGAGACTTCCATCCCGGAAAATGGGGTTGCAAGTTCAGAGTGATAAAGAGTGATCGTGACGGATACACTCCCTCAGACTAACAGCCAGAAGCTCCCAGAAGGCCTCTGTAAATGGAACCAAGTGTTCCATTTCGGCGTTCTTGCAGCTTCCACGGAATCGTTTGTGAGGGAGGGTACAATTCACCATTTTAAGCAAGAAGGGAATCCGACTTCAGATTCGCCCACAACTCTTCCATTTGGTTAAGAAGATGTTTTATTTTCCCCTGTTGGTTTTAATGGGAATCTATCACTACTGGAAATACGTTCTCATTTTTTCCAGGGGACGAACAAGCGATTGGAGGAATACGATATTGCTGCCAGTTTTGATGTTCAGTGCTGAGTTGTTCAGTCTCATGGAAGATGGGTGTGGTATTCTGAGCTCACCTCGAGGTTTCAACCAGCTCATCCATAAAGGTCGGGGTTCCTCATTTCCGGTTGGTGCATTGGAGTACATTTGCCAGGGCTCCTCAAAACATACATTTCGCCCATTTGAAACATGGCTTTTTCAACACCAAAATAAAGGGACGCCACCATTTACAAGGCAATGTTCAGGTGTATAACGTAAGGATCCCTGTTTGGGCAGAGTGGTTCTGTACTTTTATTGGTTGCCTCGCTCCCTGAGTTCTTGGACTTCAAGCTTTGTGGGTTCGGAGCATGTTCTCAGTTGTTCAGTGGCCCCCTTTTTCCCCCTTTTTTTTGGTGGCTGCCCCACTAAAATGGTCTTCCCAAAAAAGGGGTCCCTTTTTTTTCCAGGGTCACTGAACAACTGAGTTTTAGCGGTAAAACAAGTTTGCCCTTTTTGTTGGTCCATCCACCCAAGAAGTGATAATCTGCTGGAGAATTCTTTCGCTTAGTGATCGCATGTTCTGCGGCCCGAAGCGGTATTGGACCTCAAGAGCGGCCTTTGCGAGGGCCCAAGATGCTGAAGGTGCCACGATTCTTACAGACTCAAGGCGAACCCCGGTATTTGTATCAACCCAAACATGTTAGCCATAGTACCTTTGTGTCAACCCCGGTATTTGTATCAACCCAAGCATGTTAAGACCTATTTGCACCTTTTGACCTGACGTCGCGACACTGTGACACGAGGGCGAGGGGAAGTCGGAAGTCGGCGGGCCAGCCCAAGTGGCCCGGGAGGCGAACTCGGCGCGAAAAAGGCGTGGAAACAATTTATCGCAGGCTGTTGCCCGAATGATTCGGGTTTCTGTAAGATTCTAGGGGTACCTTCCCCATTCTTTACAGGGATCCGAATCTTTCTAGAAAACCTCCGTCCGGTTTTGGCAAGAACGATGGTTGACAAGGATGGAATTGGAATCAACCCCTAGGAAGATAGAAGTTTCCCCAAAATGGGGCGCTTGACACCAAGGCCAGCAACGGGTCAAACTATATATTTGCCCTTCTGGGGGTTCGGTCAGCCTGTGCAGCAGTCGATTGTCGAGAAGCGGAACTCAACGAAGTTTCCCATATGCTCTTGCGGAAAGGGTTTCGGAGCCTTTGGGGGAAATCAACTACTGTCAACGACTAACCATTTGTTTAGAGCGTTTGCCACTCAACTTGCAATTTGCTGAAGAATATGTTTTTTGTTGTTGTTTTCATTTTCCTGTAAAGGGAATCGATGTCACTCCTGGACATATTTATACTTTTCCAGGGGACGAAGCAAATGGAAGTCCAGGTAGCTATTTGAGTCAAAGGGTCACACCCCGACGACCCGATCAACTTGTGGCCGATGGTTGAACCAGATTCCGGAGGGAAGGAGGCCCACCACTTCTTTGTGTTTTACTTAAAACACAAAGAAGTGGTGGTTCCCAGCCATCCGCTTCGGTTCTCAGGTGTGTAGTGGCTGTTTTTTGGTTTATTTAGTGGTTGGGTGTCCGTATTTCACCCACACGCTCGTCACCTTCAGCGCGAAAAAAAATCCGAAAACGGACAGCCCAGTTTGCAATGACGCCCGCCAAACCCCGAGGCTTGGACCACAGATTGCCGAAGAAAAACAAAAATCAACGCATCTTTCACGCCGCGGGCTTCGGAGCCGTGGTCCCGAAGAGAAAAAAAAGTCCGCGCGGATCAAGCGCTCGGCTTCGAGGCCTGCGGCCTACAAGGCCTTCAAGCAGCAGGCGGTGAGGATGAGCTCTGCTGGCGCCGAGGCGAAGTCTTCGACCGTCTCTTGGGGTTGCCAGCTATAGACTCAGAGGAGTGCCGTGGTTTTTTGCTTTTTGTTTTTTTTCCGACCGACCCGGGTTTGGTTGCTGCCCAAATTACTATTCTTCTTTTTTCCGACCGACCCGGGTTTGGTTGCTGCCCAAAAAAAGCGTGCTTTTGAGGTTAGTTTTGGTTAGAACTAGATGGCACTGGTTGCAGCGGGGTCAAGGCGGTATTTGGAGCATCAAGCATTTTAAGAGCCTCCAAAGTTTGTGCTCCACATTGCGTGGGCAACTGGATCTGCAGACAAACAAACAAGCATGGATACCGGGGAAGCATGGATGCGGACATATCTGTCGGATTATATTTAGACATGGCTTCCTTTGCAGGAATCCTCGCACGTGTTCGCTTCCATGGCATCCCTCCGAATTTGGTTTCCCAATCGGCTAACTCCATTCCTTGCGGAAGCCTCGCCCAGCTGCCTGATCATGTTTTCAGGCCGAACGAAATAGAGATAAACACCCACATACCTTCTAGGTTTGCCATTTGTTTTTCCGCGCATCAACTTGGAAGAAACAAGGGGGCTTGTTTGACTGGGGAAAACATCTTCAAAAATGGGGAGCCGATCCAAGGATCCACAAGAACACCCTTGTTAAGAGGCCTTAGTTGGAGGAAACCACATATTTTTCAGAGGCCTTCTCCAAGACTGCCTTGTAGTTTTAGGGCAGACAAAATGTAAACTAGGTCCCCCAGCTAGGTGCTCTTTCTCACTATTAAAGTAGACTACAGAAGAAAGGGTACCCTTATTCTAACCTCTCTATTGGAGGACCTAGTAAAACAGAGTCAGCGCATGTTATTTTTGTGGCCAGCCGAGATTTGGGACATTGATTTAGACCACCGCAAACTCGTATGATAAGGGAACACCCAGATCCCGGTTCCACTGTTCCACTCGCTCGTCAGTGCAGGTCGGCCTGTCGAATGGCATGTGCCAGGATAGACACGCCCGGGGGCCCTGGTCTTTGAGCAGAATTTGGTTGCTTCTCAGGTGAGCCACCATCAAAACCCCGGGTAGATGAAGGTCAGATGGTCAGAAATGGGCGCAGCCGCCTTGTGTTGCATAGTGTTGGGTAGACTATTTTAGTACCAGGTTTTGATTATTTTGTGATTCGGGTTGGTGGTTTGGGGATTCAATCCCCTGACCTGCTTGCCTTCTAGAGGGAATTGGAAAACCGTTGACCCAAACCAAGCTGGCAATGGAAACACATTCATCAGCGGGTTGAGGTTAATTGGCGGGGGGGTTCTGCATTTTCTTCACTGTTCTTGGCATTTCTTTTTTTGGCTCTGTTCATTTTTACTGGGGGTCTGCAAAAAACAAAGTTTTTCACTACCATACCAAGAGTAGAGATGTTTTAGAAGGATTCCAAATGGGTGCGTCTTCTTTTTGGGGCGGACCCCAAAGTGGTGGTGGTCCTTTCAATTTTCCTTTGTAACCACCAACAAACGGGTACCCTCAAAAAATGACACACCCAAATATTCCCAGAAAGAATCTGCCAACCTTCCCGGGCAGTGAATCCTCTTAAAAGTACCCTTTTCTCCCTACCTCTGGGAAGCCCTTAACATATCACAAGGCTCTTTAAAATGAGGGATGCCGCACACCAGCCCCCAACGACACTCGCGGCAAGAGCACTGCAAGAGATCTAGGGGTTAAGCAACCAGGTCCCTCAGTGCGCTTCCTCACCCTTGTTTTGGGGGAGGGTTCCCCTGCTAAAATAGACTACTCGGGTACCAACTTGTTCTAACCTCTCAAATCTGGAGGACCTAGATACTGTTCATTTTTTTCTTGGCTTTGAAGGGAATAAACCACTAGGGGCTAAGCAAAAACGGCCATAGCGGGGGTCTCGGGTTGTGGTCAGAGCATGTGAGGTGAACGACTTCCTCTTGTGCCGCGGGCTCAGCGACGCGCTTCGCAACTGCTATGCTGTTGTTGTGTCCGATGTTTTGTTTTTTGGCTGGTTCGTGTGCTACGCGGTCCTTGTTTCTTTCCCGGGGTGTTTTGTTACGTTCGACCGCATATATACCTTCTATGTAAACCTCTAATTATCATGTTGTCCTTTCATCCTGGGTCAACGTTGCTTGTTGTTGACGGTATGTGTATGTACGGCACGGTTTGTAGGACTTAGTATCATTAGGAACCCTGGCAAATGGAAGCACAGACTGAAACCTGCGGTCCCCTTGTGGTTCTATTGTGACCCACACCCAAATAAACCCATCCTACTAATAGGCGCGTGTTCCCTCCAAAAGTGGTCTGAATCCAACCACCAAAAGGAATTGGACACCCCCCGATCAAAATCAACCAGGGGTCCTGCTTAATCCGGGGTCAACATAACCCTTGGAAGATGGGCTGTTGCGCGCGGGGGGGGGCTTGAAATTAGGAGGGTAAGCCCGGGTCAAAAAGCAGAAGTCTTCAGTTCCACCACGTCAATCAACATCCTGTACCAGTTAGTAGGTGTTTTTTGTCCCAGTTTTCATGCTGCATCCATCCGGTGCAAGAAGTTGTGACCAATCCTCAAGATTCAAGGAATTCTGAGGGGGAAGGCATATTTTCACAACTTTGCAAGTAACCGTGTCTCACAACCGAGTCATTTTGAGACTCCTGTTTAGTCTTATCTTGACCCAGGGTTTGGAGGTGCCTGTGAAGGGTGCATATGTTTGGTTGACCCTCGCGGAACTTCGATTAATTTTGAAGTGATTCGGAGATAGGGTTTTTCATAGGGCGTAGTTGCAAACCCTGCAGAAGCCAAGATGATACCAACCATGCGAAGGGTCTACTTTCCATGCGATGGAATCCAACACAGCGCTTCAGAGCAATCGCTTGTCTTTTTTGCACCTTCTATTCTTTGGATTTCATTTTTGAAATACGCCTGTGCTTCCATATATCTCCGCTTGTTTTGATATATCGCATAGCAATCGCTTGGGAGCCCCCCCCCATTGTGGGGTGGTAGTACATACCCCTTGTTCATACCCCTTGGCTGTTTCCAACCCACTGTGTAAGGGGTATAACCCCCTTTTGGGGAGAGGATATGGTACCATCAGGCCTTTTGGGTACATTTGTCCAAGGGGTATGTAAAAGGGATATGTACAAGCTCCCTGGACAACAAGAACCCGGTTCTCAAATCTCCAACCCGCCACAATCAAAACCCGGGTAGATGAAGATTAGTAACGGACGATCCCAACCATAAATAGCTGCGGCCGCATTCTTAGTTCTTTACAAGGTTCTGGGTTCGTACCTGGTTTTGATTGCGACTCAGGTTGTGTTCCACGCGGAAAAAGCACTTTTCGAGCAGCGTGCGCCCGCCATTTTCAAGGCTTCCAGTGCTGGCTCTTCCGAACCTTCGGGGATCCTAGAGGTCCGGGACCTTAGAGCGCAGCAAGCGTTAGACATATATATATATATATATATGTATATATATATATATATATATGGTACCCCCCCCCAAAAAAAAAAAACCAGGTTTTGTGAGAAAACACTGTAAATACCAGTGTCTTCTCACAAAAACCTGCATCTGCCAGAGCACACACTTTTCAGGCCCACTTTCTCCATCTGTCTCATTTGGCAGCCAATGCTGCAGCCAAGCACTATGATTGCGTAAGGGCATCTCTTCAACTCTCTGGAAACTGAAAAAGCTGAAAAAAAACTGAAAAAACAGAAAAACCAAGGATTCAGGGGGACATGGGGGCTGCCCCCCCCCCCCCCCCAGGCATGTCCCCCTGAATCCATGGTTTTTCAGTTTTTTCAGTTTTTTTTCATGTTGTTTTAGTTTTCTCCTAGTATTCACCTGTATTATTCCCCTAGTCTTGTCTGAGCAACCAAGCACTATGATTGCGTAAGGGCATCTCTTCAAGGAAGCTCTCTGGAAACTGAAAAAACTAAAAAACTGAAAAACACTGAAAAAAAACAAGGATTCAGGGGGACATGGGGGCTGCCCCCCCCCCAGGCATGTCCCCCTGAATCCTTGGTTTTTCAGTTTTTTTTTCAGTTTTTTCAGTTTTTTTAGTTTTCTCCTAGTAATCACCTTTATTATTCCCCTAGTATTGTCTGAGCAACCAAGCACTACGATTGCGTAAGGGCATCTCTTCAAAGAAGCTCTCTGGAAGCTGAAAAAATGAAAAACAAACATAATAACAAAAACAGAAAAACCAAGGATTCAGGTGGACATGGGGGCTGCCCCCCCCCCAGGCATGTCCCCCTGAATCCTTGGTTTTCATGTTTTTCAGTTTTTCAGTGTTCTCCTAGTATTCACCTTATTACTCACCTAGTATTTTCTGAGTATTCCCCTAGTATTGCCCTAGTATTCCCTTAGAATTCTCTTGGTATGCACCTAGTAGTTCCTAGTAAGGGAAGGGGAATACTAGGGGAATACCTTCAGTATTGCCCTCGTATTCCTTAAATATTCTCTTGGTACCCCTAGTATTCTCTCAGTATTCTCCTAGAATTCTTCCAGTATTCACCTTTAGTATTCCCCTAGTACTTCCCTAGTAGTGCCCTAGTATTGCCCTAGTCAGGAAGCCTGAGGAAAGTCACACATATTGAGCTTGAGAGTATACCCCTACTATTCCCTCAGTATTCACTAGTATTCTCCTTTAGTATTCCCCTAGTATTCCCTACTTAGTATTGCCCTAGTATTGCCCTAGTATTCCCCTAGTATTGCCCTAGTATTCCTTTAGTATTCTCTTGGTATACCCCCAGTGTTTCCTCACCACCCCCTTAGTGTTCCCCAAATAGTTCACTAGCAAAGGAAGGGAATGCTAGGGGAATATCTTCAGTATTATCTAACTAACTAGGCAGCTAAATAGATAACTAACTGATTAGCCAATTAACTAGCTAACTTGGTTTAGAGCTAATTCATTACAACTAGTTACTAGTTAACTGACTAATTAGTTGACTTGCTGACTGTTTATTTTCTAACTAATTGAACTTGCCAATTTTTACAGCTTGAACTTGAAAAATATGCGTTTCGCAGAGGCGAAAATACACATGTTTCTCAAAAGTAGCATTTTTCCAGTGATTTTGGCAATTGTCCAGGTTCAAAACCTGGGTTTTGGGAGGGGGGGTAGCATATATATATATATATGTCGGTATATCTACATATACATGCATAGATATGTATGTGTGTATATATATATATATACCCCTGGGGACCCCCCCAGGACCTACGCACTTGCATTATACATATATATATATATATATGCTCCCCACCCATGATTCACTTTTCCTCTTTTGCACATCTTACATTGTTGCAAATTTTCTAAAAACGCTACCATCCAATAGCTTTGCACACCTGCTCATTTGCCATCTTCCACGCCCCGCTACTGTCCATACCTTTCCACGACGAGCTTGTCGAACTGCAATTAACTTTGACTAGAATCCTGTTTGGAAAGGGTTTCCTACTTAAACTGGCAATCAAAATTGACATTCGACTTCCATTTACATAGCAATTATCTTTGATTAAAGTCCGATTTGGAAAGTACTTCCTACTTCAATCCTCAATTAGAATAGACATTCAACTGCACATGTGTTGTTCTTCATAATTCTAATTAGATGTTGATTTAAATCTTTTGTTTAGGGGACCCACCAACATGTGGTTGTCCTGTTGATCTCGCTTTAGAACCACACCAAAAAAAAGGGCATCCTCAAACAAAGACACAGCTACTTATACATATATATATATATATATATATATGCACTAGGGTATCCATCATTGAGATATCTACAACCAGGTATATGTGGCAAGCATTCGATTTTCGGTCGTTTGGCCGCTGACATTGTCTCGGGGAACTATGCGCTTCATCCGCAAACATGGGGCTTGCCACCTGGAAGGCCATGGTTTCTTCCTTGAATGGTGCGGCAGCTCAAGCTTTTTTTTTGAGAGCTCCTGTGTTTTTGTTGACCCTTGTGTCTTTTCTCCTTTTGTTTTTTTCTCCAAAAACGAATTTCGGATCCCCTTGGGACCGAGAGTTGGGTTAGGTTCCCTTTGTGGAATCCAAAAAGGCGATCGTTTCAATGGACACCTGCAAATTCCAGGAGAAATCCAGCGGCTGTTTGGCACATCCCGAAATTGGAAGGGGACCTTTTTGAGGAGGTACTGAACCACCAGAAATTGCAACCCCCCAATTGCCATCCTTAGGAAGGGACCCTCTGGGGAAACGCCGGACTTCCTTTTTCCAGCTAGATAGTCCGGGAGGAATCGCTAAATGGGTAGTACTACTCACCAAAGCGATGGCTCTACGGCTACCAGGGCTAACCAGCGATTTGCCCCGGACCATCTAACCTTTTTTTGAACTCCTTTGTGTTTTGTGACCTGACATCCCGAAAATCCCGCGACCCCTGCTTTGGTTCTCCTGAAATCCTACACTTTTCTGTTTCCACTTAGATGGTCCGAGGAATCGCTAAATAGGTTGCGACCCACTTCCAAGCCAATCCAATCCAACCCACCTGGATCGCCAGTTGCTGCTTTTCTCCATAAACTTTACCCCAAAAACCAGCAACAGTGACTGAAAAAAGCGATCTCAACTTGGCTATCTAGGCAACTAAGGGATGCTAACCCTAAACCCTAAACCCCACAAGTCCCAAACTCCCAAACCCTAAAACCCAAAAACTCCCAAACCCGCCTCAACCCTAAAACTCCCAAACCAACCCTAAACCCTAAACCATGCCAACCCCTTCGGCGAAACGCCCCCCGCGCGCCCCGGAGCCTCTCTCACTCCGCCCTCCGCCGAGGTGCGCCCTGGAGGCTGCGGCGCCTGGACCTCTCCAGGAACTCGCTGAGTGTGGGAGCTCCCGGAGCCGGAAGGCGCTCGCTTGCTTGCTGTCAGCCCTAGGTCCCCCCAGATAGGTGCCCTTTTACCGTTTCTTTTTTGGGGAGGGTTCCCCCACTAAAATAGACTACAGAAAAAAGGGTCTACAGAAAAAACTTCACAAATTCACAAATTCACAACTTCGCAGCTTTTCGGGCTTGGACCAGAGTGGTAACTACGAGAATTGGTTGCCCTTGTTGGCCAATGCACTCAGAAAGTGAGACCCCGCAAAAAATTGGGTAGCTGAACAAAAAGACTAGGTCCTCCAGTAGTGCCCTTTTACCCTTTTTTGGGGAGGGTTCCCCCACTAAAATAGACCACAGAAAAAAAAGGGTACCCTTATTCTAACCCCTGTACTGGAGGACCTAGTACCCTTAGTTGGAGGCGCCAGTTCTTTTGTGGGTTTGTCTTAACCTGGACCCCCAAAATCGAGTTCGTTTGTCCATGTTATTTCCCTTTATTCACAAATGGGTGTGGCTCAAAATTAAAGAACCGGGGTTACGCAGGTTTTAGTTTTTGGTTCCATGTACCAAGGTGCCGTTTTAGTACCTTTTTTTGAGCCACAGACAAATTCACCTTACCCTTAGTTGGAGGCACCAATTCTTTTGTGGGTTTGTCTTAACCTGGAACCCCAAAATCGAGCTCGTTTGTCCATGTTATTTCCCTTTATTCACAAATGGGTGTGGCTCAAACTTAAAGAACCGGGGCTTCGCAGGTTTAGTCTTTTTTTGAGCCACAGACAAATTCACCTTATATAGTTGGAGGCACCAGTTCTTTTGTGGGTTTGTCTTAACCTGGAACCCCAAAATCGAGTTTGTTTGTCCATGTTATTTCCCTTTATTCACAAATTTTCACATTCCCCTTAGTTGGTGGTGTTTTTTGTTGGAGGTGTGGACCTTATATAGGGAGCACCTTACCCATTTACCCAAACCCGGGGGCCAAATAGCTGGCTTCCGAACAGCAAACAACCACCCAAGTTGTTTTTCTCTCAGACTGAACCAACTAAAACAATACGTTGAAGAAGGAGTCGTAGCAAAGTTTTGCTGTGGGTCAAAACCAATGGTATCCCATTTTGGGGCAGGTGCACCACCCATTTCAGAACCTATTTTAGTGGGGATTGGGATGTTCCCTGGGGGTACGGGATATTTTGACCCATGGCCAATTCAGTCATTGCTTCCCTTCACGTGAAAGCAAACAACCATCACTTCGTGCAGGATTTGTCCCCACTTGAAAGGAGTTTCCCAATTTTTCCCTACTTCAGTCATTTAGGGTTTAGGGTTCAGAATTCAGTCATTTAGGAATTAGGGTTCAGGGTTCAGTGTTTTGGGTTTGCTCCCCTTCACGTGTAAGCAAGCAAACAACAACCACTTCGTGCAGAGATTTCCCGACCTATGGACGCATCGTGTAAGCAAACCACACGCACTTCCTGCAAAGATTTCCCGACTTGAAAGGAATCGCATGTGGCGATTTCCTTCCTATTTCCAGGAGAAGAACAGGTTCCAAGAGTACGATTCCCCTCTCAGGAATCACCCTATTCTATCCTTTGTCCAGATAAAGCCTGGATATGTTGCGTTTGTTTGCGGATTATTTTGGGTAACTTCCCTCTGGTACAACTTATCCCAAGGATGGATCGCCTATTTCCTGATGAAGCCCGGCATATGTTGTGTTGATTTGGCTTATTTCGGGCCACTTTCCTCGGGTACCCTCCCTCCCACTAACATGGCAACTGAGAGGGGGTCCCTTCAAAAGGAAATACATCTTCCATGTACCTCCCCACAGGTGCCATGTTAGTTGGAGGAAGGGTAAAATCCCAGTAATGGGTCCGGGATTGTCGGACTTCACGCGGGCCGAGGACGAGAACCTTTGTGCTGTCCTGGACGGCTTGAAGTCTCAGGATGTTCGTGCCGGGGCGCCCAGCGTGACTCACTTCTTCAGTGGCCCCCTGGTTTCTTTTTCCGACTTTTTTTGTTTTGGCGGCTGCCCCACCCAAATGGTCTTCCCAAAAAAGGGTTCCCGTTTTAGCCCTCTCGGCTCAGAGTGAGCCACTGAGCCGTTGGGTTCTGGGAGCTGAGCCCCCTAACCCTCACTGCCTCTCCATGGAGGGGTGAGGCGTCCAACAAGGCAGCCTCCCCTGGCGGCCGCTCGGTTCCTCTGGTTGTCGTCGAGCTCTTCATCAAGCTTGTATGGTGTATGTCGTGTATTTCTGCTGGCTCCTCAAGATTTTCATACACCTACCTGTCGACTCCTTCGACTGATGCGCTGCTTTTGTTCGGCCAGCTCTTGGCTCCTTTACTTCGTGGGACTTGTCTCTACTTCACCCTGGCTTCAAGGTGTGGATCAGTTTGGAGGGGGCATCATTGCATGTGCCCATCTTTGTATGCAGGGATGGTCCCTGTTCTTTGGTCTTCTCTCGGCACTTCCTGGTGGCTACTTCTACCAGGCGGTCTACATTGTCTCGGCTCCATGGGGCGGCCCTATTCTGCAGATCGATGGCGCTGCGCTTACACTTCGTGGTACCCGTGTAGGATTCCCTGGCCTTGCATGCTCCAATCTCTGCGATGGGGATTGGCTCTGTTCGTGGCTTGCTTCTTTCCTCTGAACGCCTTTTCGGTGAAGGTACTCCGAGCCGTTTTTCCCGTTCGGGCTTGGACTTTGTGCTAGTGGTGGTCCACGGTGGTGCTTCTTCTTGGCGCTTTGTGGTGGCCAGTGCAGTGTGATGTCCAGGCCCTGCCACTTGGCCTGGCACCTCACTGATTTTATGAGCCCTCTGGGCTGAGGGTGCCACCTCTGTTGGCACCCTTGTCTCACGCAGCACGCTGCCCACTTCGCCATGTGTGGGGTGTGGCATAGCCCCCTGCACATCAGCTTCGTGGGGCACCAGTTGCCCGTTGTAACCGGTTCAGGTGGCGGCATGCCCCTGTGACCTGCGCTTTCTTACCGACATGGAAGCGCCACGTGCCAAAAGGGTTCCCGTTTTTTGTTTTTGTTTTTGTTTATTTTCCAGGGTTGCTGAACAACTGAGGTGACTCTTGAGCCTTTGGATCTCGGGGCTGGATGATACGAAGGGATAAAAACTCGATCCCAATTTTGGGTGGGGGGGATATTTCGGATTCTGAGTTCGTGGGTGGCTCGTCCTTTTTGAGGCTCGGTACCTTCCTTTCTTTGAACAAACAGTGAAGAGGGAAACCAACAGGAAAACCGGCAAACAAACCGTTGCACCATTTGATTCGGTCCGATTCCTCAAAGAGACGTCACCCTAATTATCTCCATCCCAAAACACCAGGAGTCGGACACAGAGCCGGCGGCGGGGCTGCGGCTGAAGTTCCCATCTCCAACAGTGGCGGCGTACTTGGCGGAGCCCCATGAAAGCGGCCGAAGGCTCTGAACGAGCCGGCGCCGCGGACCTGCCGGGCTTCAAGCAAAAGGGTCCGCGGGCTCGAGCGGAAGGCGGCCGAGACCTTGAGCTGAAGACGCGGCCAGATGTTTGTGGTGCAAGAGCGGTTCGAGCCAGAACCGTCCGCAAAGACTGATCCACAGACACGAGCGTGCGTTTGTGGCTGAACCTAGGATGCCTGAAGTTACAAGGTAATGAAGTTGACACGTGATGCACTCAGTCGGGGTCGGCGTGCGGCTTGTGTGTTTTTTACTGATAGGATCGAGGAACCCGAATCAAAGTTCATCAGAAAGGGGGAACCCTGCTCGTGGTGATTTCTCCATTTCCTTACCCTCCCACCAACTAACATAGAAGTGCACGTTTGGCCCCTTTCCAAGAGGAAAGTCGTCTTTCTACAAGGGTTTTTTTGCACTTCCATGTTAGCTGGTGGGAGGGCAGTTGGCTTGGGTTAGTTTAGGAGGTGTTTGGGGGCGCCACTTTGTTGTCGAGACTTTGTGGAATCAAATCCCCAGACGAATGTCGAGTACCAGTTGAAGGCACGACGGTCTGGTGATAGTTGAGCCGTTGCAGGGGACGACGCTTAGGTTCGGGGCAGGCTTAGCTAATGGTTAGTTACCCTGGTTACATGGACGAACCACCATGGCAAGTGGGATATAACCAGGGTTACTATCCATTTAGCGATTCCTCCTGGACCATCTTTGTTTACTGAAACTGTCAACACCCAGATCTGCATCAGGTAGAGCGCATCTTGCTCTCCGGCAACCGCATGAGGGCAGCAGGTTTGTCTGCTGTCACTGAGTGCCCCCCCCCCCGGGTCGAACTGATGCTATGTGGCTTGTGTTGTTTCTTTCTTCCAGTTTGTTGTTTGTGTTGTTGTCTTTGCTTGTTTGCTTGTTTGCTTGCTCGCTCGCTCGCTCGCTTGCTCTTTTTGCAGCGCCTTGCGCTGTGTTTTGTCCGCCGCTCGTTGCGTGGTTTGCTCGGCCTGCAAGCAGCTCGGTGTCAGGGCCGGCCTTTTGTGAATCGGTGCATTGGTGGGTTGGGGATTGGACCCCCGGGGTCTTGTTGGGTAAATGGGTAAGGTGCTCCCATGTGCTCGCTATATAAGGTCCAAACCTCGAGTCAACACCACCAGCTAAGGGTAATGTAAATGTATAGATGTCTCTTTTCTCAAGGTACCCTTTTTGGGGCGCTAAAGGCAAATGAAAAGGACAAACGAACTCGATTTTGGGGGTCGAGGTTAAGACATGCTCACAAAAGAACTGGTGCCTGGCAAGCCTTCAACTCCCAGCAATGTGTGCAACCAGTACCTTGCTAGTGTTGCGTTCATCTGGTGTCGAGATGAAGAGGCACTGGTTGGCCCTGCTGGCAATTTCTTTGGCAGTCTGAACATTATTCTGTTTGGAGCAGTGGTCGCATCTCGAAATATGAATTTGCGATCCGGATCAAACGCAAATCTGCTGGCCACGCAGTTCACCCTGACTTCTCATCATGCATGTGCAAGCGCGTCGGCGTGCACGCTTGTGCTTGTTTGTGTGTGTGCGCGTTTGTGTCCGTGTTGGCGTCCGGGTCTGTGTGTATGTGTGTCTGTGGTTGCGCTGGGGCGCGTGTGTGTGTGTGTGGCTATGTGTGTGGTTACGTGTGTGGCTATGTGTGTCGTCATATTTTTTGTTAGTTGCATGTTTGCTTTGTGCGACATGTGTGTTTGCTTGTTTGGTTAGGGTATTTGTTTGCTTATTTGGTGTGGTGGCCAAGCAGATCAAAGCAGAGCAGATGAGTAGAGGTTGGCCACAGCAGGTCGCCGGAGTTTGTTGAAGCCGGCGGACGCCCTCCATCACGGCGGCTATGTTTTGTTTGATTTTCCTCTTTGCTAACTTGGGTCACTTGGGTGTGGGTCAAAAATACACCACCAGGAACCGGACCGCAGATGAAATCGACTTTTCAATTTACCTGGGCAAAGCATTTCGGCTGCCTATGGTTGACAACCGCACACAGTTGAGTGAAGTTTCACCGAAATGTAAAACATGCTTGATCACTTTGGTGCATTTTGCCAAGGGCTGTTAGGACTTTACAACTTTTTGCCACCTAATGGGTTTTCCGTGGGCTTCGCAGATTTTGCAACCGAGAACAGGCGTTGAGCCAAGTTTTTTTCCTGCGCCACTGAAGAATTCGCCAGAGTTTCGCCACCCGACGCTAGCAGCCGCTAGTAACAAGATCAAGTGACTGACGGCTGAGCTCACAGTTTTTGCTGTGGGTTTTACCCTCCCTCCCACTAACATGGCAACTCAGGGGTCCTTTCAAAAGGAAACCAATCTTCCAGGTACCTCCCCACAGGTGCCATGTTACTTGGAGGAAGGGTATCCACAACAGAAAACTATGGCCCCTGAATCTTGTGTTGACGGTCATTCTGCAAAATGGTTTGCATTATATTTGTTTACATCCGCAACTAAAGTAGCTTTCAGGAAGTAAATACGAACACAGAGCAGTTCTCGGCTTATTACTATACCCACCGTGGCGCATGTCCCGCACTCCGCACCATGCTTTTTCTGCGGCAGGTACATCTGGAATTGCCGAGATCCAGTGATAGAGCCACTTGACAGCAGGTTTTGCAGATGGGTTTTCGGGGTCTCAGCGAATCATGGGGCAGAAGCAACCGTGTTCCGTGAGGTCCGTGTTGTCTCATACAGTCTCTGAAGGGATCGGAACTTCAGCAATCCTTGTCTCTTGACAAGTAAGGAAGCCTTTGAATCAAAACGAAGAGCAAAACTTAAACAGAAATCTTACGAGGACGCCCCCAGAGGCTTACAAGGATCTCATCTCATCTCCCTCTTTTTACAATTACTCAGTTGTTCAGTGGCCCCCTTTTTCCTTTTTTTTGGGTGGCTGCCCCACTAAAATTGTCTTCCGAAAAAGGGTTCCCTTTTTTTCCAGGGTCACTGAACAACTGAGATTATGTTTGAGCCCAAAAGAACCTATTCATTACATAGAGGTGAGGATACACGCTGTGAATATGATATATTGATATATCCGGGCAGACGGTTCAGAATCAGGGAATATCGGTCGCGGGGAACAAATATTCGCGAGGTGCAAGGCGAGAAGGGCTCGTCCATGAACCGGCGCGGATGAGGCTCAAGCGTAAAAGGCATCCCGCACTTGCTCTCAGAATACCAGGAACCCTACAACCCCTTGCCGTGCTGGTTTTTTCTTGGTCGTGTTCGACACGCAACGCGTTGGCCGTTTTTGGGAACCTTTTTTGTGCCGTGCTAAGTTGCAGGAGAGTGTTTTTTTGTGGTCACTGGTTCCACCCGCAATTTCTTGGCCGTTTTTTGGGGAGCATGGGCTTCTCTCCTCAGGTTGGACCTCTCGGACAATGAGGCGCGCCAAGCCGAGCGTCAGAGCGTCCGAGCGTCAGAGTTCGGTCCCCCAGGATCGTGCCCTTTCTAACTCCTTGTTTGGTTGGTAGGGTTCCCCTGCTAAAATGGACAAAAAGGAAAACACGTTGGGTACCAACTTATTCTATCCTCTCTACTTGAGAGGACCTAGTCAGAGTTCGGCATGGCAGCTGTTCGCCTGTCTCCATCTTTGGCACCGTTGAATTGCCTGTGCCATCGTCGGCAGGGGGATCTTTTTGCCACCTTTGGTGGAAAACTGATCGACCCCCTTGTAGAGAAGGATTCCTTTTTGAGGGGGTCGCCAATTTTCTCACAAGAGGTGGCAAAAAAAGGTGTTTCTGATCGTCGGCTGAATCCTGCCGAGCACAGAGCTAATTCGGTCCAAAAACGATGGGAATTTGGGTGGATCAGCCTCTGAGTAGGTGCCTGGCGGGGCAAATGGCGCCCTTTGCCTCGCCTGCGACCAGAGAGAAACCACGGGACCTTTCAGGGTCAAGGGAGCTGGGGCGCAGTTTTTAGATCAATAATTTTTCAATTTCGCAAGTGTGTGATTTTCTTGGGACAACGCCGCTCGCCTGTCACCAACGACCGCTGCAGGAGTTGATTTCGCGGTGTCATGTACCCCAAAACCAAATGGAAGACAGTACCAGGCCATGGTTGGGTTCTTGTTGTGCAGGTGTTGGCCTTGCAGTTTGTGCGGTTCGGTGAACATTACAAACCCAGGCGGAACCTGGCCGGTTTGTGTCCCTAGCTGGAACGGCATACTTTGGCAAAGCAGTAAGGTCGACCCAGGGACATAGCAAGAAAATGGGGGGGCAAAGACAGCAACCAGAGCAACATCAACACCTTCAACACTTTTTTCTCTTGAAACAAAGCTTTCAGCACATCAAAGCAAGCTCCAAAACCCAAATTTTGGCACATCCGCGTTTCACGCAAATCCCGGGGCGGGGGTCAACTCCAGATCAAGCCTAGTGTCCTCCCGTGATCGTGTTGCCTGCTGAAGGGCCTGAGCGAATTTTAATACTGTAAAGGGACCCTCCCCCCACATTTCCCCTTTGAGGGTCCAAGGGAATCATGTATGGAGTGGCGGGGGGCACGTGATTGTTCCCAGATGGCAGGGCTGGCAAATTTGTGGCAAAAGGACCACCCTGTGCCGAATGATATGAGCAACGGTCGATATCTAGGCGTGGGGCACACTCACCTTGGCGGTTCCCAGCCATTCCCCTAGCTTTTGAGGCTTTAAGGGTTGAGCGGCTGGGTTTCCATTTAACCCACAAGTTCGTCACTTTTCGACGGGGATCTGGAAACGGACAGCCCAGTCACCCAAATACCAGTAGAGAGGGTCGACTCGCCAAAATCCAACGTCTCTCATAATATGATCATAGTCCGTTTTAGCAGGTCCTACCTGGGTCTGGGTTGATTGGGATGATAGCAGTCCCTGTATAAGCCTTTATCATCCTTCGCGGTAGAACCAAAAGCCACTCGGTGAAACGGTCGCTGCTCATGGGCGATGTTTTCTGAGGGCAACTCGTCTTTTTGAGGTGGGAAAAATAGAGATTCAAAAGTTCAAAAGAGCCACCCATTTGAGGGGCCCCCTATTTTTCCACATATCCATCTATTGCCCTTGGTTCTCGCGGCCACCGATTCCCGGGCGTAACATGGTCGGCAATCAGTTGCACGGCGAGCCGGGCGAGAACGACGGCGTGAGCGCTCTGCTGCGGTGTGCCGCTCTTAGCCGATGAGGTAAGCAACTGTGAACACGACTCCCGGATAAACAACTTGATGGCTCCCAGCCATCCGGTTCCTTAGCTTTTTAGCTTATTAGCGTTTAGTGGGGTTTTCCGTATTTAGCCCACTAAAAGTTAGTCACTTTTAGCGGGGGATCTGAAAACAGCCCAGTAAGTGTTTTCACAAGTTGAAACCGGGGGGTTGTGAGGTTCGGTATCCACAGATTTGGGTTTATCCTGGAACTGAAAACACCCACCGCTAATGTTGACCCCGGACGGGTTCTAGTAATTCGGGCAGATGTTGTGCCCTCCAAAAAGTGGTCGGATTCTCACTGAACTCATAGTCTTCGGTAGTATTCGGGGCGTCTCGGCGTTCGCAAAATCAGCAAGACACCCTCAAAATTCATAGGGGACCACCCAAAACCGATATCCCCAACTTTTTAACCTCAAAACACTGAAAACCGACAGGGGGCCCACCCAACTTGCTCATGGCATTGAGTTTAATTACTTAGTAGTTCCCAGCCATCCCCTTAGCTTTTTAGGTTTTTGAGTTTGGCGGGGGTTCATTTAACCCACGAAAAGTTGCAAGGGATCTGAGGACAGCCTCATTATTTTTGTCCGCTATCTTGAGACTGTCGTCCTTTCCGCTTGCGTGCTGGAGGCCTGTACAACCATCCGAGCTACCCCATGATGCAGGACCTGCGCATAGCACTGATACCCACTTGGGTGTGTCTTCTGAGAGTACTTTCTTTATTTATAAATGTATAATATATATATATATATATATATTTACCTTGGTTTAAAGGGAAGCCGCCATTTGAGTAACAATACCCACTTGAGGAACAATCAATACTGGGTAGTTGAATGTTAGTAAAGGACAAGCCCAAACAGAAAGAGGTGCGGCCGTCCTCTTGATTGTCTACATGTTTTGATGATGGCCTACCTCAAGAGACATATAGCTGGGGTAGAACTACTGGTGTACTGGTGTGTTTTACACGTCACAGGCGGCTAACTGCGAAGCAATCAATCGAATGAATTATACGGATGCATAATACATACAACCATAGATGCATGCATGCACACAGGGATACATGCATACACGCATGCATTACATTGCATTATATGACATTACAGTACAGTACAGCGCATTGCAATGCATTACATTGCATTGCATGACTCTTCATTGCATTGCGTTGCATTGCATTGCGTTGCATTGCATTGCGTTGCGTTGCGTTGCATTGCATTGCATTGCACTGCATTGCATTGCATTGCATTGCATTGCATTGCATTGCATACACAAATACATACATGTACTCATGTGACCACACTGTGACAGGGTCTAGTTCCCATCATGATACGGGCGCATACTGCCATGGGCAAAGTTACCGACACACACACATACACATACACACATGTCAAATATGTTTGAGTTTAGCCCACTTCGGGCAAAGGAACGGGAACCAGTCAGGGCTTCCTAGATTTCCCCAGATTGAAGGAACAATCATTGCAGTGACTCGGGGTCATTTTCCTTCCATACGATTATTTGGTGAAACCAGAAGGACGCCTTGACTGTTGTTTGCATATTTTTAAGCTGTCTATTTGTTCGGTGTTATTCTTTGTGCATCCTAAGAGCATGCCGCTTTTTGCGTACCAGGCGTTGCCCCTTTCCAAATAACATGGAACCTGGCGTTCGGGGGGTCCTGGGCGACCATGTTCCTTTTAAAGGGACTTTGTGTGGAGTTCCATGTTAGCTGGTGGGAGGGTATATCGAGCTTTATCCATCAGGCTGCCCTGGCGACTGGTGACATTCTGTGGAAAGCAGGGCACTCACGGATGCTCAAGAAGTAAACCGAGAGCCTACCCGTGATGTTCTTTTGTGAATACTGTACTTTCCGCAGATTCGGTACACATCATAAAGAACTCTTCTGAGCAGGGTCCCGGAAACCGAACATGTCCATTTTAGCAAGGGTCCCTGCTTGCATTTAGTTGCCCTAGAATGATAGAAAAATAAATCTTCATCTGTCATTTTGTCCATGAGCGAGAAGCGCACATGGGCAAATTTGCGAGCGATTTCTGTTTCCCCATTTGGTCGTCCACCCGTTCCCCTGGAACGCTTGGACTCTCCAACGCGAGGAGCATCGGAAGGCGGGTTGGGCGCTTTGGATTCATGAGAGCCCATCTAAAGGGTTCGGGGTCTGGCAGTTGGGACCCCTTGGTTGGTTTCAAAGGGAAAAGGACGACCACCATCTTTTGGGGGGCTTGTTTGGCAGTACCTTTCTGGCTATTTGGTAATGGATCTTTGGACTGAATGACTGTAGGTTGAACCAGCCCGGATTTGCCTTGTTGGAGCCACAACAAGTTGATCGCTTTTGGCAGAGGGGGCATCACAGCAACCAAGTTCCGAGGTTTCCGAGGTTCCCGCCCCCAACTTTGAGGCAACGAATGGCTTCAGCAACCAAGCATAGGTGTCCTTTTTGGTTGTTTTGGTGGAACAATAGATGGCCCTGGTTTACCTGGTGGTTTCATCATCTACCACGGCAATCCATCTATTTGCCCTAAAAGGACACCTATGCAACCCAGGTATTTGGCTTCAGTTTTCCCGGTCATCCCCAACAAGGCGTTTTCATCCCCAACTCTTGGTTCTTTCGGCCCCGGAGCTGCACTGGGTCGGGGCGTAAAAGGAGTTGAGCCAAACACAACGGTTCGGGCCTCCAAGGCAAGCTTGGTACACTCCCTCAGAAGCTCTCAGAAGGCCTCTGTAAATGGAACCAAGTCTTCCAAAGAATAAGGTCTCGGGAGCTTCCACTATAGTCTGGCGGAGGATATTTCAGGATAGACTGAATATCAAACATCAACACATATGGGTATGGCTTAAAATTCAAGAGCCAGGAAACCGCAGGTTTTGGAACCGCCCCATGTTGGGGTTACCCTATTCTTGACAACCGCACAAACATATTTATCTTCGGCGTATCCCAGACGTGGGCCATGGCCAATGGACTAGAGCAACGGCGTCCATTTGCTCAACTAGGTCCCCCAGGATCGTGCCCTTCTCTCACCAACTTGTTTTGGAGGGAGGGTTCCCCTACTAAAATAGACCACACAAAAAATGGGTACCAACTTATTCTAACCTCTCAAATCTGGAGGACCTAGTTAAGAATATTTGTTCCCCCCTGTTGGCCTTTAAGGGGAATCTATCATAGATTCGATATGTTTGCAGGGAACCCTTCCAACGTCAACCACGAAATGCTCGTGGCTTTTGCACACAGTCTCCTTTGAGATGCTGGTGTCCGCGGGCCCGCCCCTGCGGCTAAGGTGAAACTTGGGAGTCCCTAGTTTCTGGGTGGTTTTGAGCCAACAGCCATCCGGTTCAACTTAGGTTTTCAGTTGTTTTTAGATGATTTAGTGGTCGGGTTCCGCATTGAACCCACAAGTTAGTTACTTTTATCCGGGGATCAGAAAACGGACAGCCCGGTTTTGACGACGGAATGTCTCCAAATGGAAACCCCACAAATGCTGGTAACTCTCCTTTGGCTTCCACGAGATTTTCAGACGCCCACATCTTGAACGGGTGCTTCTTGTGAGGCTGTGATACGCTAGGAGTCTGATCGTTTTGCAGGTATTTCTTCTGGGTCCCCCAGGCCCTCGTACCCTTTTTTGGGGGGAGGGTTCCCCTACTAAAATAGACTGCAGAAAAAGGTCGGTACCCTTATTCTAACCTCTCTACTGGAGGACCTAGATGATTATCATCGTTTTGCACTGCGTATTTGTTATGTGACAGATGTGGCAAGCCGTCCAATGTAAACACCGACCGTCTGGCCGGTCCTTTCGATTTCCCCATCGCTTTGGTAGATTTGGCAGGGGCATGTGGACGGGGTGCCTCCAAGTAGGTGAAGCCCTGAACACAGTGTTCCATACTCATGTACAGGCATAGTTGTGAATGTAGAATATATATATATATATTATACATACATGCACATTTACACATGTGTGCAACTACATATGTACACACACACAGTTTGATAAACATGTCGCATGTGTACGTGGATATACATCATGTATGCGTGCTTGATGAGTGCAAAGACAGCGGCTGCCCGAGATGATGATGTATCCGTTTCGTTCGCAAGGTCGGTTGTCAGTTAAGTCCTTTGAAGTTTTGATTTGCAAGACAATGAACGGGATAAGAGTTTGCCAGCCCCATTGGTTTAACTCCATCTTTAGGCACTTGTCAAACCTTGGTGGCTCCCAGCCATCCCCTTAGCTTTTGAGCTTTTTAGTGTTTAGTGGGTTTTTTTTTCCTTAGCCCACGAAAAGTCAAACTTTTAGCGGGGGATCTGAGCACGGCCTAGAAACGAAGGCGCCAAGTCGATGTCCCGATTTCGACAAGGACGCGATTCATGGTTGTTGTTGGGAAACATTTTACTTGCTTATGGTGGTTTGTGGTTGAAATCCAACCACTTAACTGCTAAACTTTGAGCATTTTTGCTCCCCTTCCAACGTCAACCACGAAATGCTTGTGGCTTTTGCAAAAAGTCTCCCTTGAGATGTTCGTTTCAAAGACGGACCCGCCCTTGCGGCTTAAGGTGAAACTTGGGAGTCCCTAGTTTCTGGGTGGTTTTGAACCAACAGCCGGTTCAACATAGGTTTTCAGTTGTTTTTAGTTGGTTTAGTGGTCGGGTTCCGCATTTAACCCACAAGTTAGTTACTTTTAGCCGGGGTTCAGAAAACGGACAGCCCAGTTTTGAATTGTTTGCTCCCCTTCCAACGTCAACCAAGGATTGGGCCGCTCGCTTCGGATAAGGCCGGCAACTCGACCCGGCCAGGCAGCTCCGCTGCAGTTGCGCCTGGGGGGCAACTACATTCGCAACGCCCAGCGCCGGGGGACCTACCGCTGAAGCCGAACGGAAGCGAAGAAGTGGGAGAATGAAAATCGGGACATGGGAAATGATGGGAAGATGGGAAGGTGGGAAATGGGAAGTTTTTTTTGGGATGAGTTTTGTTGGTGCCCTTGTTTTTGCCCCTTGTTTGTTAGGATGCCCAAATTGGAGTTTGGATGTTCGGGTGAAGTTTTGTTGGTACCCTTTTTGTTGTTCTCCCCGTTTTGCTTGGGAAGCCAAAGGGAAAACCGCCTTTACATGGGGAATGATGTTTCAAACAAAAACGTTTGGGCACGCTGTGCTTCTCCGTTTGAAACGGGATGCATTCACACGGATGGTTCCCCCCAACCAACATGTAGTCTCTTGCCGGACGAGCATCCGCCTTTTTAATTGCTTACATAGTGTGGGGTAGTCCGTTTTAATACCAGGTTTTGCTTATGACTCAGGTGACCCTTGGTTTGTAAGCACGTCCTTCATGTTCAAGTCAGGTATCCAAGCACTCTTTGGGGACAAAGGGACTTGAAGTCAAATGTACACGAAGCGATAGCAATTGGGCATATCGAACGGAGGTCTGGAGCCATTGAATTCGAGCCGGCAAAGCGGCGAGTTCAGGTGAGCCACAATTACAAGTAGAGGTTAGTAACGGATAGTCCGAACCAAACATAGGTGCGAAACTCCGCCCTCTTAATTCTTTTGCATGATTTTTGGTCGGCCGTTTCACTACCAGATTTTGAGTTCTACTTCTTTGAACTAGGTTAGACCTACTGAGACGGGTATATCTCGAACTTGTGAGAGCCAGATGGGTCAGGTTTGAGTCTACTTGTCCCACCACAACTCATTTCGGGCCAAAGCCTTATCTTCCATTTGCTGAAGAGTACGTCTGATGTTCCCCCCCGGTTACGGTTTTAAAGGGAATCGATTTCACTACTGGACTTTTTTTTATGGTTGCAGAGGGCTTAAGCAAATGGAAGTTGTTCTTGAGCACCCATTTTACGGAATCCCGGCCCTTGGGAATCCCCCCTTCCCCCCCTTGGACACCCCCCCCCTCTAGGGATTCCCTAAGTTCAGGAGGGGCTATTGGGTTCCTCCCAAACTTAACGCGGCCACGGACTTTTATTTTGCGAAGACCATTTTAGAGGTACATAAGAAGTTCATGGACTTTTTGTTGAGCGGATCTACTCAGGAAGGGATATACTTAGATTGTTTTCTAATCCCGTTTGGACTTCCCTGGGTGGGACTCCCTAATATGTGCTTGGTTTCCCTTTAAAACAGACCAACAAGGGGTACCAACTCCAAGAAAGACACGCCCATATTTGCCAGGGTTCCTCAGATTTCCCTGCAGTTTCTGTTTAGGGAATCACCCCCCCCTGAACCACCCCCCTGGACGGGACTCCATCATATTTGGTTGTTGCCTTAGTCTCCCTTTTAGTACCAACTCCAAAAAGGACACCCATGTCCTAGAGTTCCTTAGCATTCCTCAGGGTTCCCTACATTTCCTTAGGGAGATGAAATCCTCCCCCTTGGACCACCCTGGACGGGACTCCACATGGCTGTGGGTCAAACCCGTTTTGGGATCCCATTTTGGGGTAGGTGAATTCACCACCCATTTCAGAGCCTATTCTAGTGGGGATTAGGAGGTTCACTGGTACGGGGTGTTGACCCATGGCCATACTGTGGATGGACGAAATCCTGCACCACCTAAGATTCTCTGGAAGGATTCGATTCTTCTGCAACTACCAAGAAACAAATTGGCTCCCATGTTTCAAAGTAGTGCAGGACTTTTGTCCATCCACAGTATCACTCCCCCCCATTTTGGTTGGTAGGTGAATTCACCACCCATTTTAGAGCCTATTCCAGTGGGGATTGGGATGTTCACTGGGTGTTGACCCATGGCCATATCACTTAGATCACAATTTCCGGAGGCCCAAGTCCTTGAGGTCTCCTGGACGACATCTTGGCGAAGGGCTGCCGCGACGGCCAGGCGCTGATCCGGATCTGCCCCCAGCCGGAGCCGCCCGAGACCCAGCCCGAGAAGGATGCTGCGCCAGGAGATCTGCCCCAGAACTAGCTCCCTTGTTTTTCCCTTTTCGGGATCGGCTTCATAGCACTTCACGATGCTCTGTCGCTGAAATCGTCGCCTTGCTAGATTTGCCACTTCGACCGATCACGGTGTGCTGTTTTTGTGAGCCACCTGGCAATTCATTCATTTGCGTGAGTCATCTTGTTCCCATACTAGTCGCAACTCCCAACCTTTCTTGGCAGCTGTCCGTTTTTTTCTCTTTTTTCTTTTTCTGGAAAACCACCAGACAAACAGGAAAAGGGATGGGAAAAAACAGAGAACGATGGTGAAAGGGAATTGTTGGAAGCAATCCTTAGCCCCCACTCCCCACTCCAAATACCCACTTGCTAGAATAGCATGTCAACCCTCTACTAAATAGGAGGTATTTACCATGGAGCTTCACGAAAGAACATACTCCAAAAACGCAGGATTTGGAGTGGAGTGGGATTAGGCTTTGCCAGACTTGACCATTTTGTTATAATTGTTTGGCCTTTTGGGTATTCCTAAACAGGAATCCCGTAGCAACAATTGACAACTTTGACCTATACCTCAAAAACGGCGAGTATTGCTTTGCCAGACTTCACCGTTTTGCTACAATTGTTTGGCTTTTTGGGTGTTCCTAAACAGAATCCCTCAAACACTTTGACATATCTCAAAAACGGCGAGTATTTGGAGTAGGGATTAGGCTTGCCAGACTTTACCATTTTGCGATAATTGTTTAGCCTCTTGAGTGTTCCTAAACATAATCCCTCAAACACTTTGACATACCTCAAAAACTTCGAGTATTTGGAGTAGGGAATAGGCTTTGCCAGACTTTATACTATGTTGCGACAATTGTTTGGCCTTTTGGGTGTTCCTAAACAGAATCGCTCAAACACTTTTACATACCTCAAAATTCGCGAGTATTTGGAGTAGGGATAGGGCTTTGCCAGACTTTACAATTTGCGATAATTGTTTGGCCTTTTGGGTGTTCCTAAGCAGAATCCCTCAAACACTTTGAGATACCTCAAAAACTTTGAGTATTCGGAGTAGGGACTAGGCTTTGCCAGACTTTACCATTTTGCGACAATTGTTTGGCCCTTTTGGGTGTTCCTAAATAGAATCCCTTAGCAAAAGGTGAACACTTTGACAGGGTTTGGATGCCGCGCCGGCGCTGCGACATTCAAGGGCTGCGAACCAATGGTCCAAGAAGCTTTTTCGCGAGCGTGGGGAGCACAGCAGCCTTCTTGTGCTGGGTGCTCTTGGCGCAACGGTGCTGGTCTGGGGCTTGAGCGAGAGGCTTTGCAGGAAGTCCTTGTCTAACGGTACCTGCAGACGGCTCACAGTCTCACAGTTCGAGGGGGATACCACGCCTTCTGAGAAGGACGTGGATAGGGGCTTGACGTCTTTTCCGCAAGCACAGGAGTTTTGTGGAACAGCCCGCCCCCTCGAGAAGGCAGAGGCGGTCGTGGTTCCGGCAAGCGGTGCGAAGCCAGGGCTGGTGCTCGAACCCGCGGTTGGCAGTGGCTTCTAAGCCAGTCCCAGCATGTGGTTGGCAAGCGGGTTGCAAACATGTTTTTCCTTTTCGTCCTTGCTTTGCGGGCAAAACTGTCAGCAAGGAGCTCTGCTTCAAATAAGGTGCCGAGGGCGTGTCCGCTTTGTGTCAACAGACTTTCCAAGAGAGAAACCAAAAGTAGACCCAAATAACCCTAGGGAATTCCAGGGAATGTTTTCATGTGCCACTTGGGGTCCCTACCCCCCCCTTCTTCCACTTTCTTTTGTGGGAAACATGTCTTACGATGCTATCTCGCTGGACATGACATTGGCGCCTTTTTGTGCTTGCGCACATGAACTCCACAAAGGCCAACTTGACCCAGCTACTGGAGAAGCATCGAAACACAAATGCTTCCTCGGCATGCGTGGCTGCACGTTTTGAAACAAGTAGAGAAGAGCACCCGAACAACGGGGAGAACTTCCGTAGGAAGCCAATTCCCGACCGTGAAACCAGTTGGACCAGTTGGGATGGGAAGCCGGAGACGCCAGCGACCAGTGATCGGCGCGGATGTCGTCCACCAACATGAGGTCCCGCAACCTTGCCTTGCCCAAAAAAATTGGGTGGCTTCAAGGGAAGCTGAGGACCGGAGGGTGTTAGGGTGGTAGAAGACGATTTGCCTGTTGGGGACCCCCCCTGTCCACTCTCATGATCGTTCGGAGCAGAAATGGCCCACCCCGCTCCCTGGACTGTTTGGGCAGATTATTTTAGTGGCACATTTGACTGGCCCACCCACTCAGGAAGTGAGCCGCCCCTTTCAGGAGGTAAGAGAATGCTAGAGGAATTGTGGTTGAAATTCTAGGGACATTTAAGGGAATAGCAGGAAATTTTCAGGGAATAGAAGGGAATACTACTCTTTGGTGCATTTTGCTTGAATGTTAGGACTTTATAGCCTTTTGCCAACTAATGGGTTTTTCCGTATTAAACCCACTAAGAAGTTGAAAACTTTTAGCAGGGGAGCAGAAAGCAACCAAGTAATGTATGCAGAGACAAGTTGAACCACAATCAAAACCCGGGTAGATGAAGGCTAGTAAGGGGTATATAGTCCCAGCCAGAAATAGTTGCGGCCGCCTGTACATGGTTCTGGGTAGACCATTTTAATACCGGGTTTTGATTGTGACTCAGTTGCTCTTTTTTCTTACCGAGGTATGTCCAGGATCACGAGGAGTTCCTGTCGATCTACTTGCCGGAGTTCCAGCAGCAGCGGTGCTGGACTCAGAAAGAGAAACTCGCCCCTGTGGGCCAAAACCAATGATACCATTTTGGGGTGGGTGCACCACCCATTTTAGTACCTATTTTAGTGGGGATTGGGATGTTCACTCGGGGTACGGGCTTTTGACCCATGGCAAAATGTACCTGGAGTCTCCGTGACCCTCTGAATTACACCGGCAAGAGACCTCAAGCAGTGTTGGGGGAGGTGTGAACATGGAAAGCGAATGATATCTTGAATACAACAGGTGAGATAGCTGTTTGGGGGAAAAGGGTTCATAAGTCATGACCCCCCCCCCCCCCCAATTTTTGGGTATATGTCCGGACTTCATTTGTTTTTGTTAGGGTCATGGAAGACTCCAGGTACCGTCAGCATAAAACCGGTGATTTCGCCTGGAACCGCACCATCCTTTCGAGTCTCCTTTTCACACGCCTTGGTATCTCAGTTGTTCAGTGGCCCCGAGTCCCTTTTTCCAACTTTTTGGTGGCTGCCCCACTAAAAAAATTGTCCAAGCCCAAAAAAGGGTTCCCTTTTTTTTATCCAGGGTCACTGAACAACTGAGGTAGAATTTCGTGCAGCCTCGCGCATCCGAGTTATCGATTTCTGCGAAGTCTTATCCTTACACACCCAGTACCCATTTGGGTGTGTCACTTTTTAGGACTCGGACCTCCCCCCAACATGCCAGGATGGCTTCGGCGTTCCTTTCGGTTTCCCTTTGAAATCGACCAAACACGGTACCCTCAAGGAAAGACAAGCCCATTAGTCTTATTCCAAACAGAGGCGGAGTCTTCTGGAACTGAGCCGCAGCTGAGCTATGCTTCCGGCAGATCAATGGGTTTGTTTCTTTCGAGGATTACCGTTTTCAGGGGAAACCAAGGGAAACCAACAGGAAACCCCCCAACCAAGAAGGGAAGCCAAGAAGGGAACCCCCACCATTTTTGGCGGGGAATTCCCCGCTGGCACCCAAATGCAATGCGGCGCAATTCGCTTCAGTTTGGCTGAGAAGCGCAGCTGGAAAAGGTGCAGACGGAAGGCAGACAGACATAGCTTCACTGTTCTTGGCATGATTTTTAGTTTTTTAGTTTTTTGGTTCTGTTCATTTTTACTGGGGGTCTGCAAAAAACACAGTTTTTTGCTACCATACCAAGAGTAGAGATGATAGAGCAGCTTGTTTCTTGGAAGCCTTGGACTACATTGCAGGTCACTGTCTAAGCTGCAGGTGACTATTGGTGGTGGTTTTTGCCTGCCAGGTGTCTACCAGTTCAGTCAGTTTGTTGCTTGTCGAAGCACACATCGCCGGGTGAATCTAGAAACCGCAAATTAGAGCTACCGAAAATCAAATCAAAAGAACCACCAACCAAACACGGCCCGTTGATCCTAAAAATCACAAATTCGGGGATACCGTAAACAAAAACCAAAAACGGCACACCCCATGTGCGGTCGAAGCGTCATTTTCAGGGAAACCAGCTAGCGGGGACACAGGCAAAACCAGGGATACGGGATACGGGAGGATTCCCCCTAAATGCACCTTGACGAAGTTTGATATGGGACATGGCTCTTGTTGGTTTGTCCAACCTTTGAATCAGTTCGGACTTGGGTGCTAGGCAGATTTGGCAATGGGTCAAACTCCCGTATTTGCAGTGAACATCCCAATCCCCACTAAAAAAGATTCTATGGTGAATTCACCTACCAACCAAAATGGGATCCCAAAACAGTTTTGACCCACAGCCATTGCTTTCCTTCTGAACCATCCCAGGGGCGCAGATGGCCAGATCGGCACCAACGGCCAGGACTGGACGCCGAAAACTTGTGGGTCGGTCTTTTCATAGGGCTGCCCCAGTTTTTGGTGAGGTTTAAAGGTCTTTGTTTTGTTTTTTGTTTATTTTGGTGGGGGGCTGTAGCTGTTTTTGGTGAGGTTTAAAGGCTTTTTCCGGTTGTTGCGTTTTTCCTTTCGGGGGGTATACCCTTTTTTAGCGTGTTTGGAAGGGAAGAGAGTCAAAGGGTAAACCGCAAGTTTGGAGAGGTCCCCTAAAAAGCACCACACTCTTGGCCCTGAAAGGAAAACATCTTGGTAGTTCCATCCACAAATGTGGAACCAGATAGGTCCTGGAAGACAGTTTTCCTTTAGAAGGGAACACCTTTTGGGCGGGCAGTGCGCGTATCTTTTTTGATGGTCCCCCTTTTTTAGGGGTTTTGACGAGAAAACTGATGGACTATCCACAATCATTTTGGGGGTCCTGGAAGAATCGACACACCTGCAACGGGTAAACGTAACCTTTTGCTTAAAGGCTTAAAGTGCTTCCCAACTTCACCTGCACTGCCCTTACGCTTTGTGTGACCCCCTCTGTTCTTCTTCACTCTGAGTTTGTGTAGCTCAAGACATGGTCCAGTTGCAGTTCTTATCAACCCAGTGGTCTCCCATGGTGCTGAGAGACCTTTTTCGGGCGGGTTGCTTCCTGAACTCTTAGGGCTAAAGAACCAAGTGGTCATTCCATGACACTTTTGCATCAATTAATGATTTGTCGTATATTTTTGCAGGGCCCATGTGTTGCTGACAAGATGTGTCAAGGATATATCGCAGATGTTCGGAGGGGCCATGTTCGGACAAGATGCGTCAAGGATTTCTCATAGATTTTCGGAGGGCCCATGTGCTGACAGGAGGTATAGCCACTGATTCCGCTGGACCCAGAATAGCCGGCCTGGGAAGATCATGTAGTTCGGACAACCGCCTGCCAGGAGGCCGTTTGGCAGTACAGTAATGTTGACCCAGGATTAATAAACCCGTCCCACTATTAGGGGGGTGTTCCCTCCAAAAGTGATGAATACCCACTAAAAGGGGACACCCCCCTAGCCTATTAATCAACCAGGGGTTTATTAATCCGGGGTAACATTAATGTTGACCCCCACATTAATCAACCCCAGTTTATTACTAGGGGGTGGTTACCTCTGGGTTTAGTGGGGAAATGAGGCCACATTTGGCCTATTAATAAACTGGAGTTGACAAATATCGGGTCAACTGTCAACCTTATTTGGCCGTAAGGCTGATTGGAAGTCCTGACAATTGCTAGTCTCCCTGATCCTTTTTTTCCTAGGGTCCCGTGATGGTGCTAAAATAACCGGGCTTCTTATTATGAAAAGAAGGTAACCCAGCGAATCAGGGGAACAAACACTTCCTGGACTTTGAACTTTTTGGGTTTGGCTGCCGGTTTAGTGGCAACAAAACTTTGAAATGTCATTTGTTTGGTTCTCGTCCACTCAGGTTCCTGTTACGTGGCAGACATTTCTTCGTCGAGCGGCCGGTAGCGGATTTGCCCTTAGGAGCCTGCAGCTGCGGCCATCACCTTGCAGCGCCCCGAGTTGAACAAAGTGTGGCCACGCGCCTTTTGCTGGGCCTCCTCCCATTTTTTTGTAGGGTAAGATATGAAGCAAAATCTATACCAGCCCCCCCCCCCGCCAACAAATCTTTTTGGACAGGATTTCAGATTTTGGACATGGCAAAAGGGAGTTTTTTGTTGGGGTGCTGGTAGTTGCTGACCCGTAGTTGATTGGGAAGTTCACCCAAGACTTTGGCAGGAAGGAGGACCGGTTTGTGGGCATGAACTTGGGCACCCCCTTGAAGGACGCCACAAAGGGTTGTTCATACTGTGGATGGACGAAATCCTGCACCACCTAAGAAACCCTGAAATAACAATTGCCCTGTAAATACCAATAAACAATGAACAATGGTTTCCCGTGGTTTCAAAGTGGTGCAGGATTTTGTCCATCCACAGTAGGGGGTCACCGATTGGGGGTCAAGCAAGCTCGCCTGGAGCTAGGCAGGTGGTCTTGCTGGGAGCTCTTAGGGAAGCCATGAAAGGGCAGGATGACGCAGCTGAGATGTGTCCAGATCGGGGTCTTTGGGGATCCCTCATGGAGAAAGCTGGACGGCTTTGCCCCGAAAGGCCATGTCCCCAGTACCCACAGGTCTACCCACTGTTAGGCAAGCAAAGGCCTTGATCAGAAGTTGATTTGGCAAGGCTCTGAATGGCTGTTTTGGCCCTCCATGAGGCGGGTGTGCTTGCTTCTTTCGGGACATTGATGGGCCATAGCCGTGGACCCAAGGCGCAGCCGGTCGCGGCGGCGCCGGAAACGCAAGGAGGCGAGGTCCAGGGGCTTCGCGATGGGATTCGAAAGCCGACTCGAGTTGGTCTCCTCGCTGGGTTTACGGCTAGATGGCTGTGGCTCAAAAACAATGTATCAAAGTGGCACCCTTGGCAAATGATGGCAAATGATGGCAGATGGAACCAAAGACAGACAACTGCGCAGCCCTAGCTTTTTTCTTTTTAGTTTTGAGCCACACCCAGATGTTGACCGCAGATTCATCCACACAGCGGGCAAAACTGCGTGACAGATGCTCCTCTGAAACGCGACGCCCCCTATTCAATGCTATGTCCCCCAGTAGTGCCCTTTTGCATTTTTTTTTGGGAGGGTTCCCCTACTCAAATAGACAATAGACTACAGAAAAAGTTGGTACCCTGATTCTAACCTCAAATCTGGAGGACCTAGAATGAATAGGGTGTTATCAATCCTGGGTCGACGGTGGTTTTGTTGATGTTGGGATGAGTTGTTTTGGCGCATGTGGGAACCAGCCAACAAATGTTTTGCTGACCAGACAGTGGTGAGCGAGGGTTCTCTATTTAAAGGACGGGTTGCTCAATCCAACTTTGGATTAATCTATGTAAAAAGAGCCGTCTAGGCAGGAGAACATTGAGTTGTTTTGTCGTTGCAAGAACTTTGTTCACCTCAACATGTTCTCCAGATAGGTGGTTACCAATATTTGGTTGCTGAGGGATTCTTCCATTTGCTTAAGAATAATATGTTTTGTTGTCGCCCGTCTGTTTTAAAGGGAACCTATGGCTACAGGAAATGTTGTCCTTCTTTCAGACGACGGGACACAAATGGAATAATATGTTTTAAGGGTTAATCCAATGCTCATTCTGATTCCCTGCATCTCTCGCACGGATCACAAAGCAAACAGGGTCGCCACAACGAATGGTTTATAAGGGTCATTCCCTCACTCTCTGCTAAGCACCAGCAAGCAAAGTCTACCCTCGGTGTCATTTGGGGGGTCTGGGCTACACTTCTCCAAAGCGAGCGTTTCAAGCAAAACCAAGCAAAGCTTGTGAAACTGTCAGAATTGATCGGGGAAGCTGTCTGGAAAATTTGTAAGAGCGGTGGCCTGGTTTTGGAAGAGACCAACTGGCTGAGTTTTGGGGGGATGGATCTTGTTGCACCAGGAGTTGTTTACTCCATACTCCCTCAGGCTCTAGGTCCCCCATTCGTGCCCTTTTACCCTTTTTTGGGGAGGGTTCCCCTTCTCAAATAGACTGCAGAAAAAGTTGGTACCCTGATTCTAACCTCAAATCTGGAGGACCTAGGCTTCACCTGGAAGCTCCAACACATCTGTAAATGGAACCCAAGCCTCACATGGGCCCTTCCCCGCGTTTCCGCGGTTCGACACGCCACGGGGCGCGACGAATTGTTTTTCCCGCGCGCCAGGCCGAGGCGTCTGCGGCCCAGGCGCCTTTCCTTCAGCCCCCCAAATGAATTCATGGGGGGGTGGGGGGCGGGAGGGGAGGGGGGAGCCCAAATAAGCCCTTATTCAGCCCTTAAGGCCTTATGTAGGGCGTATTTGGGCTCCCTCCCCCTCCCCCCTCTTCCCCCATGATGAATCCTTCGGAAAGCACCGAGACGCACCGCGCCTTTTTTTTTTTTAACTTTCCACTTTTTCCAAGGCACATGTTTTGGTCCCAAAGCTCGCGCTGTCTGATGTTGTTTTCGTTTTTTTTGGTTTGCTTCATTTCTCCGAGCAACAAGTGGACGACCTTTTGCCGGTTTCCCAGTTTGGCCCGGGGAGTGTCCCCTTCGAAATCGGCCAAGCAAGGTGGCCTTGGTTTGGGGGCCACTTCAACACAGGCATTCCTAATTTCTGCCCGGGCTTGTTTGCCCGGATTTGGCTTGCCCGATTATTTTGCCCGTGTTCCTTTGTCCCGGCAAGAACCACTTGCTATTGAAACACTTGCAGGATTCTGAGCATTGCCACGAGATGTCCAACATAAATCATTCACCCCTATGTAGTTCACAACTATGGGGCGATGGCAACGTAGTGTCCGGCATTTCTGTTCTGTACTGTTTAAACTTTACTTTTTTGGATCCTCATAACTTCCTTTTCACCGAGCAGTTAAACTTTTTGCTGGGGGATCTACCCAAGGTTTGGATTGGTTTGGACTTGGATTTGAACCCCTCCTTGTAGGGCAAATGGGAACCCGCCCCTAAGGCAGCAGCTCGCACTGCTTTTTGGTTATGCGGCTCGTGGACACCGGACCGCTTCGTCCTTCTGGTTCCGGCGAGTGGGAGCTTGTGGCTTCTTGCCTTGGACACAACCAGACACGTTTCATAGATTCCCTCATTCACTGAGAACCCGCCCGAAAAAACAAAGATCGACCAGCGCTGGGAGTTGAACGGCAAGCGAAAGGACATCTACTAGCCCAAGTGTCTTGCAACCCTGCAAGGTGAAGCGGAGGGAATTGCAAATGTCGACTTGAGGCTAGGTCCGTTACGTCGGGAATTGCAAATGAGCCACAATCAAACCGATGAAGGTTAGTAACGGACAATCCCAAGAATGAAAAAATAGCCGCAGCCGCCTTCTTAATTCTTTACATGGTTCTGGGTCGACCATTTTCGTACCGGGGTTTGATTATGACTCCAATGGCCTTGTCTATCAAGCAAAGCTGGCACTTTGCATGACAACCATGCATCTAAAGGGGGTTCGGACAACTTCGGCAGTGACAAAGTTGAGCTGTCGCTTGGTGCTTGGCAAGCGGGGTGGGAAAGTTGGTCCCAGAGCCACGTCAGTGGCTTTCCTTGCGAACCCCTTTAAACCATAAAAACGGGAACCCAAAAACGGGCCTCCCACATCTTGACTGCTATTGGGTTGGATCTTTAGACTTCAACTTTTTGGGAAATCAAGGGGTTTCCCACCAAACCCGCAACAAGTTGAGCACTTTTTGCAGGGGGGTCAACAGCAACCACGACATGGGTCTGTGTTTTTTTTTCTCCTTTTTTTTTCTTTTTTTCTTTTTTTTTTAGGGTAACGGTTTTAGAGGAGCACTAAAACGAAACCAAACAATTTGGGGATCCCCCTAAAGAAAAACCAGCAAAAGGTACCCCCGCCCCCCCAACCTTTACCTAACCCCGTACCCCACAGAGAGTCCCAGTCTCCAAGAACATCCAAATGGGTGTGTCCTTTAGGGGACCTCCAAAATGCTCGGTTTCGCTTTGCTTTCCCAGTCATGAGCGTTTTCCTTTTTGCTTTCCCTTTAAAAAAACCACCCCAACAAGGGGTACCCTCCAAAAAGCCCCACCAAGGAGTTAGCACCCTCTGTTAGCACCCCCACCACCCCCACCCCCACCTCCCTTTGTTAGCACCCCCTCACCACCTCCAAAAAACGACGCACCCAAACGCACCTCCGACCCGGCGCGGTGCCTGGGAGGCGCCGCCGGCCCCAGCCCTGCCAGCGCCTCAAGCGCCTCAAGCGCCGCCGCCGGCGGCGCCTGCGCCGGAGGATGGGCGCAGGCGCGGCCCGGAGAAACTGCGCCAGGCCAATTCTGAATCGAGTCTTTATAAAACATGTTTGTGTGTATTATATATATATATACTTTGGTGCATTTTGCTTGGCTGTTAGGACTTTAACTTTTTGCCAACCAATGGGTTTTCCACTAAACCACTAAAAGTTAAACTTTTAGCAGGGGAGCAGAAAGCAACCAAGTATATATATATATATATACATATATGTGTCATACCCTAGACAAGCGATGCAAGGGTTCCTATGCCATTACCATGGCCCGCACAAAGAGTTTCGGTCGGCATCGCCTTGGGCGGGGCCAGCGCTCGGGCGGTTGCCGTGGGCCATTTGCGAAGCCTGGGGAATCAGCAATCGGCAGTGCGCTTCCAGGCGTCCTGAATCTCGGGCTTCTGCCGGCATATATGCCCAGCAGCGGAACGCGTGCTTTGCCGTGCTACTCTTCTTACGGACTGGGCGAGGGCGAATGCAACCACGCAGCGGATCAGCGCAATGCTCTCCACGGCGGTGCTGGCAAGTGCGGGACACATCTACTTGCCAAACTGTAGGTGGCTGCTTGTCAATGTATCAGCTGGTTCAAGTACACTTTTGAACTTTATCAAGCCTTGTGCGCTCTTGTCATCGTGCCTGCAAATCTGCACGCTGCCCCATTGTGGACCTCTAGCTTGTGTCGAGGAGATGCGCGGTATCCCACGGACGCCTGTAAGTAGCCGGTGGCTGGAGCAGATCCGGCTACACGGGTGCCAACGCCCACAAGAGTGCCGCGCCGTGTTTCTTCTTTTTCCTTGGAGTTGCTTCCCTGTAGTTGTTCCCTGCAGTGGGCGCCGCAGTGCCGCCGCTGTGTCCGGCAGACCCGAAAAGGAGAAACAGTTTTTGGTCATGGCACACATCATAGGGCTGCGCAGTTTGTAATGAGCTTTATATAGGGGTAAAGCGATCTCACTCGTGGTGAATATTTTTCCTTCAGGCGCATTGTGATTTGTCAGGGGCCCGGCCCTCGTGGTCGGACCCCTGTATAGTGTTAGATGCGTCTAAGCAAGGCGTGATGTTGTGATTTGGGATGTGGACGTTGTGGTACGGTATTGTATTGTGCGCGTTATTTGTTTGATTCAATGTGTGCGGACGTGTTTTATTATTATTATTACTTTATTATTATTATTAGTTATTATTATTATTATGTATTATTATTATGATTATTATTATTATTAGTTATTATTATTATGTATTATTATTATGATTATTATTATTATGATGATGATTATTATTATTATTATCATTTATTATTATTGTCGTATTATTATTATTATCATTTATTGTTATTGTATTATTATTATTTATTATTATTATTATTATTATTATTTTTGTTATTATTATTATTATTTATTATTTATTATTATTATTTTTATTATTATTATTATTATCATTATTATTATTATTATTATCATTATTATTATTATTATTTATTATTATTTATTATTATTATTATTATTATTAGTATTATTATTATTATTATTATTATTATTATTATTATTATTATTATTATTATTATTATTATTATTATTATTATTATTACATATATATATATATATATTATATATTTTAAAACCGTGGTTTGATGTTTTTGGCGTGTGCGTGCACGCTGTTTGCTTGTTACTAGGCGGCGTGTGGAGTTTCAACGATGCGGCCTTCGAGGCTGAAACGAGCTCACCCATGCTGAAGGTCACTTGAGCGCCCAACACCTCCGAACGGTGCAATTCAGCCAGTGATGATTTATGGGGGGGTTCTAGCAAGGCCTGCAGAAGCCTTTAACCACCTTAGATGGGTTTTTGGTGCTGCTCACGTCGGGATCCCTCAATTCTGGTTGTTAACAACGGTGCAGATAGAAACCTTGATGCTGCATGAAACTAACCAGCTGTGCGTCTCACTTCCTGAGTTCGCGAACGTTAATATTTTTGGGAAGACCATCTTGGCAATGAGTTTGGAATTGTTGTAGCCCAGCACTCAGGAAGGGAGACGTGTTCCCGAAGTATTGTGATACCTTGCCGGACAGTGTAGGGCAGCTGTGAAGCTTTGAGGAAGCCCATTTCGAAGCCCCTCCCGAAAAATTTTGGCGGCCCTCCCCCGGCAGCTTCAGGCGGCGCCGGAAGGAGAAGCACGCAGAGCCCAAGCCGGGGGCCAAAAAAAACCACTGAGTTGCGCCTTGGTATGTGTTTCCATGTGCTGACATGAAAAAGGCTCTTATTTTCCCCTGGTTTCAAGGGGATGGACACAACCGCAGCTCTTTCATTTTGAGCCACGCTCATTTCACGCTGGTTTTGTAGGGAAAACCAAGAAGGGAAAGCTCGAAAAGGTACATTTTGGGTTTGTATTCTTCAACCCCATGGGAGGCGAGGCTCTCCAGCCGCTCCGTGCCCTCAGCTAACTCTGGACTCAGGATGGGGACCTGAAAATGGGGGTTGCCCCGAAGGTATGGGGCCCAAATCACACGGGGGTCTGACTCCCTGCTTGTTTGGAGACCATTTTAGACACGGACAGAAAGTTTAGCTTGTTTTTGGTCGTCCACTCTATCAGGGTGAGGGGTGATTCCTCCATTTGGTTCTTTTCGGATTTGAGTTTCTCCGAACTAAAGGATGACCCGCCGCCCTTGGCGGAAAAACTCGGTGACCGGTGTCCTTTGGTTTCGGGGCCAGCTTTTTTTGCAGTCTCTTTGCATCGTTTGGTTCGCCAATCTGAAGCGAGTTGTTTTCTTTAGGCAGGGGAGAAGGTCAAGCAAAAAAAGAGATACGCGGACCCCCTCAAGTGGTTACTTAATTTGCTTTTGTTTCCAGTCAGCAGCAAATCTCTGCACAGATCATTTTCCTGGTTCAGGTAACCCTTAGTTGCTGGTTTGGATTGGTGATCTGGGGATTCTGACCCCTGGCTTTTGTAGAGGGTTAATGGGCAACCGATTCCTCCATTTCACCACCAAACCACCGATTCGGCTCCCACCAATGAGAGAGAAGCTGACGGGTAAGTGGGTTTCCCGGTGGTTTCTTGATAACACCGACCCGCAAAAGGGGTTAAACAACCTGGTTGACTCAATTTGGTGGAACTCCTTAGGTACCTGACGGGTTTTTTAGTGACCTTCCCAACGGTTAACCTGTTGTTCCCGGAACCTTGTCTGAATAGAGGGGCTCGGGGCTGGAGATCTTGGAGAAACCGATGGCTACTTCATGGGGCCTGAGCATATAACGTTTCTTTGGTGCATTTTGCTTGGCTGTTAGGACTGAACAACTTTTTGCCAACTAATGGGTCTTCCACTAAACCACTAAAAGTTAAACTTTTAGCAGGGGAGCAGAAAGCAACCGAGGTTTGTGTTTCTAAACATGTCCTTCCGCAAAGGGTTAAGCTTTCCACCCGCGGGTCTCCAACCGGTGTGTGTTGTTTCTTGCCTTTGCTTAGCATCTTTGTTTCGTTCTGTCCATGGCTGCAACTCACCGTTTTGTCTGCCACAGGAGGACTTGGGATGAAACGGTGCCAATTGTGCACCTGGCTCACAATCACAACCCGGGCAATTGCAGGGAAGTAAGGGACCATCCCAGCCATAAATGGGTTGGGATATCCGCCTGTTCAAATTGAATACATGTTTCTGGGTAGAATCTTGATGCTAGGTTTTGATTCTGGCTCACCTGGGTTGTCAAAATATGGCCCCTTCTGAACCCTGCCCCAAGTTTAATTTCCAAGACCTAGCACACACAAGTCAGCCGGGTCTTGTGGACAAGCAATTTCCATTTCGCACCAGAATTGGAACTGGTGGCGAAGCGGATGTTGTCAGCATAAGGATTGTTCAAGATGAAAGGTTCTTCCAACACTCAGTTGTTCAGTGGCCCCAATTATTTTTCCTTTTTTTTTGGTGGCTGTCCCACTAAAATGGTCCAAGCCCAAAAAAGGGTTCCCTTTTTTTCCAGGGTCACTGAACAACTGAGAACATAGGAGGTGCACAGGCCCCGTTTGTAGAAGATGTCGGTCTTTTGCATCAGGGACACCCACCACTTTGACGCTTGCCACCCCTTGTCACACCATGAAGTTTTTGCGCCCCACGTTTCTAAGGTCTCCAAAGTTATCATGGTAGACTAAACATGAAACCTGGTCCGAGCATATGATTTGTCTTGGTGGCTCCCAGCCATCCGGTTCGTTAGCCTTTTAGTTTTTTAGTGTTTAGTGGGGTTTTCCGTATTTAACCCACTAAAAGTTAGTCACTTTTAGTGGGGGATCTGAGGACAGCCCAGTTTCCAATCATGAAAGTGGACGATAGGGGGAACGTAGTCTTCCAAAACCCTCATGTCAGCTTCCATTGGAGTTGAAGGGTTGGTGGGGTTCCTGGGTTTGTTCTGGGGGACCTCCCCAAACTGGCTTCGCTTGTCCTTTACTCAGTTGTTCAGTGGCCCCAATTATTTTTCCTTTTTTTGGTGGCTGCCCCACTAAAATGGTCCAAGCCCAAAAAAGGGTTCCCTTTTTTCCAGGGTCACTGAACAACTGAGTTTAAAAACCTCCCCAAAATGTCTCACTCCGGGACCTTAGTCGTCACTTTTTTGGTCTGGGGAGGCTATTTTACTGTGTTAACCCCGGCTGAAGTTAAACCCCTGGTGGATTTTGATTGGGGGGGTCCAATTCCTTTTAGTGGGGATTCAGACCACTTTTGGAGGGAACGCCCCCTCAATAATGGGACAGGTTCATGAATCCTGGGTCAACATGAGTGGCAAACCTCCGGTGATTTTTCGTGGCTCATCTCGATCGGAGACGAGCCACCCTGACCCGCCAAGGCCTGCGCCGGCCGCGCCGGTTCCGGCGCTGGCCTCGCCGCAGCCGGCGAAGGCGGTGGGTTGACGGTTTGGGCCGGTTCTGGCTCCGGGGCTGGTGGGGAGATCACCTGGGCGTGGTTTTCTCGGGGCTGCGGCAAGGGAGCCTTGATTCTTATGGAGGGCAACTGGAAACCCGCCCCAGAACCGCTGAAAGGGAAACTGAATCAAGCCTTCCGCCCACTTTTAGGTGGTTTGAACATCATACTTCTAACAGGGTCCTGTTGTTGTGGATCGAACCTACAATGAGTTCATTGATAGACAATACAGCCCAACAGCGATAGGACCAGCCTGGATGTTCTGCCTCAATTCCCGCTGCTCTGGAAGTAAATATCGCACATGCAGCTTGCAGAAACATTGCGAAAGGCAAAGCTGGCAGGAGGCGATAGGTCCAAATTTGGGTTGCTTGTGTTGCACCGCCACACCTGCTTTAAGCGTCCTTCCCTGGAATGGGTTTACACGTTGGACTAACGAAATCTATGTGTTTTTCTCTTCGCCAACTTGCCGAAAGCGCCGCCAAGACAGTGTTGAACTGAACCGCCTTGAAAGCGTGAGGATTGAGAAGTTGTGGTGCTCCCGGGTTGCAAAGCAAGGGATTAGCTGTAAAAGGTGTGAGTGTATGCGAAGGCCAGTGGTACGGATCGAAGTCAAGATTACTTGAGGCATCCTTCCGCAGCGTGTCTCAGGCAAGATATTTGGTTTCGTTTTCTTGCGAAGCTGACACAAAGTCTAACCATTTACAACACACCTTGGTATGCAAATATGTATTACCTACAGATTCTTTGGCGCATTTTGCTTGGCTGTTAGGACTGAGCAACTTCAGCGCCTCTTGTTGCGCACAGTAATTATAAAGCAATGCCATGCGAGCAGCGCTTGTGGCCTGAACACAAAAGCAGAAAGCCTCTCCGCGCAGCAAACTCCGCCAAAAGCGTGGCGTTCCCGACTCCGAAAAGACGATCCCTACGTTTGGGGGGCCCAGGTGTTTTTAATTACATCAGGATCTTGCAAGCGTATGTTTTGGGGAATTGCAGGTCCTCATGTGTGCCCCTTCTGGCTGACTTGCTCTAGTTTTGGCGTGACTTTTTGGTTGTAACGGGGGACGCTTGGAACATGGCGAGGGCCTCGCTACTTTTGTTGATTCAATGTTTCTTGGTGGTTCCCAGCCATCCCCTTAGCTCTTTAGCCTGTTAGTGTTTAGTGGGAATTTCCATTTAACCCGCCAAAGTTAAACTTTTAGCGGGGGATCTGAGGACAGCCTAGGTTTGTTGAAGTTTCAAGAGTTTGCGGAAGCGCCCGGTTTCCTGGTTGATGGAACTGGTTTCCATTTAGCCCACTAAAAGTTAGTCACTTGTAGCGGGGGATCAGAAACGGACAGCCTAGATGATCATCCCCCCACCGATTTCGCACCGATCGCAAGTTGTTGCAGCTAGGTCCCCCAGAAGTGCCCTTCTCTCCCCTTTTTTGGCTGGGAGGGTTCCCCTACTAAAATAGACAAACAAAAGTATCGGGTACCAACTTATTCTCACCTCGAAAACTGGAGGGCCTAGAATATGTGTTTATTTTTCCTTTGTTGGTTTTAAAGGGAATCTATCTTAGGGCTCGACGTGAAAAAAGGTGGGAAGTCGCTGCAGCAACCAAGCTTGGCCCGAGAGCAGGCCCCGGCGCCGGCCGCCCCTGTGCTCTCAGAGGAGGACATGGGCGGAGCCGGGATCGACGCTGGACTCGCCCCCAAGCTTCGAAATGCAGAAGCTGGGTCTCGAGGTTCCAAAAAACCCTGTTTTCGGGGGTCAACCCCAAAATGGCTGTGGTTGTCAAAACCACTGGGATCCCATTTTGGGGTAGGTGCACCACCCATTGTAGTCGATTTTAGTGGGGATTGGGATGTTCACTGGGGTACGGGATTTTGACCCATCCCTGAGTTCCTGAACTTCAGTCACTTTTTTGGGGTTTGGACCAGTTTAGTGGTACACGCAAAGTTTGGTCTTGTCCTGACCCATCCACTCAGGAAATGATTCATTAGGGTAGACAACGTATGGAACAAAGTCAGACGCTACTTTTTGCGGAGTCGCCTAGATGTAGGCCAAACTTTGGTTACTGTTTGGGGTTGTAGCAAAACCGTTGGGGACTTTTCAAAGTGAGGTTCCTTTTGGTGGGGTGATGTTAGAGGGGGGATATTATTTTGTCAGTTCAGTTCGGTTCGGTACTATGCACAAACGCTTTGCTTGCGATACTCATTGCTGACTACGTCTAGGTCCCCAGTAGTGCCCTTCTACCCTTTTTTGGGGGAGGGTTCCCCTACCAAAATAGACTACAGGAAAAAGGGTGCCCTTATTCTAACCTCTCTACTGGAGGACCTAGACGTATTTGTTCGGCATTTGTTCGGTACGGTTTGTCACGTACCCGCCGGCAAACCACAGGTCTGACACGGAGTATCATGTTTTGGGAACCTTCATTTGGTCTGCGCAACTTATGACGAGCTGACCTGGGGGTAAAACGAGCTTTACGTGGGCTCCCCATTTCAGGTCTTGCATTTGTTTCAAAAAGAAGGCAGATTTAGTGGCAGTTGCAAGGGAGTTCTGGGTATGAGTTCTGGGTATATCGTTTTAATACCAGGTTTTGAGTATGCCAGTTCCAGCTTGCTGCGAGTGAGTTCCATCTCGGAGCCCGTGGTTTTTCGCAGCACGGCGCCACGCCACGCTTCTTTCGATCGCGCCAGGACCAAAAGAAGCTGCAGGCAGAAGTTGGCACGGTGCTGAGACGTTAGGAAGCTATATGTTGAAAAATCGCTTTTTCATGGTAACCTTCTTAGTCAAGCAGTTGACACCCTGGGTTGCTTTAAGGGTACCCCTGGGTCTTTTAATCATGGGGGGAGCCCTAATAAATCCTAATAAGGCTTCATGTAGGGCTTATTTGGGCTCCCCCCCCCAGCCCCGATGACGTAAGGGGACCCCTCGGTTTATTCCCCCGAGTCCCAAGGCAAGAAGCTGGCAAAGCTGGACGGCCTGTCGCGAGCTCGGAATCGGAAGGGCCATGGGTGCGGCGCTTTGAACAAGTTTGCTTGCCAGATGTGGGGGGACGTTGTCGTTTTCCGTTATGTTTGTTTATTTACTTACCTCTTAAAAACACAACTGTTCAATTGTTTGGGTAACATGGGCTGTATGTCTGTAAAAGATTAACTTTTCCAGGGCTTGGAGTTTTAAGGGGTAAGTTTATTTTGTTTTGGGAGGGGGCGGGAGGGTTGAAGGTTTCAAGGTAAGCCGCCGGGGGAAACAAAAGAAACGGGGGAACTTTGGGTTTCCTTCATTTCCCTCTTGGAAGAGAAGGTCACAAATATCCCCAGCACCCCCCCTCGGAACCCCAGTCCAGAGCTCCGAACCCGGGAGCAAGTAGCTAGTTGGAGAAAAAATGCAAGGAGGATGCCAGCACCGGGTCTCATCTTTCTAGGGGTACCTTCCATTTCCAAATTTTCCTGGCATCCTTCTTTCGGAAAAAGAAATATATATATATATACATATATATAAACTGGGGAAGCAGCCTGGTTACGATGGTTGAACAGAATGGGGAATCAACCCCTAGAATCTTGCAACTGCTTGTTGCTTCCGTACTGAAAGCCCACTTATCATGGTTGTGAGTATCCTAAGCGGGTTATAACCATAGTTACTAAACCCTTACTAAGTACCCTGTTCCGCTAAGTACCACGGGGATTTTGGAGCGTGGGCCACCGTCCGCAGCCCCAATCTGTGGGTGATGCCCTGCCAAGACTGTCCCTTGGTACCTCCCGATGGCTTTGCTGGGTAAAAAAGGGGGTCGTTCACTACACCCAAAGGTACCAACCAAGTTTTTCTTCGAACTTTTCGCGGAGCCGTTTTCTTCTTGTGCTCAGCAAGTTTTTGAGGGGATGCACCTGGGGATTCCCTTAAAAGAAAGCCAAATCGGGGATGGATTCTCTCGGGGTTATTCCAATTCTCGTTCCCTGCATCTCTCTCACCAGCCCCTTGACCTTGTCGCGCGGCGGAATCGCAAACAAATCCTAGGTCCCCCAGCTAAGTGCCCTTTCTCACCCAACTTTTTTGGTTGGGAGATTCGGTTCCCCTACCAAGATAGACATTCCGAAAAAAAACAAAAAATCGGTTGAGTACCAACTTCTTCTCACCTCTGAAATCTGGAGGACCTATTTGGGACTCCCACAAAACCGCGTGAAAGCTGGGATTTCGAATCCCTGGACTCCCAGGCCCAGCGACCAGTCGACCTGCGACATGCTCTCGGAGTTCACCGTGTGCATGCTGGTGGCACGGAAGGTGCCCACCGAGGCGCGGTGTTGGCCCGCGGCCGGCGCGGCGGGCGGGCCCGCGGCGGCCGGTGGGAGCTGGGCTCGGGCTCGTCTCCTGCGAAGAAGTTTTTTTTTTCCTGGGGCGGTTCAAGCAGCGAATCCTCCGGTTCAACTCAAGGGGGTGTTCGGTTGATTTTAGTTTAGTGGTTGGGTTTCCATTTGACACACTAGAAGTAGCTTTTTTTTTAGGTTTGGTCAGTAAGGGATATGGATTCTCCGAATGATAGAGGGGTGCCTTTGCCGCCTTTTTGATTCCTGAAGCATGGTTGTGGGTATGCCATTTGAAAAGAATACCAGGTTTTGAGCTCAATAACAGGGATGGGTCTAACATTGCTTTCCTTGCCTGTTCAACCAGCCATTTGGTTCCTTAGTTGTTGTGTTGTTTTTAGTTGGTTTAGTGGGGGGTTCCATTTAACGCACTAAAAGTTAGTCACTTTTATCAGGGGATCTGAGACGGACATGCCCAGTTTTGGTTGGGTTTTTTGGACACCAAGCTCACTTCCTGAGTTCCTTTTCGGACTTTAGTCACTTCTTGGGTTTGAACTATGTTTGTGGCAAACCAATAGTTTGGGCTTTGTTTGGCCGATTCACTCGCTCGAGCAAAGGAAGTTCAATCCGCATTGTAAAGAGGCTCTTTTAGAAACCTCCAAGCTTTCAAGCTGCTTGGCTTGAGGGCCCACGGAATGCGCAAAACAGAGTTGGTTCTAATTCTTGTGCTAGAGTCACTATGGGCAACTCAGAGAGAGTTGCGGGGAGGCAACGACAATCTGCGAACCTATGGCAAAATTAAGAACAACATGTCAGGTGATTGAACAATAGTTTACTACGTGCTTGAACAGGGAGTTGGCCTACGCTGGTCTGCTGTTTGAAGTGTCAGACAGATATATGACGGGTCATATCTGCAAAAAAGGGTTCACGGCTACCCTTGTTGCATGTGTGTTTGTTTTTTTGTGGGAACCAAGGGGTGTGAGGATCATGTAAGAACTCTGAGAGAGAGGGGTAAGAGTCGGTGTCAAGCTTGTTGTGTGCCCATATTGCCTGATGACATGCCTTCCGAACTTTACAGGGGCAAGTTTTTTCACAACCTGGTTTTCGAACATAGTATCATAGGGAACCCCATCCCAGCGAGTCAATTCCAGCAGCTCAGGTCGTTGGATTCTTACCATGTGCCCAGATACGCTCCCCTCCACGTCTCGTCCAGCTCTGGCGGATTGCACCGTGATTTGACACCTTCTAAAGCGCACAGGGGCCAAAAGGACACACTTCACTTTCAGTTGCTATTTTAGCCCCGTGCAAGACATGTTTTGGTTCTTAACCCCGGCTGAAACCCTTGTTGAATCGGACCCTTAGTTTGTCGGAGTATGCTTCAGTGACGCTTACATGTGCCATAGTCAAAGACCTGCTTGCTTGCTTTCTTGCTTGCTTGCTCGCTCTCTCGCTTCCTTGCTTGCACGCTCGCTTGCTTGCTTTCTTGCTTGCTTTCTTTCTTGCTTTCTTGCTTGCTTGCTTGCTTGCTTGCTTGCTTGCTTGCTTGCTTGCTTGCTTGCTTGCTTGCTTGCTTGCTTGCTTGCTTGCTTGCTTGCTTGCTCTCTCGCGCTCTCGCTTGCTTGCTTGCTTGCTTGCTTCTCTTGGCTGAGCTGTTCAAAGCCAATCCTGAATCTGCCAGATGATGGCATCCCTTGCATTGGCCCGCGGAGGAGTAGGGATTCCCCTTTTAGCCTGGGGTGAGAGACTTTTGGACCTTGCCCCCAACAGGTGCAAATGAATTACGGTGTAGTACCCCACATAGCGATCTCGGGCCCCAGTGCATGACTCGAGTTTCGTTGTGAAGGCCTTCGTGATTTGGGATGGGGCGAGGTTTTGAGAAGGAGGCACTTGAGCCACCTGCTCGAAACCGATTCGGGTGGATGATCCGGTTACTAAGGGACAATCCCATAAATAGCTGCGGAGATCCGGCTTCTTAATTCTTGAAGCATGGTTCTGGGTCGACCATTTTTATACAGGGTTTTGATTATGACTCACTTGGTGATGGTCCCCGCTTCTCTTTCCCAAAGACACTTTTTTCTACAGTCGCGGCACCTGAACCTGATCCATGCCATCAGGGGCCCCTTATGTTTAAGCGCCATGAACAAGGGTGGTCTCGCGCTTTGGGTCTGAACGCAGGTCGAGACAGAGCTGGCATCCTTCCTGGGGAAGGCGGGGAAAAGGACTCTGCTTGGCGTTTTTCTTCTGTTGTTCAAGATCAGCAGTCTAGTTTGTGTTGGCACCTTCCACCTTCGGGTTGCACATGCTGGATGCTAGGTTGCACGTCCCCCAGTAGTGCCCTTTCTCTCCCCTTGTTTGCGGGAGGGTTCCCCTACTAAAATAGACTACCGGGGAAAACAGCAACTGGGCTACCAACTTATTCTAACCTCTCAAATCTGGAGGACCTAGGCACACTTCCTGGTTTTGGCCGAACAAACCGGAAGCAGCTGTGGCTGACTCTGTTCTAGGCTCCCGATTTAGCGCTATCCACGGCTCCAAAGACCCGCACGTCCATCGCGCCATTCGCGCCCTTGATACCGTTTGCCCAACTTTGCCGGCAGTTTTACGGGACAAAACTTTGCTGCCAAGATGACTCACTTCCTGAGTTCATGAACTTTAAACTTTTTGGGAAGACCATTTTAGTGGTAAATAAAAAGTTTGGACTTTTTTTTGGCCATCCACTCAGCAAGTGAGTTGAAGGGTGGATATGTGCGATTGATTGTTTGCTTGTTTGGTTGGCTGGCTGGTGGGTTGGCTCCTGGTTGGTGGTTTGGTTGGGGGAGTTGGTTTGGTTGCTTTGTGTGTTGGTTGGTTGGCTTGCTGGTTGGTTGCAATATTGCTTGTTAGTCTTTGTGGTGGTTCTTTGCTGAGCTGCCTGACGATCCCTTTCTCGATCCGAGCATTGCACGCAGCTCCGAACCTCAAACTGACCAAAGCGCCGGGGAAGAAGAAGCCAGGTGGTATCCTCAACAGCCTCGGAACGGCGATGCTTAAGTTTTGGAGGAAGTCGATGTACAGCATGGTTTCCTCTGAAGTGCCTTTGTTTCGTTTTGCATGCTTCTTAGCCTCGCGCGGAGTCGCTCTGCATCCGAGAGAGAGAGAGAGAGAGACAACAGCCTTGGAACCCGCTGCAACTCTGAAAGCTGCCCCAAACCACCCCCATCGAGTCGATGTCTGTGCCTGTCTCCCAAATCCATTCAAAAAGAGCCGGGGAACACTGGCACCCACTCGGGTGGATTTGAAGGGAAAGCTGAAAACTCCACGGGTCCGGGAAAAGATCGGAAGGGAACCAAACATACTGTGGATGGACGAAATCCATTTCGCACCGCTTGGAACTCATGGGAAACCATTGTTTTTTGGTATTTACAGGGGAACGATCATTCCAGGGTTTCTTAGGTGGTGCAGGATTTCGTCCATCCACAGTAGGTGGATGCTAGGGGCATTTTGGGCGCGACTTTTCGGTTGGGTCGACTCGTGTGAGCCACAACCAAAACCCCCGGTAGATGAACGTTAGTACGGGATACTCCCAACCATAAATAGCTGCGGATATCCTTAATTATTTTCATGGTCCTGGAGATCGACCATGTTGATAGCCGGTTTTGATTATGACTCATGTGCTCCTTTTCCAGTGTGCCAACTGTCTTACCTTGTGCCGTCTTCGGAGCACCTCGCTCAGTGCCGCAGGAGTACGCTACAGCGGTTGCGAAGTGGTTCGTGAAGCATGCCGCGAGCCTCAGCTACCTCTGACGTTGTCAAAAGGCGGCGCGACGTGACTCAGGGCTTCGGAAGAGGATGCAGGGGGGCATCGCATGTGTTTTGTTCACAAAACAAGTTCTCGGGTTTCCAATGGCCTCTGGGGGCGAACAACTTAACATGTGGCAGTCTCATGCTTCAACTGTACTAGCTTCTAGCTTAGAAAGGATTCCGTTTCAGCACCCTCAACAGCTCTTCCGCAAGTCGCACTTAAAGAAAAAGGAAGGTTTGGAAAGGCTGAGTTGCCAGTGAGGCTCACAACCCATGATCTTATTTGTTGCATTTGCATGATGCTAGCAGTTGGCAGGCATGTTGCGGCCCGCAGTCCGAACATGGACTGGCCAGTGGTTTTTCTCCGGGTCCGAAAATTCTAACGGCGAGATTCGCCTTTTGGCATGGCAAGCTGTGCCCAATGTCAAACCCAGGACACAGGGGTTCCTTAGAGACTAGGTCCCCCAGTAGTGCCCTTTCTCTCCCCTTTTTTGCGGGAGGGTTTCCCTACTAAAATAGACTACAGAAAAAAGGGTACCCTTATTCTAACCTCTCTACTGGAGGAGCTAGGAGAGAGTGTGTCAAAATAGGGGATGCCCCCCAAATAGTAGTGTTCCCGATGATTTTTCTTTAAACTAACTCAAAGAGGTTACCCAGGACACAAGGTTTCCTTAGACAAATGGCTGTGGGTCAAAACCCTGGTTCCCCTTGTGAACATCAAAATAGGTGGTACATGGGTGTTCATCCGCCCCAAAATGGAGGCATAGGTTCTGACCCATGTCCAAATAATTTGAGAGTGCGTCAAACTGGGGGACCCCCCACATGGTAGTTTTCCTGACGATTTTCCTTCAATCCAAGCTTGAAGAGATGGTACCCTCGATGTGCAAAGGGAAACCAACGACCCCTAAATCCCACACCCCCCCCTCACGGCGTCCACCTGAGAATGCACACGTGACCCAGACTCGTTTTCTGCCGGCCCAAGCTGCACCTCAAAAGAACCTCCGTTCCTTTTGATTGTGAGACTGGCATGATTCAGCACGGAGAAGACCACTGGCTTTCTGCCGGCCCAAACCCCTTTGCTTTTTTTCTTCTTTTTTTTGTCAGGGTTTCCGAGATCCGAGTCCCGTTTTGGCACCTCCAAAAGCAGATCGATCGTTTCAAGAAGCGGCAGGTTCCATGCTGGTGGATGGGAGGGTAATGGGTCTCAGTTGGCAGCTCTGAACTTCCCCGCCTTGACCTCAGTGACATGTTCAATGGCAGCCGGTAAATCAGGGCTCCTTAAAAGATACATTTTGCCCATTTGAAGCACTGTTTTTTAGGGGAAATTACCATTGACAAGGCAATGTTCAGGTGTATAATGTAAGGATCCCTGTAAATTGATCAACTGTTCACTTGGTGGCTCAAAAGCCATCCGGCCACTTAGCTTTTTAGCTTTTTAGTTGGTTCAGTGGTTGGGTTCACCCACAAGTTCGTCACTCTTAGGTCTGAAAACTCACAGCCCGCCCAGCTCAAGTTTGTTTTTTTGTTTTCCGGGCTTCTGTCTTCAACCCACAAGTTAGTCACTTTTAGCAGGGGATCTGAAAACGGACAGAGGGGACATGGTTTTTCCAACGTGGCAACCGGCAATGCTCAGCCATCTGGTCTCTTAGCTGTTTAGCTCTTAGTTGGTTTAGTGGTTGGGTCGACCCACATAGCAGGTTGGAAAACTCACAGCCCGCCCAGCTCAAATGGTGCTTTTTTCCAGTGACCCCTGGGCCCTTGGCAACCAAACGCAAGCCACGCGCGGCGCATTTCGCCCGAGGTGAGACACCACTATAAGCCCGCGGCGAAGTTGGCCGGCTGGAAGAACTGAGTTCGTGAGATCGAGAGATCGAGGGCAAGGCTGCGCATGGGGAGCAACGCTTGGTGGCCTCAGTCCCAAGCTTTTTTGGGCTTGGTTGCCATTTTAGTGGTAAGCAAAAAAATGGCATTGTTTGGCGAAGTCCCCGAGTTCATGGACTTTAGTCGCTTTTTGTTTTTTTGGTTGCCAGTTTAGCGGTAAGCCAAAAACTGGACATGGTTTGGCGAATCCACTCCGGAAGTGAGTTGCCCTGTACCAGAACTACCCAGGGTGGAGGAAAACTATACAGGTAAATCAAGAAGTAGACAAACACATATAATATATATTGTATATATATATATATATGTGTTAATATGGAAACAACAAATTGTATATACACATGGAATATTTGCTTTAACGTTGAACGTTGAACAACACAAGATCAAACATCTCTGGTTGATGAGTGGTTCCTGCTCAATCAGGGGAGGCATCAGCGAACAAGAACATGTAAATGCCGAACATTGCATCCAGGCTTTTGTACACCCTTCTTAAAGTATTAGTAGTGATATCGGGTGACATGTTGCATTTTGCATGATTTACCCATGCGGAAAGCTTGGTAGGACCAATTTCTCTACCAAGCGAACCCCTTGGACGTGATTTTCGTAGTCATTGGAATGGCCCATGTTGGTATCACCTGGTTATTTCCCACACGTACCGATAGGGATCGGATCCCGAAGCCGAGACTGGTCTCTCGATTGCCGCGTTTCAGCTTTCGGTGACTCGGTCAGAGGGCACCCAAACTCCCGGCCGCCTGGTCAGAGAGAGCAAGCAACTGCTGGTTGGTTTTTTCAATATTCCCGATGTGTTTTTCTATGATGTCCGCCAAAGACAATTTGCACCGTGGCAACCTCGTCGCCCTCGTCCGAATCGCCGCGAAATGGTGCCTGAGTAGAAGCGGAGGAAAAGCGGAAAAGAGCGAGGGCCATGGTTCGGCCGGGTGTCATGTCCTGCAGCCAGGGTTTTTGCGAGGCCTGCAGGGATCCCCGCACCTGGAGTAGACTTAGGATACATTTTAGTTTTTACCAGCGACTCAAATTGAAGAAACAAAAAAAGTATACATTCTATAACTGGGCCTAACTCTAATCATGGCACCCCTTCTTGGTTGATGTTAAATGGAAACCAAAAGGACTGCCACCATGTTGCGGGTCCATATCCCAAAAAACAATTTCGCGCTCTCTCAAATGGTGTACCAATCCTTTGGCCCCTGCATGCCTCGTTTGTTTTCTTCTTTTCTCTTTCTTCTCGTTCCCCCCCCCTTCCCCCGCCCCCCCCTCCCCCCCCGCTTTTTTTTTTCTTCTTCCCCCGCTCGCGTCTTGCATGGCCCAGGACTCGCAAATCCGCGCCGCCGGCGGGCTCGGAAAACGTTTTTGGCATAGGCTGTGTCATTCGTCGCCGGCCGCACCATGCGTGGGTGCCAGAAGCTCAGACTGACTCGCCGGTCAGCATGGCCTTGGCTGCGGATCTGCCCAGGGGATTGGAACTTGGTGCCTAGGTTTTCCAGCTAGGCGCCCCTTCTTTTTTTAAACCCTTGGTTGGTTTGGAGGGTTCCGCTACCAAAATAGACTACAGAAAACAATAGGGTACCAACTTATTCTAACCTCTGTACTGGAGGACCTAGGTGCTAAAGCGGTATGTGGTGTCTTCAGCAGCCTGAGGCAATGGGGTCATCCACCCTTGATTCTGGGGATCTGACCCCTCCCATGTTTTCAGGGTCATGCGGACTCCAGATAGTGACAAGACCTTTTCTACTCTACTGCTATTGGGTTGGATCTTTAGACTTTAACTTTTTGGATACCTCATATCTCCTTTTAACCATAAAACAACTTGTTGCTGGGAGATCTCTCGGTCTAGAACCCACTTGCCCGGGCCTGCACTTCGGTTGACGAACCTGCCATTGTAAAGTTAAGTAGCACACCCATCCGGGTCGCAGACGGCACCTTCCAAGGCTGTACTGAACGACCCCTTTTTACGCCCCAAAACCCGTCTTCGGCTCTGGCACTGAATTGGGTATGGGTCAAAATTAACCCGCCAAAAGACCGCCGGTCTTGGTCCATGCTTCCACTTACCGATCGGGCTTGCGCCATTTGGGGGCTACCCTATGGTCCATGCTTCCACTTACCGATCGGGCGTGCGCCATTTGGGGCACCTAAGGACCTATTTTTTGGCCCACCGCCATGGGGCTGCCTAAAAGGAAGGGGTCCCTAAGACCTCGGCCCCTTGCGCCCCCCAGACCTCTCAGCCGAGGCTTAGCCTAGCTGTCGGGGGCTTTTGGCGAGGGATCCAGCCACCAACCCAATGGTCAGACGGTCAGAGGGTCAGACAAGTACCCCCCCCGGTGACATGTGGTCCTGTGGTTGGGTTGTGGTGGCTTAGGGTTGGTTTAGAATTGGTGTAGGGTGCATTTGGGGTTAGTTTTGGGTTGGTTTAGGTTTAGTTTAGGGTTGGTTTAGGGTGCATTTGGGGTTGGTTTAGGGTTGGTTTAGGTTTAGAGGTCTACGGTTTAGGGTTGGGTTTAGGGTGTATTTAGGGTTCGTTTAGGGTTAGTTTAGGGTTGGTTTATGGTTGGTTGCGGGTTGGCTTGTCCTGGGGGTGGGAGTTCAGGGGGTCGGGGTGGGGGTGGGACCGTAGGTGACAGGATCCGGGGGCTCGGGGTCTCGGGCGGGCCGGGGGGGGGGGGGGGGTCCTGGGGGACCCATACCATATTGGGGGGGTGGGGGGGGGGGGTACACGGAACACGGGACCATATATATATATATATATATATATGATGTCATGTATTATATATATATATAGCATACAGATTATAATTCACCGAAAGCAGCTCGTTCCTGTCTTGCACAGGTGTTTTGACCACCACGGTTGACTTTGATCACCCAGACCCGTTCTTCCTCTTCTTCTTTTTTGAGTTGGCTTCCCTTGAACAACAAGGAAGAAGTCCGTCACATTTCACAGCTGTACAGCGGAAGGAGTTTCATTTGGTTGGTTCTTATTTTGCAACAACAGCAACTGCTATGGGGTCACGCTGCCGATGTTGGGTTGCGGGCTGCCTGCGGCGTGTTCCGGGACGATTCCGGCGAAGTGTCGAAGACAGCTCGGGAGTTGAGCTTGGCCAAAGCTGTTGAAACTCCTTGGGGTTTAGACAGTTTTATTCCATTTGCCAGGGCCATCTAGTTTACCACAAGGACATCGATGCTCCTTGGGTTAATAACTTTCTTGAGCGGGCTTCCCTCGAACATCATGAGGCACTCGCGCTGGCAAACCGATTGATCGCATTCCACTACACTATTTCGGTGACTTAGGGCGAAATAAAGTTCCCCCGGCTACAGGTACCAAACTTGGACCTTGGGCATCAACTTTGCAGAAACGGGTCTACATCCGCCCAGGTTCCATGAAGAGGGGTAGTAGAACCAGAGAGCAAGTGAAGTTTCAAGTGCTCATGTGAGATACTCCCCTGCCGAGTTTACATGCCCCTTTAAAGGATCTCAACGTGGTTCAACAAACGCAGATTCTGCCAAACAACTTCGGCGGCTTTTCAGCTACGTAAAGTCAGAGTATGTTCTGTGTTTGCTGGCCCACAGACTTAGGCAATTGGTAGTTTAGATTGGTTTGGGGATTTGAACGCCAGTTTCTTTTGAAGGCAAACAGGGAAGGTACTTCCAAACAACAAGCCAAATCACATCTATTCACTTGTCCAGAAGAGTTTCCCCTGTTTCTATTTTTTTTTCAGCCATCGCCCCAAAAAGATCTTGGGCTCTTAAAGGTCAAGTGAGACGGGAGGGAACTCACTCCCTGAGTTCATGGACTTCGAACTTTTTGTGGGAAAACGCCGACCCCGCCAACTAACAATGGAAGTGCACATTTGGGCGAAATGTCCAAGAGGAAAGTCTCGTCTTTGTTGGGTCTTTTTGCACCATGTTACCCTGGGAGGGTGAATGGGAAATAAACAGTTTGGACTCTTGGCCAATCCACTCCCTCGGAAGTGAGGGCAGCTGGAAGTGAAGCGCGCGCCAAGGACAGCTGACACCGCTGACACCTGGCTCGCTGGCATGGACGTGTGCTCTGCTCGGAATCGGAGTCGCTTGAAACATCAGACGTGGCGCCGTTGGTGTCCGTTTCTTGGGGGTTTCCCTACTAGGTCCCCCAGGATCGTGCCCTTCTCTCCCCTTTCTTGGGGGAGGGTTCCCCTACTAAAATAGACTACAGAGGAAAGTTGGTACCCTGAGTCTAACCTCAATCTGGAGGATCCAGCTTGTAGGAGTCCTTCTGGGCTTGTTTCAAAATGGGGACCCCCCGGTGGGTGATTTGCTTTGCTTCTGAGGCTTGCGCTTGAAGACCTAAGCTCCCTTCCCGAGTTCCGTTTCGGGCGTGAGTTACTGTTTTGGGAAGACGAGTTGGTAAACAAGCTGTTGAACTTCTCTTGGCCCATCTCAGGAAGTGATTGTTGGTGTCCAAATTTTGGTTTCCCTCAAAGCAACCTCGACAAAGCGACACATGCCTAATGACTTCCGGATCCCCTTGAAAGGCTTAATCCTGGGGGACTCTTCTTGTCCGAGCTCCACCTCAAAGTTTTGGCGCCTACCCAAAAGGAGCATGGGAGGTCGAAGAGCGCGTTTTGCAGGGTTGGACAGACGAAGGTGTCTCCGATGACGTGGCACAAGAGTGCCAGTGCTGCATTTGTGTTCGAATACTTCCCCATGACTTTGCGTTTCTTTGGTTTCTCTCCGGTCTTATTGAAGTCTAGGTGTGAAACCAGACCCTTAAGGTGTATTTTGCTTCCCTGGGGAACTGTATCTCCAGGTGTGAAACCATGTTTTTTCAGGCCCTGGGAAGTGTGCCTTTGCCTGCATAGGGTTACATCCATTCTAGCAGCAGTGTTTCATTTGTCCACAGGACTTCTTTGGATGCGCCCGTTTGGTTATGCATGGGGTTCACGCAGCAATGCCCATTTATCTAGGGGTACCTTCCCCATTCTTTGCAGAGATCCTTCTTTCTGGGAAAAACTCAATACACCCCGGGGAAACGGCCGGTTTTTGAAAAGAACGCTGGTTGGAAAGAATGGGGAATCAAACCCTAGAATTTAGAAGCTTTATAAGCCCCAATTGGAGGGCTAGCCCAGAGTCGGCCACATTGGTATTTATCCAACAAGCTCCATTTACTTGCTGGTGCTCAGTAAGGAATGAATCAGGGTTTTGGGATTGAAACTGGGGATAGGGGATGGTATTTTCTCGAAGCCATTCCATTCCTCATTCCCTGCCTATCGAACCAGCAATAATTTAGAAGGTCATTTATCGCCAAGCCGTTCCTCATTTCCATCGTTCTTCAGAACCAAAGCACGACCGCCGGCGAAGAAAGGGCATATGCTGCTGGAAAAGCAACAGCTCTCTACTGCCATTGGGTTGGATCTTTAGACTTTTAACTTTTTGAGAAAACAAGGGGTTTTCCATTAAACTCACAAACAGTTAAACCTTTTGCAGAGGGGTCAACAGCAACCAAGAGCTGAGGGAACATTATGGTCGGGGTCAGGGCGGAATTTGAAATTCGAAGCTTTGCCAAGGCTGCGAGATCGGTGACCATGCACGTCTCCTCGCAATGTTTTCACAACTACGCGCGGGACCCCGACGCGAGCTGATCTGGGTATGGGTCAAAATGAATCCGCCAAGAATTGGACCGCAGGTTTTAGTCCATGTTTCCATTTACCAGGGCAAGCCATTTTGGGCACGTATTTTTGACCCACTGCCATTTGGGCGCACCGGGCGTTGGTCGCATTTCAAGCCTGTTGTTCCCTTCAGAATTCAGGGGCAACCACTTCAAAGACGAAAACTGGGGCTCTCTTTTGGGGAAAGACAAAGATCGTTTAAACAAGGGTGGTTTAATCGTGCAGAGGAAGGTTGGCCCGAAACTGTTGATCAGGGGGTCATCGCATGTTTTGCCTGGAAGCATTGAACCCTGCAAATTAGCCACCAACATTTTTATTTATTTATTTTTTCGAACGATGGATACGTCTTCAGGGTTTCATGGTAGTTTGCAGGGGAGTATGGCCTGATGCCTTGACTGTTCCAAGGAGCCTACCGCCCACCCCCCAAAGAACCGAGCGAGCTTGTTGGCCCCTTAGCCGTTGGGGTCTTTGGGGCTTGCGGGCCCTGTCGGGCGGGACGTATTTCTTGACGAGCGCGGCTATCCCTCAAAACCCTTATATACTAGGTCTCCCACTAGTGCCCTTTTACCCGAAACCCTCTCCTACTAAAGTCAACTACAGAAAAAAGGGCACCTTTATTCTAACCTCTCTACTGGAGGACCTAGTATAGCCTTCAGGGCTTATCCTTGGCTTCAGCTTATCATGGGATAGGCTCCCCAACCCCCTGCCCCCCCGCCGCCCCGCAAACCGCCCTGGAGGTCCATTCACATCAATCTCTGGGTACCAAAAGGCCTTTTTTGCCCACCGAACTCGAGGCGTTTTTGACCGGGACCATTGAGTTCGCTCCCCGTCCAATGGAAACAGACTCAAACTTTGATTCAGACACTTGGCTGTGCCCGTACTGTTTGGGGGCGCGGGTTTCATGTGCCAGCCAGGGTCGCTGAGTTCAACCAAGTCCGGATGCTGTTCTTTTGAGGCAACACTATGATGTCAGCCTAACATGACCATACCCCAAGGGTAGAAAATGGGTAGACACCAGTACCCCCCCAAATACTTTTTGGACAGCTTTTGTGATTTTGGACATTAACAGCAGTTGTTGTTGGCTGGTGTAGTCTCCAAAATACTTAAGCACATGTATGCTGGCAGCACACCTACCAGGAGGCCCGATGGTCACCAGGTGACCGCCTTTTCTCTGATTCAAAGAGGAGAGGAGCCAATGATGACTTTGGGCGTGCGTGAAGATCTGCTGAGAGGGAAGTTGTTTCAAGGCGCAGATGTACGCCCTGGCCTCTGTGCTGCGGATCCTTGGCCTGTTTGACGAAGTCATACAGATCCAGAAGATTACCGAGCTACATGAACGCCACCAAAGTGCACCGTGAGGAACACGGTCTTCCGTCAGGTTCCGTGAAGCGACGTCGGTCTGAATAGTTACAGTAGTATTTGTTTTGCATGGTCATGATTCATTTGGTTTTATGGCACCGCACCGCGCCATTCGAACTGTTCAGGCCTTAGTACATGGCTAAAAGGGAAGCCGCGAGCCGCAAGTGAGTTAGGAATCCAGGAAGTCTGATAGGGAACTGGTTGTGGGGCTATGAATGAAGCATAAATGCCACCGAAGGGTATTCAGACCCATTTTGAGCAGGGTTGTGGGATCAAGGGGTTTATCCCCACTTCTGTGATACAAGGTTGAATCCACTGTTTAAATGGGGGTGGTCTTTGGGAGACCCTTTTGTTGTATCACAGAAGTGGGTTCCATTTCCCACAGCCCTGATTTTGAGAGCCTCTGAGAGTGCCACCTCTCTGTTGCGGAAACCAGTGTCAACACGACTCAAGCCTTGAGGCTTCACCGCTGCCGAGCGGAGCGAACGCTGCATATCCTACAGGAGGTGGGCAGATACGAGACCTTCTGATTGCCACACGGACCTTGCCTGTTGAATGATCCTTTTCTATGTTCCGCCATGTTCCTTGTCAACCAAGTCCGGCCCAGTTAGGTGACTGGGGCAGGACAAAAAACCGTAGAGTGGGTATGTGTGTCACTTTGCCTCCAAAACCACATCGAAAGTTATGCCCTACAGGTCCCTTGCTGAACGTACTTGGGGGTCACAGTGCATCAGATGATCGTGGCCTCAAAAAAAATCAGCGCCAGGAAACCGTAGGTCCCAGTCTGCTTCTCCATTTACAAGAAGATCCATTTTGGGCCGACTGCTGCTTTTGAGCCACACCCAGATGCGTAAGGGAGGGACCCTAGGAGCCTTGCAACGCTTCTCATGCATACTGCTTCTGGGTGGATTCCTCGAGTTGCGCATCCCTTCTGTCAAACAAGCAAAACAAACAGTGGGCTTCTTGAGCAGCAGTAGATCCAGAGGGTGTGATCCCCCTGTATTTTCCCCAACCGTTCTTTTCAAAACCGGCTGTTTCCCTTAGGTGTTTGCTGGTTTCCTAATCCCTGGACGGAATGGACATGGTTTCAAGGGAGATCAACTGGAAGACCAGTTTGCCAATGCCAAGCCCGGATTTTGACACATGCCCATAAACATACAGTTTCGAGACAAACCAATTTTATTGGTAGTTCTTCATCGGTATACAAGACTATTTTTTCGGCACACCCATTTGGTATAAGCTGAGTTTTGACACATGGTTCTGGGTAGACCATTTTACTACCGGGCTTTTGATTATGGACTCATTTCATTGGTAATTCTTCATTAATTATACAAACACCAGGTGTGAGCCAAGGCACTTTGAGGGCAGCGGAGGGGCGCGCAAAGCATGATCATGGCAACTTCCCAGAGCAGTCCAGTAGGTCCGGTCCAGCATGTCGAGAATACTAAGAACCAAATTGTTGGCGCTCCCTTTTTGTTTCCCTGCAGGTTTTGGAGGCCTTCTAGGTCCCTGAGTAGTGCCCTTCTCTCCCCTTTTTGGTTGGGAGATTTGGTTCCCCTACTGAAATAGACTACAGAACAAACTCTGGTACCCTTATTCTAACCGCCCTAGTGGAGGACCTACTGGCGTACTGCAGCCTGGCCTCATGTGGGTGTGTTCCTTTGTTGAGGGCACCCCTTTTTTTGTGTGCTAAAAGGAGATCCAAAAGGACCAAGACCCATTTTGTGGATCGCCGAAAAAAGACAGGCGCCGAGCCCGACGGAATCCATTTTGGGGCGGTGGCTGATTCCCATCGAGCGTCCGCACCAGGGGCCCACGTATTCATTTTGGACCTCCTTGTCAAGCCGGGTCTGTCATTTTGCTTGGGATGAGAAATGGAATGATTCCCGAAGAAAGGACACCAAGTCGGGGATGGCTTATCTCGGGGTCCTTCCAATTCTTATTCCCTGGCACCAGCAAGTCATTCAGGCTGTGAGGTTGAGAACCTCGAAAATCCGCGACGCAAGGCCCCTTTCGCTCGATGAGGATTGGAGCCCCTCACAAGCCAAAGGGGGATCTGAGGAGGATGGCTAGTCTCCTTTTCAAGGGCTATATATTTTTTCCCGAACGTCAGGTTCCATGTTCATCCCTGGGGTCACCCCGAGTAAAAGAATGGCCTTGGGACCCAATTTGGATGACGACAATCCGTAAACAACAGTGGTCAGATTTTCATTGTTTCAATGGTGGGTTTAAGAACCTCAGAGTGTTTCAATGGTGCTTTGAACCTCGGGGTGTTTCAATGGTGGGTTTAAGAACCTCAGGGCAATTGCTTGGTTGTTGTTGGGACACATTTTGCCCATGTTTGCTTCTTGTGGTTCAGTGGTTGAAATCCAACCACTGAAAAGCCAAGATGTTTAAATGTTTGCTCCCCTAACCGAGCGTCAACCAAGAATTGGTGGGAGAACAGAACACTATCGGCAAGCGACGCGAGGCTTCTTGCGGGCTTGGTGCGTCTCACGCGCGAGAATCAAAAGCTGGGGGGATCAGCAACGCCCAGAGGGTTTGTTGGTACCTCATGGCTTCTCCGGGGTGAGAAAGGGTCTAACTACCTCATGAGGACGGCTTTTGGGTAACAAGGGGTCTTTAGACTCTAACTTTTCGGGAAATCAAGTTGGGTTTTCCGCCAAGCCCACCAAAAGTTAATAACTTTTTCCAGAGCAACCAAGCGAAGTACCTCCTTAGAAGGTACCCTCTGGGGCCCTCGGCCCCCGGCTCGCCCGAGCCTCAGCTCGCAGGCGGCTCGGCCGCGGCTTACGCGATGCAGGCGCTGCCCGGTCAGGCGGGGCGGGCGGCCAAGCTCGGAGGGGTGCGTTTGTGCTGTTTGTGTTGTTTTGTTTTTGTTCTCTGTTTTTCCCCGTTGTTTTTTGTTTTTTGTTTTTGTTCTTCTTTTGTTTGTTCTCGAAAACTCGAACGGGACGGTCTTGGTGTTTTGTGTTTGTGCTTCTTTTTTTTTGTTCTCGAAAACTCGAACGGGAATTTTGTTTTTCTTCTTCTTCTTTTTCTCGAAAACTCGACCGGGATGGTCTTCGTGCGAGTTGGTATCCCTTTTTTTGGGGCGGGTTTAATGTTTTGGGAGGTCCAACCTCAAAAAAAGACACCAGGAAAGGAACCGACGATTTCGGCGTTCCTTTTTCCATGGCTCTCTTCTCAAAGCTGGCAGCTGTTTTCCCGGGCTTGTGGTTGTCCAGAGAGTTAACATGAGGTTGCCTCAGTTGCTCGGTGGGCTCCACCCGATTTTCTGGAGCAGAATTGGCACGATACATTGGGCCTACCTTGCGAGCCAGTGGCGTGCCTTGGCTGTTGACAAGACTATACGATTCGCAAGTGCGCTGTCGCGTCAGTTTCCCAGCGTCGAGGCCAGAACAACTCGTTACACTCGTCAGGTTCCCAGCGTCGAGGCCAGACAGATCGTTACACTCGTCAGTTTTTCTGCAGCGCTCCATAGTGCGCCATTCGCTTCTACACAAACTCGAATCAAGGCCCGTGCTGAGACGGAAGTATTTCGCGCCAGGTTTAACGCTTCAACGCACTACTAAGGCCCGACTACCCAGATCCCCACCGTTACAGTGACTCAGAAGCGCGTAGGGCCTAGGTGGATTCGGGGCCCTCCAAAGCAGATCAATGCCGCGCAGGGTTCTTGCTCGTTCTCACTTCCCGAGTTCCTGAACTTTACGCTCTTTGGCGCGACCACTTTAGCGGTAAATAAAAAGTGAAAGGTTCCTTTTTTTGGGCATGCCTTTGTTTCAACCTTGGACCCTTTGTTTTCAACCTTAAGCTTTTTTTTCTACCTTATCCCCTTCTTTTTCAATTTCAGGGTCGGCACTTCATGCTTTTTCAACCTTGCCACACTTTTTGTTCACCTTGTTTTTTCTCTGAAGCAACCTTGATTGCATTTGTTCCAACCTTCCCACCTTTGTTTTCCACCTTGATTCCTTCTTTTGGAACCTTCCCATCCCCTCGACGGGGCATGGCCCGTCACCCCCCCCCCCCTCCCCTGCACCTTTTTCCTCTTCGCAAGTCTCATCCCCTGCACGGGATTCCTTTTCAGCCAGGAAGCTACCCCCTTTCGCAGGGCTCTATCCCCTTCGCAGGGCTCTATGCCCTTTGCGGGGCTCTTTCCCCCTCGCGGGGCCGCATTCCCTTCGCAGAGGTCTTCCCCTTTGCAGGGCTCTTTCCCCTTCGCGGGGCTGCATTCCCTTCGCGGGGCTCTTCCCCTTCGAGGAGGTCTTTCCCCCTTCGCGGGGCTGCATTCCCTTTGCGGGGCTCTTCCCCTTCCGAGGGCTCGTTCCCCTTCGCGGGGCTGCATTCCCTTCGCGGGGCTCTTCCCCTTCGAGGAGGTCTTTCCCCCTTCGCGGGGCTGCATTCCCTTCGCGGGGCTCTTCCCCTTCCGAGGGCTCGTTCCCCTTCGCGGGGCTGCATTCCCTTTGCGGGGCCCTTCCCCTTCGCAGGGCCCTTTCCCCTTCGCGGGGCTGCATTCCCTTCGCGGAGGTCTTTCCCGCTGCATTCCCTTTGCGGGGCTCTTCCCCGCTGCATTCCCTTCGCGGGGCACGCTTCCCCTTCGCGGAGCTCTTTCCAATTTTAGTTTGTTTTTTTTTGCCGCGGGGTTGCATTGTTTTCGCGGGGTTCTTTCCTTTCGCAGGGCTTTTTCCCCTTCGCATAAGTGACTCTGCTGCACCTGGGCAAGCGCGTGCGTGTGACATCTGCAGGAATGTGTAAAAGGCAAACTGTCAGTCGACCCAGCCAGACCCAGCCATGTCTTGACCTTCTAAGGTTGTGCTTGCGCAGAGTGGAGGGCAATGAGGAGATTCTTCCTGGCAAGTATGTCCTGTATGCCGACAAGCGCTTCACCAGCTTGGAGATATGGGACGACGGCTCATGCATGGTGCGTACAAGTTGCAGGCGGCGTGTCGGCTTCACCATTGACTGGAGCATTTCGATCCTGAGAGGCTATGAAGCCATCTTTCAGCTTCAGCTGTTGAGCCAGGAACGTTCGAGTCAAGCTGATGTGTGCGGTAGCATTCCTGCGGCAAGGCGGCGCCGGCTATGTGTGTCCAGAGCCAGCACCCTAGCCCGGCGACTCCGTCACAAGTGAAACGCAGAAGGGTTTTGGGCTATGCTCGGGTGCGGGAAGCTTCAGTGCCTTTGTTGTGCGCAGGGCAACGATGTGGTGGGAGGTAAGGCACTCACGGCTGTGATCGCTTGCTCACCCCTGCACCAGTTGCTTGGCATCTCTGTGCGTATTGCTGACTGCGAGTATCGACGGTGCAGGACGGGGCTCAAGCTCAAGCGTTTCGAAATGCGGCTTTATTGCAGCCTGATTGAGGACTGGGGGCATACCACCTGGCAACGGTTACTGCAAGGACAGCTCATGCTCGAGGGACAGGCTTTCAAGATTTATCTTTTATATTAAATAGATATGAGGATGATGATGATGATGAATGATGATGATGATGGTGATGATGAGTCCTCCGCCTCTTTTTCTTTGGGCTTCTCTTTTGCGCCCGCCAGGGTTAGAAAAGAAGCTTCCAAGGTGAAAAAGACAGGAGCCAAGGTCAGAAAAAAAAACAGCTTAAGGTTGAAAAAAAGGTTCCAAGTTTGGAAAAAGGGTTACCCCCTTTTTTTTGGCCGGTCCGCTCAGAATGTGAGCTTTTCAGCCATCGCATGACTGTTGTTGGGAAACATTTTTCTTTTTTGCTTCTTGTGGTTTAGTGGTTGAAATCCAACCACTTAACTGCAAAAACAATTTTTTGCTCCCCTTCCAACGTCAACCAAGATCAGAAGTATCCCTGCGAAAGGGCACGTTTCACTTTGACCTGTGGACCGTTTCCCTTTCTGTTCAGTGGCATCCTTTGGCTTCTTTTTTGTTGGGTTTGCCCGGCAAGTCGCTTTTCCCCAATACTCGTTTTTTTTTGTTTGTTTCTCTCTTTTTTGGGTTACTGGTTGCAATGGGTGTTTTTCCGTGGGGTACCCTCAAAAACCAATACCTTGTGGGGAGGATTCAAAAAAGGAACCAAAGAAAGGGAAGAACGTGATGCTTTTTGCAGGTTGCATTTGAGTCCCGAGATGCCCATATTCTCAAGAGAAGGCCCCCTGGAATGGGGACGGAGAACATGAGTTGAAAGTTGTTCAGCGGAATGCTGATTCTCCAACGGGCTCCGGAGACTTCCAAAGGCGAAGCTGCGGTGTTCCAAAGTTGGAACGTGGTTTCCACTGCCCCCGGAGGTTCAATGGGATATACGGCTACTACAAAGCCAGTAGCTATCCCAATCTCTCTGGGGATAGTGGAAACCGTCTTTGATAACTGGGCTTTGTGTTTTTCTCAACAGCGCCAAGGGATATCTCTGCAAGTGATTTCGTTTAGGGCGCTTGGCCTTGCAGGGCTTGGCCTTGCAGGGTTTCGGAGTTTTCGCCAGCGCGAATTGTCCTGAACCTTTCTGGTTAAGCACAAGGGTACTTCTTGATTGGGCTTCCGTTTCAAGGTTGTGATTAAGCCACGAACTAGGGTTTCCGACATACCCGGAATGATCACGCCTCGGTTCCTCTAATACCTTTTTGACACATTTTTTTCAAAGCATGAGACATAATTTGAACATATGGCTGCCCGTTTCTGTGTGAGCGCATTCTTTTTGGGGTTGGCTGACAGGGAAACCAAAAGGAAACAAATCATGTTGGGGTCCAAATCCCATTGACATATCCATATGCGTGTCTCAAACTGGGGAGCGCTTGGCCTGAAATGGCGGATTTCCCGAAAAAGCAACTAAACAAAGGGGCACCCTCTGTGAATTTCAACAAGGGACCCTTTGGTGGACATCATTTAGGTGGGGATCCATGTCCACCAATCACTTTTGAGGTGGCTCCCTATTGAAAATTTAGCCGAACAGCGGTTTTTGACGGGCGGTTGGGGTTTCTGTGCTTCCGCTTCGTCCGGGAGTCCGAGAGTCCGATTCACCAGGCGCCCTTCGGTCCCGCAGCAGCCCCCGGTAGGCGGATCCGATGTGGGTCCCGAAGTGTGGGGACCGAGCTTGGGGATGGGTCGCGAAGCTTGGTGGCTCAACCAGCCATCCGGTGCAACTTGGCTCTTAAGCTTGTTTTGTGGATTTAGTGACGTGGGTTTCAGTTTAACCGTTTATAGTGGGTATCAATCAGTTAGCACACGGCATTCCAACGTTGAGTGCTAACTGTTTGGGCGCTTGCGCAGCGTTTTTTTTTCCCAAGCCGTGGTTGAGGCCCAACAGTTAGCACTCCAACTAGTCTGGCAGTCGGATTGTTCAAGGTCTTTGAAATAAGGCTTGGCATCAAAATAGCTTTACATGGGCATTGGAAGGAAGGACGGAAGGAAGCACGGAAGCGAAGGAAGCAAAGGAAGCAAAGGAAGCAAAGGAAAGGAAGGAAGGAAGGAAGGAAGGACGGACGGAAGGATGGAAGGAAGCAAGGAAGCAAGGAAGCAAGGAAGCAAGGAAGCAAGGAAGCAAGGAAGCAAGGAAGCAAGGAAGCAAGGAAGGAAGCAAGGAAGCAAGGAAGCAAGGAAGCAAGGAAGCAAGGAAGCAAGGAAGCAAGGAAGCAAGGAAGCAAGGAAGCAAGGAAGCAAGGAAGCAAGGAAGCAAGGAAGCAAGAAGCAAGGAAGCAAGGAAGCAAGGAAGCAAGGAAGCAAGGAAGCAAGGACGCAAGGACGCGAGGACGCAAGGAAGCAAGGGAAGCAAGGGAAGCAAGGGAAGCAAAGGAAGCAAAGGAAGCAAAGGAAGCAAAAGACGCAAAAGACGCAAAGGAAGCAAAGGAAGGAAGGAAGCAAAGGAAGCGAAGGAAACGAAGGAAGGAAGGAAGGAAGGAAGGAAGGAAGGAAGGAAGGAAGGAAGGATGGAAGGATGGAAGGAAGGAAGGAAGGAAGGCAGGACGAGACTCAGAGCTGCGCAGGGTGCTGCAGAGTTGCGCAGGGTGCTGTTGCTTGTTGCCATGCCAGAATCATCATTACTTCGACACATCCTGGGGGGGGGGTGCCGCAGTTGCGTCGATGGATGCACCTAAGTGAGAAGCGCGCCCTTCGCCGAATAATGGGGGTGCATGCCACGCACTAAAACTGCTGCGTTGCCATTTCAGTGAAGGGCAAAGACTGTAGTTAGGAGGAGCGCATTGGCAAGCGTGATGATCCGAAGAGTCCTGGCTGACACCAGCTGAGAAGGCGCTAGGGTCTGGCGTGTGCTAACTGTAAGTCAGAGGTTTGGCCGTATGTTGGGCCTTACAAGTTCAGCCTGAGCGGATTCTTGAAGCTTGCTTAGCCTGAGCGGAAGCCCAAGTGCGTTTGCGCTTGCGTTCGCACATGCCTGTGCGTGGCATCCGCGTTTCTCCCGAGCGGGATCCTGAAAGTTTTAAGTTTGCCAGCCAAGGCCCCTTCGCGTGGCAGCTGTAGCCGGTTCGAGCGGGATCCCGAGCTGGCTAGCGAGCCTGGCCGTTTTGGTCCTTTCAGCCGCCTGCGCGTTGCATCCCGAGTGGACTCCCGAGCGTGGCGATTCTTCTCGCTGTCGCAAGGTGGTGGCGAGGTAGCGGATCTTTCAGGACTGTTGCGCTTGGCCCGAGCGGGATCCCGAGCGAGTCTGCTTGGCAAAAAAACTGTAGGAGAAGCGCGTTGGCAAGCGTGATGCGAACACTCCTGGCTGACACGGCCAAAGGAGGCGCAAGCGGGTCTGGCGTGTGCTAACTGTATGCTTCGGCAAGAGGGTCTGACGCCTTTGCGTGGCACCCGTGCTCGCCCCGAGTGGGATCCCGAGCGGGCTAGCGAGCCTGGCCGTTTTGGTCCTTTCAGCCGCCTGCGAGTTGCATCCATAGTAGTTGGCCCGAGTGGTCCTTATCTGCGCCTTGGCGCGGCGCACGTGTTTGGCCCGAGCGGGATCCCGACTGTGTGTCTGGTTTTGGTCCTCACCAGCGCCTTTGCGCAGCGTCTGTGCTCGGCCCGAGCAGGATCCCAAGCCCCTCTGCGCGGCAAAGCTTCGAGCGTGTTTGTGGGCTTTCAAGAGTAAAACCAGAGCACGGTGTTTTTTCAGGATGATGGACTTGTCTTTTCTCGCGGGTAGAGCTTCCACACTGTGTCCTAGCCCAGCTTGAGTTCGGGACGGTAATGCGTTTGCGTTTGCGCGCAACATGATGCACACTCGGACGAAGCAAGCTTCTTCATAATGTCAGTCGTTTTACTACGGGCGCGCTTTCAAGTCGCAGGAGGCATTGCTTTCGCGGTGGAGAAGCAGGCTTTTAGGGGTGCAGTTGCCAGGCTTTTAGGGGCTCGTTGTTTGTGAATCCCCAAGCCAAATTCAATTATCAAGACGCCATTGCAGGAAACGGCAAATATTGTAGGAGAAGCGCGCTGGCAAGCGTGATGCGAAGAGTCCTGGCTGACACGGCCAAGCGAGGTGCAAGAGGGTCTGGCGTGTGCTAACTGTATGGCTTCCGCAAGAGTGACGCCTTTGCGTGGCATCCGCGTTCGCCCCGAGCGGGATCCCGAGCGGGATCCCGAGCGTGGCTTCGCTTGCCTTTGCAAGGCCCGAGCGGGATCCCGAGCGGGCTAGCGAGCCTGGCCGCTTTGGTCCTTGCAGGCGCCTGCGCGTTGCATTAAACTCTCGAGCGTGACGGTGTTGGTCCTTATCTGCGCCTTGGCGCGGGTTTGGCCCGAGCGGGATCCCGAGCGAGGTTGCTTTGGTCCTTACCAGCGCCTTTGCGCGGCATCTGTGCTCGGCCCGAGCGGGATCCCAAGCCTGTTTGCGGGCGCGGCCCCGGCAAAACTTCGAGCGTATTTGTGGGCTTTGAAGAGTAAAATCAGAGCACGGTGCTTCGGATTTTTCTTGCGGGTAAAGCTTTTACACGGGCCCAACTGTCCGCTGCGATAATGCGCTTGCGTTTGGATGCAACATGATGCAACGCTCGGACAACGCGAGCTTCATGATGTCGTTGATGTGTGCTACGGGTGTCCTTTCAAGTCGCAAGAAGCATTGCTTCAGGGGTGGAGTTGCCAGGCTTTTATAGGGGCCCGTTGTTTGTGAATCCCAAAGCCAAATTCAATTGTCAAGACAGTATTGCAGTAGAGAAGCGGGTTGGCAGGCGTGATGCAAAGAGCCCTGGCTGACACGGCCAAACGAGGCGCAAGAGGGTCTGGCGTGTGCTAACTGTATGGCTTCCGCAAGAGTGACGCCTTTGCGTGTCAGCCCCGAGCGGGATCCCGAGCGGGATCCCGAGCGTGGCTTCGCTTGCCTTTGCTTTTTCCTTGCGTGGCACCCGTGCTCGCGCCGAGCGGGATCCCGAGCGGGCAGGCGAGCCTGGCCGCTTTGGTCCTTGCAGGCGCCTGCGCGTTGTTGCATCCATAGCTGGCCCGAGTGGACTCCCGAGCGTGACGGTGTTGGTCCTTATCACGGGTTTGGCCCGAGCGGGATCCCGAGCGTGTCTGCTTTGGTCCTTACCAGCGCCTTTGTCCGGCATCTGTGCTCGGCCCGAGCGGGATCCCAAGCCTGTTTGCAGGCGCGGCCCCGGCAAAACTTCGAGCGTATTTGTGGGCTTTGAAGAGTAAAATCAGAGGACGGTGCTTCTTCAGGATGATGGACTTGTCTTTTTCTTGCGGGTAAAGCTCTTTTACACGGGCCCAACTGTCCGCTGCGATAATGCGTTTGCGTTTGCATGCAACATGATGCAACACTCGGACAACGTGAGCTTCTTGATGATGCCGTTGATTTTTGCTACGGGCGTCCTTTCAAGTCGCAAGAAGCATTGGTTTAGGGATGGAGTTGCCAGGCTTTTCTAGGGGATCGTTGTTTGTGAATCCCAAAGCCAAATTCAATTGTCAAGACAGCTATTGCAGTAGAGAAGCGGGTTGGCAGGCGTGATGCAAAGAGCCCTGGCTGACACGGCCAAACGAGGCGCAAGAGGGTCTGGCGTGTGCTAACTGTATGGCTTCCGCAAGAGGGTCTGAGGCCTTTGCGTGGCATCCGCGCTCTTCCCCGGAACTCCCGAGCGGTGCATCCCGAGCGGGCTAGCGAGCCTGGCCGTTTTTGTCCTTTCAGCCGCCTGCGCGTTACCAGCGCCTTGCGCGGCGTCTGTGCACGGCCCGGGCGGGGCCTCAAGCCTGTTTGCGGGCGCGGCCCCGGCAAAACTTCGAGCGTATTTGTGGGCTTTCAAGAGTGAAACCAGAGCACGTTGTTTCTTCAGGATTATAGACTTGCAGTTCTCTTGCTGGTAAGGCTTTTACACAGTGTCCTAGCCCAGCTTGAGTTCGGGACTTGATGGCCCAACTGTTCCGCTACGATAATGCATTGGGATTTGGATGCCAAATGGTGCAACACTCGGACAATGCGCGCTTCTTGATAATGTCGTATTTTGTTGCTACGGGCGCCCTTTCAAGTCGCAGGAAGCATGGCTTTAGGGGTGGAGTTGTCAGGCTTTTAGGGGTGGAGTTAAGGCTGCCCGTTCTTTTAATTCCGAAAGCCGAATTCAATTATCAAGACAGCTGGGCTGCCCTTGCAGGAAACGGCGAGTCCTGTAGGAGAAGCGCGTTGGCAAGCGTAATGCAAAGAGTCCTGGCTGACATTGCGAAACGAGGCGCAAGAGGGTCTGGGGTGTGCTAACTGTATGGCTTCCGCAAGAGGGTCTGAGGCCTTTGCGTGGCATTCGCGCTCGCCCCGGAAATCCCGAGCGGTGCTTTGCGTGGCATCCGTGCTCGGCCCGAGCGGGATCCCGAGCGGGCTAGCGAGCCTGGCCGTTTTTGTCCTTTCAGCCGCCTGCGCGTTACCAGCGCCTTGCGCGGCGTCTGTGCACGGCCCGGGCGGGGCCTCAAGCCTGTTTGCGGGCGCGGCCCCGGCAAAACTTCGAGCGTATTTGTGGGCTTTCAAGAGTGAAACCAGAGCACGTTGTTTCTTCAGGATTATAGACTTGCAGTTCTCTTGCTGGTAAGGCTTTTACACAGTGTCCTAGCCCAGCTTGAGTTCGGGACTTGATGGCCCAACTGTTCCGCTACGATAATGCATTGGGATTTGGATGCCAAATGGTGCAACGCTCGGACAATGCGCGCTTCTTGATAATGTCGTATTTTGTTGCTACGGGCGCCCTTTCAAGTCGCAGGAAGCATGGCTTTAGGGGTGGAGTTGTCAGGCTTTTAGGGGTGGAGTTAAGGCTGCCCGTTCTTTTAATTTCCGAAAGCCGAATTCAATTATCAAGACAGCTGGGCTGCCCTTGCAGGAAACGGCGAGTACTGTAGGAGAAGCGCGTTGGCAAGCGTAATGCAAAGAGTCCTGGCTGACACGGCCGAACGAGGTGCAAGAGGGTCTGGCGTGTGCTAACTGTATGGCTTCCGCAAGAGTGACGCCTTTGCGTGGCATCCGCGTTCGCCCCGAGCGGGATCCCGAGCGGGATCCCGAGCGGGATCCCGAGCGGGATCCCGAGCGTGGCTTCGCTTGCCTTTGCAAGGCCCGAGCGGGATCCCGAGCGGGCTAGCGAGCCTGGCCGCTTTGGTCCTTGCAGGCGCCTGCGCGTTGCATTAAACTCCCGAGCGTGACGGTGTTGGTCTTTTTTGCCTTGGCACGGGTTTGGCCCGAGCGGGATCCCGAGCGTGGCTGCTTTGGTCCTTACCAGCGCCTTTGCGCGGCATTTGTGCTCGGCCCGAGCGGGACCCCAAGCCTGTTTGCAGGCGCGGCCCCGGCAAAACTTCGAGCGTATTTGTGGGCTTTGAAGAGTAAAATCGGAGCACGGTGCTTCGTCTCTTTCTTGCGGGTAAAGCTTTTACGCGGGCCCAACTGTCCGCTGCGATCATGCGTTTGCGTTTGCAAGCAACATGATGCAACACTCGGACAACGCGAACTTCTTGATGATGCCGTTTGGCGTCCTTTCAAGTCGCAAGAAGCATTGCTTTAGGGGTCGGGTTGCCAGGCTTTCATAGGGGCCCGTTGTTTGTGAATCCCAAAGCCAAGTTCAATTGTCAAGACAGCTATTGCAGTAGAGAAGCGGGTTGACAGGCGTGATGCAAAGAGCCCTGGCTGACACGGCCAAACAAGGCGCAAGAGGGTCTACATGGCGTGTGCTAACTGTATGGCTTCCGCAAGAGTGACGCCTTTGCGTGGCAGCCCCGAGCGGGATCCCGAGCGGGATTCCGAGCGTGGCTTCGCTTGCCTTTGCTTTTTCCTTGCGTGTCACCCGTGCTCGGCCCGAGCGGGATCCCGAGCGGGCAAGCGAGCCTGGCCGCTTTCGTCCTTGCAGGCGCCTGGGCGTTGCATCCATAGCTGGCCCGAGTGGACTCCCGAGCGTGACGGTGTTGGTCCTTATCTGCGCCTTGGCACGGGTTTGGCCCGAGCGGGATCCCGAGCGTGGTTGCTTTGGTCCTTACCAGCGCCTTTGTGCGGCATCTGTGCTCGGCCCGAAAGGGATCCCAAGCCTGTTTGCAGGCGCGGCCCCGCCAAAACTTCGAGCGTATTTGTGGGCTTAAGAGTAAAATCAGAGGACGGTGCTTCTTCAGGATTATGGACTTGTCTTTTTCTTGCGGGTAAAGCTTTTACACGGGCCCAACTATCCGCTGCGATAGTGCGTTTGCGTTTGGATGGAACATGATGCAACACTCGGACAACGCGAGCTTCTTGATGATGTCGTTGATGTGTGCTACGGGCGTCCGTTCAAGTCGCAAGAAGCATTGCTTCAGGGGTGGAGTTGCCAGGCTTTTATAGGGGCCCGTTGTTTGTGAATCCCAAAGCCAAATTCAATTGTCAAGACAGCTATTGCAGTAGAGAAGCGGGTTGGCAGGCGTGATGCAAAGAGCCCTGGCTGACATGGCGAAACGAGGCGCAAGAGGGTCTGGCGTGTGCTAACTGTATGGCTTCCGCAAGAGGGTCTGAGGCCTTTGCGTGGCATCCGCGCTCGCCCCGGAAATCCCGAGCGGTGCTTTGCGTGGCATCCGTGCTCGGCCCGAGCGGGATCCCGAGCGGGCTAGCGAGCCTGGCCGTTTTGGTCCTCTGCGCGTTACCAGCGCCTTGCGCGGCGTCTGTGCTCCGCCCGGGCGGGGCCTCAAGCCTGTTGGCGGGCGCAGCCCCGGCAAAACTTCGAGCGTATTTGTGGGCTTTCAAGAGTGAAACCAGAGCACGGTGTTTCTTCAGGATTATGGACTTGTCGTTTTCTTGCTGGTAAGGCTTTTACACAGTCTCCTAGCCCAGCTTGAGTTCGGGACTCGATGGCCCAACTGTTCCTCTACGATACTGCATTTGCATTTGGATGCCAAATGGTGCAACACTCGGACAATGCGAGCTTCTTGATAATGTCGTGTTTTGTTGCTACGGGCGCCCTTTCAAGTCGCAGGAAGCATGGCTTTAGGGGTGGAGTTGTCAGACTTTTAGGGGTGGAGTTAAGGCTGCCCGTTCTTTTAATTCCGAAAGCCGAACTCAATTCTCAAGACAGCTGGGCTGCCCTTGCAGGAATCGGCGAGTACTGTAGGAGAAGCGCGTTGGCAAGCGTCTGGCTGACACGGCCAAACAAGGCGCAAGAGAATCTGGCGTGTGGTAACTGTATGGCTTCCGCAAGTGACACCTTTGCGTGGCATCCGCGTTCGCCCCGAGCGGGATCCCGAGCGGGATCCCGAGCGTGGCTTCGCTTGCCTTTGCAAGGCCCGAGCGGGATCCCGAGCGGGCTAGCGAGCCTGGCCGCTTTGGTCCTTGCAGGCGCCTGCGCGTTGCATTAAACTCCCGAGCGTGACGGTGTTGGTCTTTACCTTGGCACGGGTTTGGCCCGAGCGGGATCCCGAGCGTGGCTGCTTTGGTCCTTACCAGCGCCTTTGCGCGGCATCTGTGCTCGGCCCGAGCGGGATCCCAAGCCTGTTTGCGGGCGCGGCCCCGGCAAAACTTCGAGCGTATTTGTGGGCTTTGAAGAGTAAAATCGGAGCACGGTGCTTCGTCTCTTTCTTGCGGGTAAAGCTTTTACGCGGGCCCAACTGTCCGCTGCGATCATGCGTTTGCGTTTGCATGCAACATGATGCAACACTCGGACAACGCGAACTTCTTGATGATGCCGTTTGGCGTCCTTTCAAGTCGCAAGAAGCATTGCTTTAGGGGTCGGGTTGCCAGGCTTTTATAGGGGCCCGTTGTTTGTGAATCCCAAAGCCAAATTCAATTGTCAAGACAGCTATTGCAGTAGAGAAGCGGGTTGACAGGCGTGATGCAAAGAGCCCTGGCTGACACGGCCAAACAAGGCGCAAGAAGGTCTACATGGCGTGTGCTACTGTATGGCTTCCGCAAGAGTGACGCCTTTGCGTGGCAGCCCCGAGCGGGATCCCGAGCGGGATTCCGAGCGTGGCTTCGCTTGCCTTTGCTTTTTCCTTGCGTGTCACCCGTGCTCGGCCCGAGCGGGATCCCGAGCGGGCAAGCGAGCCTGGCCGCTTTCGTCCTTGCAGGCGCCTGGGCGTTGCATCCATAGCTGGCCCGAGTGGACTCCCGAGCGTGACGGTGTTGGTCCTTATCTGCGCCTTGGCACGGGTTTGGCCCGAGCGGGATCCCGAGCGTGGTTGCTTTGGTCCTTGCCAGCGCCTTTGTGCGGCATCTGTGCTCGGCCCGAGCAGGATCCCAAGCCTGTTTGCAGGCGCGGCCCCGGCAAAACTTCGAGCGTATTTGTGGGCTTAAGAGTAAAAGCAGAGGACGGTGCTTCTTCAGGATTATGGACTTGTCTTTTTCTTGCGGGTAAAGCTTTTACACGGGCCCAACTGTCCGCTGCGATAATGCGTTTGCGTTTGGATGGAACATGATGCAACACTCGGACAACGCGAGCTTCTTGATGATGTCGTTGATGTGTGCTACGGGCGTCCTTTCAAGTCGCAAGAAGCATTGCTTCAGGGGTGGAGTTGCCAGGCTTTTATAGGGGCCCGTTGTTTGTGAATCCCAAAGCCAAATTCAATTGTCAAGACAGCTATTGCAGTAGAGAAGCGGGTTGGCAGGCGTGATGCAAAGAGCCCTGGCTGACACGGCCAAACGACGCGCAAGAGGGTCTGGCGTGTGCTAACTGTATGGCTTCCGCAAGAGGGTCTGAGGCCTTTGCGTGGCATCCGCGCTTGCCCCGGAAATCCCGAGCGGTGCTTTGCGTGGCATCCGTGCTCGGCCCGAGCGGGATCCCGAGCGGGCTAGCGAGCCTGGCCGTTTTGGTCCTCTGCGCGTTACCAGCGCCTTGCGCGGCGTCTGTGCTCGGCCCGGGCGGGGCCTCAAGCCTGTTTGCGGGCGCAGCCCCGGCAAAACTTCGAGCGTATTTGTGGGCTTTCAAGAGTGAAACCAGAGCACGGTGTTTCTTCAGGATTATGGACTTGTCGTTTTCTTGCTGGTAAGGCTTTTACACAGTTTCCTAGCCCAGCTTGAGTTCGGGACTCGATGGCCCAACTGTTCCGCTACGATAATGCATTTGCATTTGGATGCCAAATGGTGCAACACTCGGACAATGCGAGCTTCTTGATAATGTCGTGTTTTGTTGCTACGGGCGCCCTTTCAAGTCGCAGGAAGCATGGCTTTAGGGGTGGAGTTGTCAGACTTTTAGGGGTGGAGTTAAGGCTGCCCGTTCTTTTAATTCCGAAAGCCGAATTCAATTATCAAGACAGCTGGGCTGCCCTTGCAGGAATCGGAGAGTACTGTAGGAGAAGCGCGTTGGCAAGCGTCTGGCTGACACGGCCAAACGAGGCGCAAGAGAATCTGGCGTGTGCTAACTGTATGGCTTCCGCAAGTGACACCTTTGCGTGGCATCCGCGTTCGCCCCGAGCGGGATTGGCTTCGCTTGCCTTTGCTCTTGCCGTTGCGCGGCACCCGTGCTCGGGCCGAGCGGGATCCCGAGCGGGCTACGCCTGCGCGCTGCATCCATAGTTGGCCTGAGTGGACTCCCGAGCGTGGCTGCGTTGGTCCCGTGTTTGGCCCGAGCGGGATCCCGAGCGTGTCTGCTTTGCTTTGGTCCTTACCAGCGCCTTTGCGCGGCGTCTGCTCGGCCCGAGCGGGATCCCAAGCCTGTTTGCGGGCGCGGCCCCGGCAAAACTTGTGGGCTTTCAAGAGTAAAACCAGGCCACGGTGTTTCTTCATGATTGTGAACTTGTCTTTGTCTTGCGGGTAAAGCTTGTACACGGTGCCCAAGTCAGCTTCACTTCGAAACTTGGTGGCCCAACGGTTTTGCTACGATAATGTGTTTGCGTTTGGACGCAAAACTCGGACAATGCAAGCTTCTTGATAGTGTCGTTTTATTCTACGGGCGCCCTTTCAAGTTGCAGGAAGCATTGCTTTAGGGTTGGAGTTGCCAGGCTTTCAGGGGTGGAGTTGCCAGGCTTTTAGGGGCCCGTTGTTTGTGAATCCCAAAGCCAAATTCAATTATCAAGACAGTTGGGCTGCCGTTGCAGGAAACGGCAAATACTGTAGGAGAAGCGCGGTTGCATCCTGGCTGGCTGACACGGCCAAGCGAGGTGCAAGAGGGTCTGGCGTGTGCTAACTGTATGGCTTCCGCAAGAGGGTCTGAGGCCTTTGCGTGGCATCCGCGTTCGGCCCGAGCGGGATCCGAGCGGGATTCCGAGCGTGGCTTCGCTTGCCTTTGCTTGTGCCCTTGCGTGGCACCCGTGCTCGGCCCGAGCAGAAACTCGAACGCGGTTGCTCTTCCATTTGCTGACGCCTGTTGCGTGGCATCCGTGTCGCCCCAAGCGGGAGCCCGAGCGTTTGTACGTTTGCCTGCCAAAGTGTACTTTGTCTATTACACTTGTACTGACAAGTTGCGACCATTGAGCTGGAGCTGCCAAAGTGTATTTCCTTAAACACTTGTACTGAAAAGTTGCGACTTTTGTGCCGGAGCTGCCAAAGTGCGTTTCCTTTACTACACATGTGCTGAAAAGTTCTGACTTTCGAGGCGGAGCTGCCAAAGTGTACTTCCTTTACTACACTTGCACTGACAAGTTGCGACCTTCGAGCCGGAGCTGCCAAAGTGTATCTCCTTGTACTGAAAAGTTGCGACTTTCGAGCCAGAGCTGCCAAGGTGTATTTCCGTTACTGCACTTGTACTGACAAGTTGCGACCTTCGAGCCGGAGCTGCCAAAGTTTCCTTGTACTGAAGAGTTGCGACTTTCGAGCCGGAGCTGCCAAAGTGTATTTCCTTTACTGCACTTGTAGTGAAAAGTTGCGACTTGCGAGCCGGAGCTGCATTGCTGGATTTCCACATGTCAACGCGGTAGAATTTGGCACCTGGCAATCCATTTGTATGTTGGCAAACTCTTGTCTTTCACCCTGACAAGTCGTGGGACACAAAAGAGCCACGGACAAAACACGTGTAGACCACTTTGGTAAAGGGGGTACTCTTTGGCCTACGACTCCAAAAAGCCACGGACAACGATACGGTCTCCCCCAAAAACGATAACCGTTAGTTAACACGTGGCTCTACAATGACCCCTGCAGTTGCAGCTTAGTTGGGGTGGGACCCTTGCGTGGCCGCCGTAAAACGCTAAGGCGAGTCGCGACTTGTGTTCTTCGCGCGTGCTCGGCTTGTGCTACAAAGTTGCGATTTTCGCGCTGGAGCTGCGGAAGTGCACTTCGCGTACTAGACTTGTACTACAAAGTTGCGATTTTCGAGCTGGAGCTGCGGAAGTGTGCTTCGCGCACTAGACTTGCACTACAAAGTTGCGATTTGGAAGTGTGCTTCGCGTACTAGACTTGTACTACACAGTTGCGATTTTCGAGCTGGAGCTGCGGAAGTGTGCTTCGCGTACTAGACTTGTACTGCAAAGTTGCGATTTTTGAGCTGGAGCTGCGGAAGTGTTCTATAGACTTGTACCACAAAGTTGCGATTTTCGAGCTGGAGCTGCGGAAGTGGGCTTCGCGCACTAGACTTGCACTACGATTTTCGAGCTGGAGCTGCGGAAGTGCACTTCGCGTGCTAGACTTGTGTGCTACAAAGTTGGGATTTTCGATCTGGAGCTGCGGAAGTGTACTTCGCGTAGCTAGACTTGTGCTACAAAGTTGCGATTTTCGAGCCGGAGCTGCCACAGTTCGAGAACACTGTAACACAATAATAACGTTCAACAAAGTACTAGGGCCAAGTAAAGCATCACCTATTCACGCAAGCTCCATGTAAGCCAGTCCACCGCACACCCTTCTTCCATCATAGGCTCACTGGGTTCTGCAAGTTTCTACGCTTAGTGAAGATTTGACACGTGTGCTTCCATGAACATTCGAGAAAGCGTATGTAGCCCTTTGATGTTCTGTTCGCCTGCCCAAAACCAGAGAGCCCCATGTGCGACCTGTTGACCGCTGTTTTGGGTTTCAGGGTGTGGCAGGTGTGTGCTAACTGTTCAGGGTTGACGGGGCATTCCGGCCAACACAGTAATGTGCTATCTGCCTAGGAAAAAAGTGCTAACTGATTGATACGCACTATACTACACGTGTGCTGAAAAGTTGCGACTTTCAAGCTGGAGCTGCCGAAGTGTACTTTCTTTACTACGCTTGTACTGGACTTTCGAGCCGGATCTGCCAAATTTACTTCCTTTGCTACACAAAGTTGCGATTTTCGAGCCGGAGCCGCCAAAATGTACTTCCTTTACTACGCTTGTACTGAAAAGTTGCGACTTTCGAGCTGGATCTGCCAAATCTACTTTCTTTACTGCATTTGTACTGAAAAGTTGCGACTTTCAAGCCGGAGCTGCCAAGGCATACTTCCTTGTAGTGAAAGCTTGAGACTTCCGGGCAGGAGCTGCCAATGCGTACGTCCTGTACTACACTTGTACTGAACATTTGAGACGTCCGGGCTGGAGCTGCCAATGCGTACTTCCTGTACTACAGTTATACTGAAAAGTTGCGGCTTTCGAGCCGGAGCTGCCAAAGTGTACTTCCTTTACTACACTTGTACTGCAAAGTTGCGACTTTTGAGACGGATCTGCCAAGTGTACTTCCTTTACTACACTTGTACTGAAAAGTTGCGACTTTTGAGACGGATCTGCCAAGTGTACTTCCTTTACTAAACTTGTACTGCATTGCGAAAGTTGCTCGTTTCAGAAAGCGTATCTCTGCCCACAACCAGAGAGGCATGTGCTAACTGTTGGTCGCCCCTTTCGGTTTCGGGGTGTGGCAGGTGTGTGCTAACTGTTCGGGGCTGACGGGGGCATTCCGGCCAACCCAGGGATGTGCTAACTGTGCCGCCTGCTAAAAAGTGCTAACTGATAGATACGCACTATAGTTAATGTGGTGGTTTAGTTTGCGGGTGGGGTTAATGGTTGTTGTGGTTGGGTTTAACAGTCAAGTGGTCACTTTTAGCGGGGGATCCGAAAACGGGCAGCCCGCGGGGGGTTTGGTGCAGGGGAGTCGGGTTGCCTAAGGCTCCCTAACGAACCCTAAGGAACCCCAGGCTTGGGGAAGAGCCCGTTACCCTGAACAGCTGCGGATCTCTTGCACGCAAAGATCTACCAGCACCCCCCCCCCCCCGAAAAATATATAAAATAAAATAAACATATTTTTGTCCATGTTCAAAATCCCAAGTACTGCAAAAAAGCAGGGGTTTCGGTGCTGGAACTTGGATGTTTAACCCACACGGAAGCGCGTTGTAACTCCACGGGGACTAACCTCGTGTAAGTTACAGCCATGGTTATAACCTATTTGCCTTGCTTTGGTTGAACATCCAATCGCCTTGGTTTGGAAGTTGGAACTTGGCTTGGTCGATTCTGAACCTTGCGGAAGGCGAAGTGGGGGGTCCAACCAGATCCCTCGTAACTGGAACCTGCTGCGGCTGCGGGGTTTTGTTTTGTTTTTTTGTTGTTGTTGTTTGCTTTTTGTTGTTTTTTCAGAGGACTTGAGAAGCAAATGGAGAGATTTAGGATTAGGATCAGAATGCCAGCACAACATGGGACCCTACTACCTCCCTCCCGAAAGATCTCGAAACCCCGTAGATTTCTTCCCTCCAACAAAAAAGGAAGTGCACATGCCCACATGCCTCCACCACTGGGTTTTCAGTATGACTCAGCTCTGTCGACCGACCTTCGGCGCCAGGCAACAGCTACTCTCAGCGGAGGCCATTGCCATGCACCAGCAGATGGAGCACCAGCCCAGAGCTGAGTCAAAGACTTGGGTCGACGGGAGATCGGATCCTGACGGGCCCTTTAAACGGAAAAGGGTCCAAACCAGGACCCTGTGAGGTTCCATGTTTATATTGGTGGGAGGGTAACAAAAACATTTGGGTGGCTCGTCTTCTCCTGAGTTCGGGAAAAAGCATCTGCGAGGCCAAGCCCCGACTCGACTCAAGTTTGGATTTGGATTCGGCGGTTCCGGAGCTGAGGATGTTCCTTTTAGTTTTGTTTGGCAGGGGGATTGAGTCTTCATGATTGCCTTCCCGTGAATTGGTGGTTTAGTTTTGTTTGGCAGGGGGATTGAGTCTTCATGTTTGGCTTCCCATGAATTGGTGGTTTAGTTTTGTTTGGCAGGGGGATTGAGTCTTCATTTTCGGCTTCCCATGAATTGGTGGTTTGGATTGGTGATTTGGATTTGGATTCGAACCCCCGGTTCTTGTCGAGGGTAAATGGGAAACCACCCCTAACCACCAAACCGCCAAATAGAGGGAAGCTGATGTGTATTTGTTTGGGCGGATTTGTTGTTCGCCGTTTGTACACGCGCTTGCAAATGAAGCAAGCAGGTGAGCACTCTCGTTCTGTTGAGACAGCAGAACTGTCCTGTAGAAGCAAGCTAACACCACCAGGCTTGAGTGGGAAAGGACCACATAATGTACATTATGAGTTGCTCATGAGTGGATTCTGTTTTGAAGCAAGACGTAACAGTCTCTAAGGGGAAACAACCTTTTTTGTTTGCGCGTGGTTTGCATTTCTCAGCAGGGCATGTTTGGGAATTCGTCAAAAGACGTTGGATTTGATAGCAACAAGGGTCTACTTGCTTAAGTCAGCCACTCAAAGGGTTTCCTCCTTTTCTTCTTGTTGGAGCCTCCAAAAGTGGCGATCCTTTCAAGTTTAGATTCTCATGGCTTGCCTTGAGAATCACACTCTCTATGGTAATTCAACAGCAAGTTGTTTTGATCAAATCTGTTTGGCCACATGCTTGGCCATACAGCTGCACTGGTTGTAGGTGTAGGTACATGTGCAGCAGTGTCATCTGACTGCTTGCCCAACTTGTGTTTTCGATGGATTGCTTGGAAGCAGTGTGGGGGATGCGGGCTTGGCAGAAGCCATGCGAGAAGAGCTACGTCGGCTGGGGTATGTTACTGAGATGGTTTTTGTCAAAACTTTCCGCTCGGAGCAAACGCTGGATCGCTTTATAGAGATGCTGTTGATGCAAAAGAAGGTCATGGGCGAAGTGTGTGCGGCAGAATGGGTGTCGGATCCGGTGGCCGGCATGCTGCGCGGATGGTGGGGCAAGGCAGCTGGCGCGGCAGCGGCGCCGGATCCAAAGCAACCCGCAGCAGAGCACAGAGTTGAGCTTGCTTGGATTGGGCTTGGGTGCAAAGCTGGAGATTGGCCAGATGCGTGAATTGTGGACCAAATTCACAAAGGATTGCCCGTCCGAAATTTTGGGTGAGCGCACGCGGCCTTGCAGAAAGCTGTTGCAGCGTGTCCACCAGCAAATGAAGAACGCTGACCTGCGCTTCATCCCATGGAAGCTTGTTCTCAGCGAAGCGGGGTGGAAAATGTCCAGTGTCTGCCTTGCCGTTCGCGGTTCAGCGTGCGTTGTCCTTGCGGGCGGTTTCATGGGCGGCCGTGGGTTGGTGCCACTTGGCGGCGGCAAGCGCATTGGTGAGGCGGCTTGTGGAGCTTTACTCCGCAGTGGCGGCTTCAGAGTTGGGGCTGCGATCGGCGACAATCGCGGAAGCGGAGGCGGCAATTTGCGCAACCTGGTGGAGCCGCTGAAGCAAGGCTCCACTTTGGTCAGGCGTTGACAGACGTGGTGGATGGGAGCCCGCTCTTGAGCAACCTCCTGCAGCGGGGCCGATCGAACCCGTACGGCAAGCAGAGGGGGTGCTGCCACGGGGAGGGAAAGATTGCTGGGCCTGAGCCCACGGCCGGTCCGTTTGCTGGCAGTTGGTGCAGGAGCGGGGAGCTCCCTGCCCCTGTCAAGGAGGTGTGTGCCTTACCGCGACTTTCGAGCTCACTCCTTACAAGTTTCACCTCCTGGAAGCGGGTGGGTGCCGAGTAGGAGCTTGCTTTGCGGGTGTTGTGGCAATCATGCTTCTGCAGAGGACCCAGCGCGAGTGGCTGCGCTAGCGAAAGAAGAAGTTGCTTGCGGGTGTATGGTGCTTGTTGCTTGGAGTGAGGCTGAGTTGCGCTGTAGGTACCGGGGGGCTCATTGGCGGCGGGCGTTGCGAAGCGCACCATGTTGGGCTGCGGAGGGCCAGTTAATGTACTTTGGAGCAGCCTGGTCCGCGTACTGGCAGGGGAGGCTATCAGCCTTGCTAATGCTGTTCGGGCATTTCACTATGCGTTGGGGTGCAGTGTGTGCGGACGATTTCCTGTTGCTTCTCCCTTGCGATGTGTGCTCGGGGTGCCTATCTCATGGAACACGCTGCGGCTGGGGGCACGCCTCAGCTATGTCGTTGACGGGCGACTCCTGGGTGTGCTTGATTTTGGGAACCATGCTTTTGCGTCCGCTACGGGTGCGCCGTGTTTCTTGGCTTGCTGATTTGGGCGACGCAAGTGGAGCTGGTCCTGCGGCCTTTCCTCGGGCCTTTATACCGCGTGCTGCGCTCCCGCACGCAAGAACTGCAGCGCTGCTCATTGGAGCAGCTCGAGGAACTGTCGAGGCTGCTTGACGGGCTGCAAACGCGAGGCGCGCTGACGCGCAACAGGGCTGGCGCCTGTTGGCAGCAGGCCAGCGCTGAGGCTCAGATCCTTGCAAAACGGGGGAAGCTGAGCGACGCTCTAAGCTGAAGAACGGTTGTGCTTGGTTGCGCTTTTTTGGTTGGGGGGGCCCCACGGTCAACTTGGGAGAGGAGTCGCAAGCGGCTTTGCAGGTCTTGCAGCGCGCCTTCTCCGAGGTGTGGGCAGGTGCAGGCGATGCTTGGGCAGGAGACGAAGTGGCTGGCCTTGGATGTTCCCCGGCAGTGATTTTCCGGTTTGATTTGGATTGCACGTGAGTGGCGTGGCTGCCTCGTGCTTGGAGTTGGCCCGAGACAATGCAGCGCGGCTGGAGTTGCTTGTTCAACTGGCTTTGGTGCAAGCCCAGACGAGCTTGCTGGGAGAGTGCCCCTTGCAAGTCAAGTTGCATCAGCGCAACATGGCGGTGGTAGGGTCTTTAGCCAAGGGTTGCGCACTAAATACCCTTCAGGAGTGAATGCTTGCTGCTGCTTCGCGCTTAGCAGTCTGATGCGACCTTGGTTTTGCTTTGTGGATGGCGCCCACAAGTGCCTTGAATAATTTTCCTGCGGCGCTGGGAGCCTGCGTTGGCTTGGGGGTAGGTGAGCACGGCTGGGGACAGCAGTTGTGTTGTGGATTGTTGTCCCCGGATAGAGAGGTCAGATTCTCATGGCTTGCCTTGAGCATTACACTCTCTATGGTAATTCAATAAGTTTGGCTACATGCTTGGCCATACAGTTGCACTGGTTGTCGGCTTAGGTACATGTGCAGCAGAGTCACCTGATTGCTTGCGCAACCACCGCCCCCCCCCCTACTAAGTGAGGATGGTAGGGCTGTTGTCCTTGTCTCCAAAGCAACAAGCCGTTCTGTGTTCATGGTTAACATACAGAGGGATACTACCAGTAGACCGATCAACTGTTGATTTGGGGAAATCCAGTGTCCTCTGTACGGGGTGTCATCACCCCTTACTTGGGGATGGCCGCATCGAGTCCACGCCTGTTGGATCTTTAGATCTGTAGGTTGCGCTTTTGGACTCAAAGGGGGGGCTTGGGGGGGGATAAGCCTAAGAAGGCAATTTTGGCAGGGCAGGGCTAAAGGAGCTACCCCCCCCCCAGTTTGCGTCCCTGAGCGGGGTCCATGATGGGTGTTTTGGCCGGGTTTCGCGGCCAGTTTTAAGAAATAAGCTCAGGTGATATTTCCAACCGCCCAAGCTTTCAGCTTTTGAAATTGGTGGAAAGGGACATCCATAAAAAGAGTTCACCTGGCCCCCGCCTTCCGAGGCTTGGGTTTGGTGCTGACCTGCAGGCGGCAAAGATGCCATCGTGGGTTGGCTTGGTGGATCGAGTTTGGCTTCCTAGGCTCCCTTGAGCCTCTTGACTTCCATTTGCTTAAGACTCTGTGTTCTTTGTTGCTGTTGGTTTTCAAGGCAACCGACCACTACTGCAAATATATGTTTATTTTCCAGGGAACTTAAGCAAATCGAGGTTGAACAGGAAGTTTGCGTGTGACCATTGAAACGTAGAACCAGACGTCAGTCATGATGGAAGCATCCAGTTTGTTTTAACTCTCGTGCTTTTGAAATTTGCATTCTGGGCATGTGTGTTGGTGATTTCTGTTGAGAACATACTATGTGATTCTCAAGACAGGTGGCCCGCTTGCCGGATTGCTGAACATCAACTGCTTTTCTTCGTTTGACTTGGGAGTCACCTTGGTCTTCCTTTTGCTTGAGTTGTTTTGTTTCGATTTGGATTTTCCCTCGTTTGTTTTCAAGGGCATCTATCACTACTTGAGTTTTGCTTGTCCAGGGAAACTTAAGCAAATGGAAGGTTTGGGGTGGGCATTTCGGCTCTGTTCTGAATTTCCACCTAAAACCCGGCACTTTGTGCAACCCATGTGTGAGGCCCAACGTTCGCCCATTTTTGGCACCCACAAAATCATGTTTTTGTCGGTAGGTGCCTCCACCTGGTTTTATGGGGTAAGGAGAGGGGACGAAAATTAGCGGGCGAAACAGGTGCTGCTCATTTAAAACTCGTCAGTTCATCCGCATTTGGTTGTGTCTTAACATGAGGAAACCCTAGTAGGTGCCCTCTGAAATCCATTTCAATCCACCCCAACATCGGTTCACCACGTTGAGGGGATGTGTCTTCAACCCAGAGCGTCCTCGTATTGTTTGATGTTTTTTCGGGGGTTGACCGGGGTCAACTAGGCAAGACTCCCGGGATTCCCGGGGGGGACCTAGGTACCCCGTGCATTTTTTGTTTACGCATTTTAAAGCGTGCGTCTTCGCACGCCAGGCCCAGGATGTTGAAAGCTGTGCTTGGGATGTGAATTGCGGTGCCTCGGCTATTGAAAGCTTGGCCTGGTTGAAAGCGACCTTTGGGATGTCGACAGCCGTGGCTGGGCGGTTGCTCGCTTTGGTTGGCTTTGCCTCTGTGTCTGGGATGTTGACAGCTGCGCCTGGGCTGTTGCGAGCTGTGCCTGTTCTGATGTTGATGGCTGTGCCTGTGCTGTTGACAGATGTCGACGGCCGTGGCTGGGCGGTTGCTCGTTTTGGATCTGGGATGTTGAAAGCTGCGCCTGGGCTGTTGCGAGCTGTGCCTGGGCTGGCCTGCGTTGTTCTGTTGACAGCTGTTCCTCGAATGTGCCTGCGCTCGTTGAAAGCTTCGCAGCCTGATGGCCGGATCGCGGCCGGATTGCGGCCGGATGGCAGCTGGATGTCGTTTGCTGGGTCGTGGCTGGATCAGTCAGATCGTGGCCGGATGTCGCCAGTGTGTGTGTGTGTGTGTGTGTGTGTGTGTGTGTTTGCGTGTGCATTTTCTAGTCGCTCAATGGGAAGCTCTCTTGCGCTCTTGTTTCAGACTTTAGTTCGTCTTGCTTTTCTGTTTATTGCGCAGCACACACACACAAAGACACCCTCATGTTTTTTTAGATGTGGGCCAGTTTGCTCTGGCGTGTTGGCTTGGTGGTTCAAATGTTTTCAACCAAGCAACCAACCAACCACCAAAGAGGGCACCGTCCAAACACAAAGGTTTGCGTTGGTGAGTTTGAGGCATTGCCTGGCGCAAATGTGGACACTAAAGACTGCCTCGATTTCGAGGAGGGGGGGGACCTTGAGAGTACATACGTATATATATATATATATATATATGGTCAACCCCCCCCCCCATGATCCACACCCCCATGTTGCAAACTAGAAAACATACAAAAAATGCAGGAAAGACACGTTTTTGTTCTTGTTTTTTGTTATTTTCCAGGTCCCCCACCCCTTATGAGTGGGGGATCTCCCGGGGCTCCGCGAACATCTTTCGCAGGCACCTTGGAATGGCCTCCAAGCTTCTCACCAGCGCGGCGCCTACTTGCCATTGAGCTCTCGCGTGAGTTGCGACGTTTTTTCCACCCCCCGAGGGTTTTTCTGGGTACCTGCTAAGGATGGCATTTGGAGGGTTCTAAGCACCTCCTCAAAAGGTACTTGCGTTTCTGCGTGAAACTGCATGAAATTCAAACTCGGCACAGCCTCCCCCGTTACGGGCTCTCTGAGTGAAATAGCATGACCCGATATTGTACCTATAAGTTTAGTGACCCACCATTTCTGATGGAGGATATAGTTGGTTGGTGACTGGAAACCTGTCCTTGGCTCGTTTGCTTGTTGTTGGCAGCATATAATATGACCAATGGCGGCCGTTTGGCGCCCTGAAACCTAGGTGGAACGTTCGCTCCATGGCCTTAGTTGGCCTCTGCTGATCTCAAACCAAATCCCCGAGATGGATCTCCATACTTTGCCCATCAGCGTACAGATAGGTTCCTTTTTGCTCTAGTTGATCTGCCTAAAATTCACAAATCCCCTGACCTTGATGGGACATCGCTCGTTTTATCGAAATGGAAGTGGACAGGGTCTCAAGAAGAAAGGCATCTTCCACAACCCTCTGAACGTCAGCTTCATGATTGTTGCAGGGAGGGTGACGGATACAGAACCAATCCTTTCATTTGCCAACTGATCCCTTTAGTTCATTTTACCAGAAAGCCTCGCCAGTTCTTGCCAGGATAGGACTAGCAGCATAAAGGGGTCTGGTCTTTCAGGGAAATGGGCAGATTTCGTAACGTTTCAGTTTCCACTTGAGCCATAATCAAACCTGGGAATTCAAGAACCCAACACCCATGGTGGAGAATCAAAAGGCGGATATCCGCACTTTCTTCTGGCCCGATTCTTCATCTACCCGGAGGGTTCCCTTCCATGAAAAGCACTGTATTAACATAGCGACTTCGAGGGATTTGGTTTACATCCCATCCCCACCCCCGATGATTTTTTTCTTGTGGGGTCCCTTGTTTTAATCACGTGGGTGAAAGATGAGAGTCCTGTGCGATCCTCTTGAGCAGGGTTGTGGGATCAAGGGGTTTGTCCCCACTTCTGTGATATGCGAATCTCCCCCTTTAAAAGGGGGGGTTGAACGTCTTTGGGTTTGGCCCTTTTTGTTGCATCACAGAAGTGGGTTCCATTTCCCATTGCCCTGTCCTTGAGGGTCCAAGTGGGTGTGTCTTAAAATAGGGGAGGTTTCCCTTTGGTTTCGCTTTGAATCGGCTTCAAAAGAGGTACCACCAAAAAAAGACACCCCCAAGTATTTGTCAGTGTGCAAATGGACGAATGAACAGCAATTGGGAGGCCCTACATGGGGCAGACTGCGCCCTCTACAGGGATGATAGGCTGGGGTGTTGGGTGCTGACTGACGGTATCTCTGACCCTTTTTGGGGGGTTGGTAGAGATATGGTAGAGATATGGTAGAGATATGGTAGAGATATGGTAGAGATGTTGGTAGTATTTGGTCTGCCTCTCAATCGAGGTGCTAGACAACTATTGTTCCCGGGTTGAGGGATCCATGATCATGGCCCACAGGAGCTTCGACCATGGAAGATATGGCGCAATGTCACACGGGAAACAGCAACCCGTGTTCTTTGTTGCATTTTGCTGGGATGTTAGGACTTTAACTGTTTGCCAACTCATGGGTTTTCCATCAAACCGCTAAAAGTTAGACTTTGGCAGGGGAGCAGAAAGCAACCGAGGATTGAATGGTTGGAAAAGGAGCTAAAAGGAAATCAAACACCTGGAAGTGTGTCTAATTTTGAGGACCCTCCAAAACTGGGGACCCTCCAAAGTGACAACGGTTTGCTTTTGGTTTCCATTAAGCAACCAACCCAGTTTCTTTGTTTTGGTTGTTACCCAAAAAGCAAGACAAGACCCATACAATGTCCGGTGTTTCCTTTTCAACCAACCCTGTTTTGTTTGCTACCCCACTCCCCCCTCCCCCCCAAAAAACAATAAAACAAATAACATAAAATAACTAAATCAAGAACACCCCCCCCCAACAAAAAAACAAGAAGGACCCATAGAATCTTTGGTTCTGCACTATGACTTGGTGCATTGCTCTCTTGAGCTCGTCCCGGGGCACGGCTTGCCGATGGCAAGCTGACAGGTTGTTTGACATGAGAGAAACGGGAAGTTTGCTTTTGGTGTTCTGCGGGTGAAAGATTTACATTTATAAGAAGTTCCTTTTGTTTTTTGGAGGCTACCCTCCCACCAACTAACATGGAACCTCCATTTTCCTTTTAAAGGGAACCCCTGTCGGGTTCCATGTTAGTTGGTGGGAGGCTACTGAACTAAACTTAATTAAATTTGATATTTCTCTGCAGGGAATGAGGGAATGACCCCCCGTAAACCATTCCCTACGGTGCCCTTTAAGGGAATCCGCAAACGGTTGATTCCCAACACCCCTGACTCGGTCATTCCCTACCTATCGCACCAGCAAGACTAAACAACCCCATAACTTCGGTGTGTTTTGCCTTTTCAAAGCAACTAATTGATATCACGCCCTGACCAAACAGGAGAGGTATTTAGAGTTTGCCATGGAACAACATACAGTACTCGCAACATATGCCCTGAACAACGTGTGTATCGTGAGTAGGGGGGATGGTTTCTCAAATTAAGGGACCGCCAACAGGGTTCATGTCCGTTTGGTTTCCTAATCGCCCAAAACGAGTACCGTCAAAAGGTAGCACCCAGATGAGTCACAATCAAAACCCGGTATTAAAATGGTCTACCATGTCTACCCAGAACCATGTAAAGAATTAAGAAGGCGGATCTCCGCAGCTATTTATGGCAAGGGGATTGTCCCTTACTAACCTTCATCTACCCGAATCGGTTTTGGGCAGGTGGCTCAGATGGGATCATACCAATTTCCAAAGTGAGTGCCAGGACAGAACCCGGTTTTCCGTTGCGAGTAACTTGGCCAGACCTCGGGTGAATCAGCTGTGATCCTCTTTGGGCTGTTCCCTTTTCGCCCACTCAAGGCAGTCCCTTTGCCGTAAGGGTTTTTAACGGCGTCTCGGATTTTGTGCTGCTTTCTTGTTGCAGAACTACGCAGCGGAACGCGGCTGGTGATTGCTATTGTTCTCCAGAGAGAGTTTGTTTGAAAGGTTGTCCCATGGGTAGAGGTAGATCATGGTAGAAGACGTTTGGCACGTTACTAGTGACTAAAGGTGAACCAAACACTGGAATGTACCCCCTGCTCACAATGTTCACTCTTTGTTGGGTGCATGTTGACAAATCCGGTTTCGGGTCAAACCCTGAAAAACAATGTATTTGCAATGGGGACATCCAAAACTGGGGGTCCCCTTTGACACATACCCATATGACCCATAAGGCTATGTGTTTTTTTTTTAAGGGACTCCTTGGGGTTCCCTACTTCAATTCAACGCCATATATCATTCACCGGAATTTCAGGCTCAGATCAGTAGGTTTTTTTTGATCAGGAGGGTTTCCAAACACGAATTTGCTCATTGACAACATATTGATGCAAAATATATTGTCATCTTCCTCAGAACAATGAGATAATATTATCTTTCTCAAGTCAAGCATTATTTTCATACAGTAAGTGTCTAGCGTCTTTTAGTTGAATCATCATCTTTTCCAGCTATATTCCGCCAGGCTTTGCCCCCTTCACGCAGCCGCTGCCAAGCCAAGGCCTGCGGAATCCTTCTATAGCCGCGCTAGGTCTTCTTTTGAGGGTACCCCGCCCCTTGTTGTTTTTGTCGTTGTGTGTGTTTTTTGGGGTCTTTCTTTATTTTTTCTTTTTTTTTTTGTTGGGGGGGAGGGGGAGGGCTCTGATAAAATGAAATAGGGTCTGCCTGGGTCAGTATTTGTTTTTGGAGTTGCCCCTTTTTTGGCAGGTTTCGAAGGGAGACCAAAGGAACAGCCGAAGCCATGTTGGGGGTCCGGTTCCTAAAAATCGACACGCATATTGGGACATGGGACTGGGTTCCGAAGACCTTTTGTCATGTTAAGAAGGAGGGTGTCCCTTCAAAACCTTCACTCTTGGCGTGTTTGTAGGTGTTTTTTTGTTGTATTTGTGTTTGGTTTGTTCATGTTTAGTAGGGTGCTGCGAAAAGGCTTTGCTTTGCTGCTACCATGGCAAGGGTTGGAAAGAAACAGACTACCGAAACTTTGTTGATGCATATTCAAGGGTAGGTTGTTACACTGTTGCGGTTTCCTGTAGTGTTGACCCCGAATTAATACACCCGTCCTGTTTCATAGGGAGTGTTCCCTTCAGAATTGATGGACAAATCAAACACGAGAAAGCAACAGCCCTGTATTGCTCAACCGGGGGTTTTATTCATCCGAGGTTTCCATCAGGTTGTTTTGATTTCCCTTTGTCTCTCTGAGGTCAAAGTGAAAGCTGGCAGAATTCCCGGTAGTGCGTACGGGGATGACTGAACTAACACCTGGGCGCCAACTGTCGCCCGAATGTAGGTTGATTTTTGGGTTTCCTTTCCTTTGCCCCATGTCTGGTTCCTTTACCTTGGGGCAGGCTCGAACAATTGCAGCCCAAGGTTAACCCCGGATTAGTAAACTCCTGGTTGATGAATAGGGGGGTGCCCCCTTTTAGTGGGGATTCAGACCACTTTTGGAGGGAACACCACCTTCATACTGGGCAGGGCTCCTTAAAAGATACATTTTACAACCATTTGAAACATGTTTCTTTTTCAACACCAAAAGAAAGGTTGAACCCACCAGAAAACAAGTTGCAATGTTCAGGTGTTTTTCATGTAAGGATCCCTGCTGGGACGGGTTCTACTTAGATCCTTCAACATTCCCCACTCCCCCTTCTTCAGGTTGCACAACGTCCCCATTGCATTCCACGCGCGCGCACCTCGCGCGCAACGCGCAACTCGACTCTTCTGGCGCTCGCAGGGCCCTTCACCTTCCACGGACCTGGGCGGGGCCAGCAACCCATGACCCAGGCGTGAGGTGATTGTCGTAAGTGTATTTTTTGGCGGATGGAGGCATCAAATTCCGCCTGTCTTTTGTAGCGTTATGCTCACCGAGGCGGGGGTATATAATTATGCGAAAAGCCGTAAGAAAGGTCCTTTGCTTGGGAATCCATTCTTAATTCAGTATATATTGGGAATTGTAGTGAAGTACAGTTCATCAAAGGCCCTTGCTGGAGGTTGAGTTTTCGTTGGAAGTCCGAAGGTTCGAGGATACTGCACAAAGGCGCAAGTATTCTGCCAGGAAATGAGGGGGTCCCCCCCTTTTTTTCGATGAGCACTGAAGGGACTTATAGTCACGTGGCCACAACTTGGTCACATGAATCCTCAAATCGTTGACTACCCTACAGGAAGCTTCTAACCATTCTCTCCAGGAATCCTTCTTTTCAAGAAACTTCAAAAAAGAAAAGCACCGGGAAACGGCTAGTTTTTGAAATAAGGAGCGTTGAAAAGAACGGGGAATGCACCCCTAAAGTGTAAACATGTGGAATCCCAAAGGGCAAAAGGACTGAAGGTTGCACATAGGGTAGCGCGCAAGGAAAAAATATCAAAGGCCGAATGTACATGTCCACATGCTGTTGTTCTTCCTGGAAACTTGGAAAGCCGAAACCAATCTTGGGCGTGCCACCCGAGTCTAGGCGCCAACCACAACTAGGAACCTAAAGGAGCACCACAGTCGGACAAACCCAACTAGGTCCCCCAGGATCGTGCCCTTGTACCGTTTCTTTTTTGGAGGAGGGTTCCCCTACTAAAATCGACTACAGAAAAAAGGGTACTCTTATTCTAACCTCTCTACTGGAAGACCTAACCAATCATTATTATTTGCTCTGTTCGCCTTGGGCCTTTCGGGCAAAGGTGCCTTTTTGGGCCTAAGGGCAACGTGTGTTGAGTGGATGCGGCAACAAGGCAACAATCCCTACTAGGTCCCCCAGCTAGGTGCCCTGTCTTTTACTCACTTTTTTGGGTGGGAGGGTTCCCCTACTAAAAAAGACAAAAAGGGAAAGCAATCGGGCACCCTTATTCCAGCTTCTCAAATCTGGAGGACCTAGCCTAGCTAAAAGTTACCCTTCCCACTAACACGGCGCCTGACCGGCCGGTTTGAGGAGATTGATCTTCCAGGTCCCACAAATGCCTCATGTTAGTGGGAGGGGTAACTTCTTCCCCATTCTTTCCAGGCATCCTTCTTTCTAGAAAACTACAAAAAACCCTGGGGAAATGGCGATCGGTTTTCGAAAAGAACGACGGCTGAAAAGAATGGGGAATCAACCCCGAGATTAGTGGGAGGAAGGGTAAGCTTTGGGCTATGACAATCAATCACTCCGAACATCACGCTGGGTGCTAACCACCAGGTTGGCGGTTCCCTGGTTGGCGGTTGCCTGGATGAAAATCTTACCCAGAGAGTCCCCTTTGAATCCCCCCCCAAAAAAAAACAAAAGAACAGCCAGGTTTCAGTCGTTTCAGGGTGCCCTTGTTTGGGTGCTTTGAAAGGGACGCCAGAATCTCTGATGATTTCCAATTCCCCCAAACTGGCTGCATGTGACATTCAACCACTTCCTAGCCACGTCAAGGGTATGTCCGGCTTTGATGGTAAAATTTATGGTTCCAGCTTGTCTACGATGAACAAAGAAGATTGCTCAATCCCTCACTTCCTGAGTTCATGGACTTTAGTAACTTCTTGGGAAGGACAAACAAACAGTTCGGACATGTATTTTTGGGCCAATTCACTCAGGAGGTGAGATCCACAGCCCGTTCCCAAAGCCCCCCCCCCATGAAAAGAATGGTTCTGGGGGACCCAATTTGGATGAGGATAATTCTGTAAATGGTGGTGAAATATGAACCAAACCATTGTTTCAATGGTGGTTTGAACCTGGTTATATGAACCCAACCATGATTTTAATGGTGGCCTGCCTGAACCCACTGTTTTTGTCTTACTTCCATTTCCTGAAGTGTGTTTCTTCCTTTTCCCCTGGTTTTAAAGTTGGAATCAGTTTCACTGCACATATGTTCTCCAGCAGTTCCTCATATTTTGTCCAGTGGACAAAGCCAATGGTTTTTGGGGTCCACCTGGGACTCCGGGGAAGCACTCTGGTCTTCCAGGAACCGCCTGCCACTTTTTTCGCCAGGCCTCGGCCTTGTCCTCGGGCTCGCTGGATGCGGGGCACCTCAAAAGCGTGCCGCGTTGAGCCTCGGGAGGCTATGTTCCTTTCGAGTCTTTAGAGAGAGACCAAGGGGTCTTGGTGGTATGCAAATGGTTTCTTCCATTTGCTGAAATGCTTGGATCTTTTCCTGGTCTTCAAATACTTCACTGTTCTTGGCATGTTTTAGTTGTTGTGTTTTTAGTGTGTTGGCTCTGTTCATGTTTACTGGTGGCGGCTTTAACTTCCATTTGCTGAAATTGATATATGTGTTGTTTTCCCCGGTTTGCAAAGGAATCGATTTGACTACTGGACATATTTCCTCGTTTTTTCTACGTGGCGTATTCGCAAACGGAAGTTTTCCTTGTCCCTAAAGGGTTCCCTCTAGCTGGGAATGCACCGGGCTTCACGGGGCAGTTGGGTGAAAGTAGATGGCACTTCCCCCATTGATTGAGTCATCTCCTTTGACATGTGACATGTTCACTTTCGCCCTTGCCTGAAACATGGTATCAGTAGGGTTCAACCCCCATTAAAAATAATGGTTGACCCAATTTCAATGGTGGTTATATTCGCCCCCATCGTTTGAATGGTGGTTTGAACCGCAGGGGTATGTTTTGGCCGGGGTTTGAGGGTTTCACCTTTGTGGGGGAGTCCTCTCAGTGAACTTTCTTTACTTTAGCAGGGAATAAGTTTGGCCAGCGCAGCTTCCATTCGCCATTTCTCTGGGGCCTTCAGGCCAAGCGCTTCCCCGGGCAACAGCGGCTCTCCTTACAGCGTTGCTGTTGCCGGAGCGAGGTGTCCGCGAAGATATGGCTGTGGGTCAAAACCGTTTTGGGATCCCATTTTGGTTGGTACCACCCATTTTAGAATCATTTTGGGGTGGGTGCACCACCCATTTCAGTCTATTATAGTGGGGATTGGGATGCTAGGCTTCCTATTTTAGTGGTTGGATTGAATCGGTGCCGATTTGGATTTTGACCCATGGCCTCATGGAGCGCACCTTGGGGGGCTCCTGAAGCATGCCGCGTTGCACCCAGCTCGCGGCTGGAGGAGCACCGTGGCCTCAGAGCTGACTCGCGCGGCTGAGGGATTCACCTCCCAGAGAGTCATGCCCTGGAGCTACCTTGCAAGGGCCGCCACTGCTGCTGAATTCGGGTTCCCAGACCCCCAGTGACGCCCTTTTATCTTCTTGAGCTTTTGGGGGCGGATGTCCCTTTAACATCACGCAACAAACAAAACTCACTTGTCCAAAACGAATCGAGTTTTCACCTTTTGGTTTGCCTTGTTTGGTCTATTTGTACTTCGTGGCATTTTGCCAAGGGCTGTTGGGACTTTAACTGTTTGCCAACTAATGGGTTTTCCGTATTTAAGCCACAAAAAGTTGAACACTTTTAGCAGGGGAGAGCCAACGAGACATCTTTGGCTCGGACTTTTTGATGCCCCAAGATTCATAGCACTTCGAAGGGCCCAAGCCGCTGGTGTTGGCTGGGTGAAAAAATACACACACTCGCTTGCATAGGTCCCTTTTTGGTTGTTTTGCTAGAAACATATAATGGGTTTCGATTCCTGGTTTAGCTGGTGGTTTTTTCTCATCTACCAGGGAAATCCATCTATTCCCCCAAGGACACCAATGCTCGCTTGTGAAAATCCGCAGGCCTGGGCCTGAAAGGGCCTTTCGGAAAGGCCACCGAACAGCCAGCCAGAAATCGCTCATTGGATGTGGCGACGGTAAGAGGCAATCCTGTTCCAGCTCTAGGCTGTGGCTCAAATAAGTGGTACCATGTTTTGGGGCCCTTGGATGGGAAAAAGACCAAAACCTGCGTAACCCGAGCTCTTTAATTTTGAGCCACACCCATTTGGGAAAAGGAAAGGGCACTAGGCTCAGGAGACAGGTAAACGATGTCGCGCCTAAGATAAGCTACCCCAGGAGACTGGTTCGACCTGTGTGGCCCAATGCAAGTGGCGGATGACCAATGTCCGGGCACTCCAGACCAGAATTGATTCCGTGGCAACTCATCATTCGTCAAGAGCCTTCGGAGATGAGTTGAGGAACTGACAGGTTTTTGAATGAAATTCCACGTGCCCAAAGCGAGTGGTCTCAATCTGAGCCAGTCTTAGTCGTCAAGGCAAGGGTATACTGTATACTCTTTCAGGGTTTCATTGTGGGGATTCACATGTTTTTAGTGGTTTATTGCTTATTCAGTATATATATATATATACATATATATATATATATATATTTCTGCGGGATAGAAAACAACTGTGGGTTGACGTCACCGTTCTTGGCATGTGTGTTTAGCTTTGTTGATGATTTGGTTCTCTTCATGGGCTGCAAGGAAGTCCGTTTGCCAACATACCAAAGGTTGGGAAGTTGAGTCTGCCTTGGTTGGCTTCCAAATGGACTCCTGGGTTTAATTCATGGTGGGCATGGAAGAGAAAGCGTATCTTTGGCTGGGAGCGGGAAGGGCAAACGTTGATTTCGCGCCATGCGTGGACCCACAGAGCTCTGATGTGTTTGTGGATTCCGCCAACCCCCCCGTTGGTGCCAGAGGGCATCTTTGGAGGAGGTAACTACCGAACCTCCCCTTTTTGTACCCCCCGAAAAAAAAACACGCCATCCGTACCCTCACTCCCACTAGCATGGAACCTGACAGGGGATCCCTACAAGAGGAACATGATCTTCCAGGTAGCCTCTTACAGGTGCTATGTTAGTGGAAGGGAGGACAGATCGGTTACTCTTGTTTGGCACGTTCTGTTCGTGGTTGTTTTTCACAAAAGAACGATGTTCTAACAAGCATCGGCTACCAACTTGTTTGGTTGGTGGAATTTTGCGGGAGCTGCGCTTCAGGCTTCTACAAAAAGGATCCACTGGACTGCCCCGGGGTCGGGCCCGAGACTTGTCGACAGGTTACAAGCAGCTCAGTGCCACAGATGCCCCGGCCTCGGGCTGGATGCAATGTTGGGGTCTCCGATCGACGAAACATGGGTGGCTTGGTGGCTCCCAGCCATCCGGTTCCTTAACCTTTTAGCTAATCAGTGTTTAGTGGGGTGTTCCATTTAGCCCACTAAAAGTTAAACTTTCAGTGGGGGAGCTGAGGACGTGGTGTTCAAGTCAGGATTGCGGGCGGCTGCATCTTTTGGAGCTCTAGCCCGCCTGGAGCGGGCCAAGATCAATCCTCCATGCGCAGGGCGAAATTTTCCCGAAATTTTCGCCTGTGGAGCTTAAGAGATTGCCCTCGGGAAATGGTGAGGTTGGAGGGCTTGTGCTTGTCTTACACTCAGTTGTTCAGTGGCACCGAGTCTCTTTTTCCTTTTTTTTTGTTGGTGGCTGCCCCACTAAAAATGGTCTTCACTAAGAAGGGTTCCCTTTTCTCCAGGGTCACTGAAGAACTGAGTACAGGAAGGCGGCCACGGAAGGCCATATCGCGGGGAGCGCTCATGCCGCCGGGAAACGCAAAGGAACATCCTTCTGGAGACACCATAGACTCAATCAGGTTGCCCTTGCGGTTTGGATTGAGCGCGGAGTCGAAGCAGGGACCCCAAACAAAGTGAATATATTCCACTCAGACCCTCGCCATGGTTTTGGATCTGAGCCCCTGGTTCTTGAGGGTCAGTGGAAAACCGCCTTGGCCCATCCAAGCCAATTCGAGCTGTGGTCAGTGGCCAGGGGCCCTGAAAAACCGTCGCCGCGCCCTTTTGGGTCAACGGTTTCGGCTGGTCCATTGCTCACAGGTCTCGGACATGTGTGGCTTGCAGCTTGCAGCTTTCAATCATGGCCAATAGGCACCCTTGGTGGTTTGCTCTTGTGGTTTGGACGGGGGCCACAAACCACCAATTAAGGGGAAGCTGTGGTTGAGATCTTGTCATGAAACTCTCAACTTGAGGAGATGCTCTGGGATGCGGCCTCCACGCACACTTTTGAGCCACTTTCTGTGTTACCCTGAGAGGTTTCCTTTAAAGCCTTGTGTCCGGACTCTTGTGGAACGACTGCCATTTCTCATTCTTGCATGCTTGGTGACCTATGACAAAGTGTTCATGGAGATGGAACTCCTAACATTTCAGATAACCGTGAATTGGTGGTTTCAATTGGTGGTTTGGGGATTTAAACCACCAACGAAGTAGGGGATCCCCGCCCCCTTAAGAATGGAATTGGGGGAGGCGGTCACCTTTTTCCAAGTTTCCCTTTTGCGGGGAAGATTAGGAAAATGGAACTGGGGGACCCCCACGCCCTCCCCCTTAAGGTAGGAGGGGAAGGTAGGAGGGGATTCGAGGGGGAAGCTGAACTTTGACATCATGGATTCAGCCCGAATTTTCTTGAGAGATAACAGAAGCCTTATTTGCAGCACCCCCAAAACCACTGCTGTTTGGACAGGACTTGGGATTTTGGACATGGGAAAAAGCAGTTGGGGGTTGCTGGGATTGGGACTTACACAAGTGAGGGAGGTCAATTCCTTTTGTGTCGAAGCCTCCAGTTTGGTTCAGCGGTTCTTGCTTCTCTGAAAGCCGACACTGGCACGGATCCTCAACTTAAACGGTTGAATTGGTAAGATCTTAGTTTGTGCCAGTTCTAGTTGGAGTTAGAATTTAAGATCTAGAGTTTATTCAGTTACTTGCCTCAGTTCACCATGATTGCGAACCTATTCACATGAGTATGGTGACACCACCATGACAAATGAGGTACAAAGTGGCCTTCAAATATTACGTGTACACAACAGTACTGTGAACAAAACAAACATGTTCTTTCATTTATTTGTTTAAAGGAAATTGAAGCATTCGTGTTATTAATAATGCATTCTGATTTTTGTCTGATTTGGGTCATGCTGGGTTTCAGTTGAGTATCTCGGGTCTGTGGTTGCGGGTGAGTGAAGATCGGAATCCCCCGTCCAGTACCAGAGCCACTTTCATCAGGACTGTTCCTTCAGAACCTTGTCGGGCCTTCATTTTTTTCTCCTAAAGTTCCTCAAGGTGATCTCTGCTTGGTTTCTTTGGGATGTGGCTGTGGGTCAAAACCAATGGTACCATTTTAGGGTAGCTGCACCACCCATTTTCTTCTATTTTAGTGGGGATTGTACGGAATTTTGACCCATGGCCATGTTAATTTGCGGGGACTAGAATTCGGCCGGGCAACAGTGACTTGTTGTTTGAGCTTAGGAGCTTGGGCTTTGGCTACGCTAGGGTCCGAATGGGACTTTCTCAAAATCCTCCCGCTTTTTTGCGTGAACAAAAAGGACACCAAGCATGGAGGGGACCCCTATTTTGAGAAGCTCCCAAATAAATAACGCATGGTTGTGACGTAACAAACAATGTTTGAGAGGGGAAGATAATTACGTCCTTCTATCTACCATTACCTCATCCCAGTCTGGAGATGGGATAGTTTCAGGATGGTTTTAAACAAAATGATCTCCTTCAGGATCATGCATGGTTGTGACGCAGCACAGATTTTGCTTTAAGGATGGTGTTTAGGGCCGTCCATGGCTCCTTGTTTTATTTTCCCCTGGTTTAAAAAGGAGTCGATTTCACTACTGGACATGGTTTTACACTCTTTCACGTTTTCCAGTGGACGAACAAGCCAATGGTTTTAGGGTGCACTTGGGACTTCAGCAAACAGGCAGAAGGAAAAGCAATTGATCTGGGTCTTTGCCCCAGTAGGGTTCTGGTAGTAGATTGAGAATTCGGTAAGCTTCTGGTATAGAGACCCAATTCAATGGGCCAAAGACCCATCCCCTGAACCCTAGAATCCTGCCAACCAAAAATGACTCCCTGTAGAACCCCCAGCCCGCCCTCCCCCTGCGCAGCAGCACAGCGAGCTGCCCAAGAAAACGAAACCGAGACGAGAGCCGAGGCCGACGACGCTGCCAACTTCCGTCTCCTCGGCCGCTCCGGTGCCTCCCCCGCAGAGCGGGTGCTGGGGTGCTGGGGTGCTGGGGCGCTCTGTCTCTGTTTTCGGCAGCGTTTTTAAGGAAGACCACCAGGAAAGCCTGTGAGAAATTTTGGGGGGGTCTGTCTTTTTGGTGGCTTCAAAGTCTTTTGGTGGGATTTATGCGGGGTTTCGTTTTGATGGCAGGATTGAAGCGACCCTTTTATGCCATCAAAGTGACAAATTCCACCGAACACATCAAGATAAAGATGGAACACAATCATGTGCCATCACGACAGACCCCCTATAAAGGAGAACCAAAAGAAGAAAGGGGCTCACATCCCCACCCCCTCAACGGGTGGAGGGAGGGCGTACGTCAAGAATAAGGGGAAGGTACTTCAAAGGGTCAACACGTCAACCCGGGCTTTATCTTTTTTTGTTGGAGGCTTTTCCACTAAAAGCGGTCAACCCCAAACGGGTTCCCTTTCTCTACAAAACATTTGTACAACGAGCTGTGGGTGAAAATGGGCTCTCTCATGAATGCCCCTTGGGGCTTATCTTATCTTAGATTAATGAAATTATTGTGTGAATGTTCTTTACTAGGGGGAGCCAGGATTTGACGTGAGTTCATCGCAAGTAGATCCTAGTTGCTCCACTAGGGAACCCTGATGTGTTCTTGTTCCTCTTGCTGAAAGGGCTGCTTGTGTCTTTCTTTTGGACAAGGGCTGCTCACCAAAGACTGGAATTTGTCTAGCATTGGGAAGGGAAGTCCGGCCAGAGAAAAGCTCCTTCCCCAGCCCAACTAATAGAAAACTTAACTGCTATTGGGTGGGATCTTTAGACTTTATTTGTTTGCAGAAATAAAGGTGTTTGCCACTAACCCCCCAAAAAGTTGATTTTTTTTGCAGGGGGGTCAACAGCAACCAAGAAAAGAAAGGGCTGGGAGAAGGCCGTCCCTTCACCTCATTCATGCCGGCCAGGAGGGGACTAGTGAAGGCAGGTGAGAGAAAGGGATGTCACTCACTGGGGGGGGCGGGGCGTCCGCGTTCCCCGAGCGGGGGAGGGCGGCTCAATCGGTTCGCAGGGCGAGAGGTCGCAGAAGCGGTCGAAGCTGTGCAAGCAGGCGGGAGAGTGCAGTGTCCGGTAAGCAGGTCTAGGTCCTTTTGAGACCACAGAAAAGGGTACCCTTATTCTGTCCTATCTACTGGAGGACCTAGTCTCCATGGAGGTCCTGACCATAGGGTGTCCTGTTTGGGTTGGTTTGGTTGAAGATGAACCGCCTTGGTTTCAGTTTGGTTCTAAACATCTAGCGCCATCTGTTTTTCCAAAACAACACCTATCGTAACACAAGGCCCCTGAAAAGGGTCCTTTCTGATGCTATCGGGCGGCGGCTAGCAGCTTTACCCTTCTTTCAAAAGTCTCCGTCAGACGACGGCTGTCTTGGGCCAGGACTTTGAACCAGTCCCCTTAGGGAATCCAGGGACTGCAGAAGAGGGTCAAGGTGCCTTGTGGGGGGCCTTCCCCGGCCTTTCTTGCTTCAGATGGGGAACTCCGACATGAGCCACATGAAGGTCAGGGACAATCCCCTTGCCATAAATAGCTGCGGATATCCGCCTTTGTATTTCCTTACATGGTTCTGGGTCAAGCATTTTAATACCGGGTTTTGATTGTCACTCACATGGTTTTGCTTCAAACTTCCGGCTTTCCTGCGTCCAAACAAAGCAAACTCGATGCTTTTGCACTGGACAGGGAATGGGTTTGTGTCGCGAAACCGCTTTTGGGTCTGGGTAGAAAGAATGCTCGATGGGGTGCTTTTGTTACTTGGGTGTACCCTCGTGTTTTTTTTTGTGGTTTTAGAGGACACGCACCAGGAGACCCCGCCATTTGGGTGTTAGAAGACCAGCAACTTGGAAGACCGTGGCGCCATTTTGGTCGAAACTTGAGGCCAGCGAGCCCTGTCCAAGCAACTCGAATTTGTTGACCCAGGATCTAAGTGGAGCCCGTCCCATTGTTAGGGGGGTGGAAACCCCTCCAAAAGTGGTCTGAATCCAACCACTAAAAGGAATTGGACACCCCCCGATCAACCAGGGGTTCTGCTTAATCCGGGGTCAACATTTAGTTCCACCTTGGGCCTTTCAAGCGCAGCCTTGCTAACGACTAGCACCTTGCAGGTGGCTGGGCTGACTCTAAGATGGTGTCCCAACCGAAGCCATGCCGTAATTTTAGGTCTTTTGTTTTCATGGGAGATACGGCTACTGGTAGCTTCGGTTTTTGGGGAGGATGGAAACCATCCTAGACCTAGGATGGTTTCTTACTTGGGGAGTGCAATCCTTGTTCCCGGTGGCTTTCTTGGAGAGTCCAAGTTGTTCAAACCAGGTTGCGGTTTGCCCAAATTTGGTTGAGCCGCGAGCATCCTGCCGATGAAGGTCCTTTGGGGAGGTTCTTCATTTCCCCTTTTGGTTGGGGATCCACATTGCAGGCCGAGTTTCACCGGTACTCCTCTAACCAATGCAGTCTAGGTCCCCCAGTGGTGCCCGTTACGCTTTTTTTGGGGAGGGTTCCCCTAAAATCGACTACAGAAAAAAAATCGGGCACCCTTATTCTAACCTCTCTACTGGAGGACCTAGTCAAACCTCCTTTTGGCTTTCCCTTAGTCTTACCTAGCAGTGGTTGGGTTGGTGTCATCATGACCCCAGTCCGGAATCCGCTCTGACCAGCGGACTCCACGTGCCTCTTGTTCGTTTGAAACCATGCAAGGGCCCAACAAGTTTTTGGACCACGCGGGTTTTTACATGTCGGGCTTGACTCCAGTGTCTTGGTGACTCAACCAGCCATCCGATTCCTTAGCTTTTTAGCCTTTTAGTTGGTTTAGTTGTTGGGTTTCCATATTTAGCCCACCAAAAGTTAGGCACTTTTAGCGGAAAATCCGAGGACAGCACTCCGGTGTGTTTTTCAAATCATGTGGATATCTCCGACTCGCAGCCCATTTCGCCTGAAGCTGGTTATCCCTCACTTTTCGCCACCCAGGTCTCCCAGCTAGGTGCCCTTTCTCACCCCTTTTTTTTGTTGGGAGGGTTCCCCTACTGAAATAGACTACAGAAAAAAAGTTGGTACCCTTATTCTAACCTCCCAAATCTGGAGGACCTAGCCACAGTTTAGCTTTGAATTGCCAGGGTGAGTCGGAGAGGTTTCCTTCGACATATGGCGATTCCCCACTCAGCCCTGTGTTACGGAGGTGACCTTTTGGGTGGAATACAGCATGAGCAACAGAAGTACCAAATCGTACCAAAACGACTCTCCTATGATTAATGACTTAAATTGATTTGATTCTATGTGGTAAGGTGTTTATCATGCGATACACCGCTTTAGTTGGATACATCCACCCATACTTGTGTCTGTGTGTGTGTTCTTCTGGGGGCATTGTTTTCGGGCTTGGTTTCAACGGAAGCCAACAGGCAAAAACAACAGGTGCGTTTTCAGAAGATGGTGACATAGCCATTCAGACCATTCAGGGTTCCACTTTTTGACTGCTCGGGTTCCAGCGGTTTTCCTTTGGGGGACATCAACCACCCCTGGGTTTAAGTCTATCTTTGGGGTAGTCAAAAAGTGGAATCCTGTACCCATTCTAGGTCTCCCAGTAGTGCCCTTTTACCCGTTTTTGGGGGAGGGTTCCCCTGCTAAAGCATACTACAGAAAGAAAGGGCACCCTTATTCTAACCTCTCAAATCTGGAGGACCTAGCATTTTTGTCCGCAGTCCGTGGATGTTGTCCCCGAAGACGCTCGGCGCGTTCAGGCCTTCGACTTTGTGGATGCCTTGAGGAGATTCGGATGTCTGTGAGCTCTGGAGCTCTGACGTCCCAAAAGCAGAAACTCCCCTCCCAGAAGCTTCCAGTGGCCGATGGTTACTTTCCCCTCGGGACTAAAGGCAATCTATCGCTGGACGGGGCTCAAGCACATGGACGGGGAGGTTGGGGGCCCTGCTTGCAACTGCTTTTCTCTTCATGTCCAAAATTCGCAAGCAAGGTAACCAAAAAGCAGTCGTTGCGGGGTGCTGGCCTCTGAAAACTGTTTTTTTCGAGGGTCCAGGTTAATTTGGGGATACGCTTGGCCGCCAAATGGTTTTGTTGTGGTGGTTATAAGCCTCCTAAATTTTTGAGTTTTATGCAGTTGCTCTATAGCCAACTGAAAGGCGGCCATGGGATGTTCTCTCCAAACCACAAGTATCCCCGCTGAAGTGGCACACAAGCAGAGGCTGAACCATGCCACTTCGACCTCTGTGGGCCTCGTGCAGCCCCAGTCAGCTCGCACCCCCCCCCCCCCGGCTTATTCCGCGCGACTGGAGGTGATCTAGAGAAACTAAAGAAGATCCTGGAAGACGGCGGCAAAGACGGAAAACCAAAAGGGGAAAGGGAAAGATGCATCTTAACACTGGTGTCTGTTTTTTGGTTGTTCTGCTAAAAGTGACGAACTTTCACTGGGGAAAAATACGGAAACCCAACCCCGACACAAGCGAGAAAAAAAAGGAAAAGGGGATGGCTCGGAGACACCAAGAAAAGCGTGCTCAAAACTGCCTCGCCGGCGCTTCAATGACTTGCGAAGATCTTTGCATGCATTTTTGTTTAGCGCCCGCGCATGACGAAAGCAGTGGCAAAAAACTGAGACACCCAAGCCTCCCTTTAATCTTCAGCATGGCCGATTTGGTTGGACCCCTCAAAACAACAGACACCGTGTTGGTCAAAACACACAGCAACACAAATGACAAATCACATCCCCACCAACGGCCGCTCTCCAAAACAATCATTTTGGTATCCGTGTCGAGCATTTGGGTCTGTTTGTTTTTGAGGGCACCCTTTGGTTGTTTCTTAAAGGGAACCACCAGGAAAACGAAGGGGTCCCCCTGCAAAAATTATCACTATTTTGCCTTTCTGGCTAGTTGGTAACGGATTTTTGGACTTTCACTTTTTGGTTGAAACTTTGTGGATTTTCCGTATTGCACAAACAGTGGAACACATTTTTTTTGCGGAGGGGTCGTTACAGCAACCAAGTTGCCAGTGGTCTCTGGTGTCCTGGTCCTTTGGTATCATCGTCCTTATTTTGCTTGGTACTTTGGTACTTGGGGTCAACATGGTTGAAAGTTCATGTTCAAACTCCCAAGCAGTTGCGATCTGAGAGATTTGTTGCAGGCTTCCCTGAGTGCTATGAGCTTCAACCAGTGCTGAGAAAGGCGAGCGCTTCACGCAGCTTCCTTGAGAACTGCCAAGTTGGTGTGTTGTTTTTTGGGGCCACCCCGTGGTGTTTTGTTTTTTTTTTTTTTTTTTTTTTAAGGGACATCAAAGGGAAAGCCGAAGACAGTTTGGGGGTCTTATTTTGAGAAGACCCAGAAGTGCCAGAGTCTTGCCGGTGCGTTTGCTTCACCTCGTCGCAGGACGGGCCACATTGACTGCAGCCGAGAGCTCGGGCACGCTCTGGCGCCTCAAGCCTTCATTGGCCAATTGAGTGGTTCTTCTACCTGGTTCAATTTGGGGTCGTTTCAACCTCCTATATGCCTGGCGGTTCCCTGCCGGTCCCTTTTTTTCTTTTCGGTTTTTGGGGTTTAGTGGTTGGGTTTCCCACGAAACGTCTGAAAACGGACAGCCCACTGTGAAGCCTGACCACGTAGAAGCAACGAGTCAGCTCGGGTTTCGGGCGCTCACTTGGGCGGGCTGGTGGACCCCAATATGCAACGAGCCAGGCGAACGGAGCTATGACTCTGGCCGGAGTTTTCAAGTGGCAGGCGTCCCATGAAAATATACGCACCCAGATATCCCTTTTGCAGGTTCAAATATGACCGTTTGGGCCTCTAGGTGAGTTTTCCTATGGCAGGCTCTCTTTTGGCTCAGAAGTTGTATGTCCAACAAGACTAAGATGACTTCCTTCGCTGTGTTGCTCGCCCTGGCGAGTGTGGCGCATGCAGCAGGAGCCCCAGATTGGTGCAAGTGGGTGCCGTCTGCCTCCCTGCAATATGTGGGGGAGTGCTCCGGGGCTGCGCCGGCTCCGCAGCAGGGCTTTGGCTACGGAGACGGACCAGATGGCTGTGTCAACTGGTGCGTGTGGGTCCCGGGCAAAGATTGGCATCAGACCAACGAGTGCAAGAGGTGTGCGGAGTACTATCCGGTGGAGCCAATGGGCGCCCATGCAGGCTGCGAAGGCTGGTGCCAGTGGGTGTCGCAACCCTCGTGGCAGTACATGGACAACTGCAGGGGGTGCCGTGCAAAACAGGCATCAATGAAAGCAGCCGTCCCGGATAGCAGCGGTTCAGCGAAGCTTGCAGGCGCGGTACAGGCTAAAGAGCAAAACACAGCTTGCACGCGCAAGAAAGCGAGAGAGAAACTCTGTATTTGTTTCAACACGTTGTTTGGTTGAGATCCTGGCTTCGCAAACAGTTTTGCCGGCACCCTTGCTGCAAAGCAGATTTTACTTGGCCAGTGTCCGTTCTTTGCAATTTACAGTGCGAATCACGTGACCATTGTATAGGCGAATGTGCGGCAGCTAGCTTTGCCAAGTGTTCACCAGAGCCAAACAACTCATGCCACAATGTCCCTAGAAATTTCCTTCAGCTTTCAGGTTTTCCCAGCGCCCCGGAAATACAGAGTGCAGCTGGCAGAGCTTGGCATTGCTCTGAAGAGCAAAGTTGTTTCTTCTCTGAGCCAGCTGAGATAATAGTAACGAGCATTGCGTTTGCCAGGGTGAGTAATGCATCGTGCTCTCGCGAGGCGAGAAGATGGCGACTGGAGCTCCGGATTGGTGCAAGTGGGTGCCGTCTGCCTCCCTGCAATATGTGGGGGAGTGCTCCGGGGCTGCGCCGGCTCCGCAGCAGGGCTTTGGCTACGGAGACGGACCGGATGGCTGTGTCAACTGGTGCGTGTGGGTCCCGGGCAAAGATTGGCATCAGACCAACGAGTGCAAGAGGTGTGCGGAGTACTATCCGGTGGAGCCAATGGGCGCCCATGCAGGCTGCGAAGGCTGGTGCCAGTGGGTGTCGCAACCCTCCTGGCAGTACATGGACAACTGCAGGGGGTGCCGTGCAAACCAGGCATCAGTGAAAGCAGCCGTCCCGGATAGCAGCGGTTCAGCGAAGCTTGCAGGCGCGGTACAGGCTAAAGAGCAAGACACAGCTTGCACGCGCAAGAAAGCGAGAGAGAAACTCTGTATTTGTTTCAACACGTTGTTTGGTTGAGATCCTGGCTTCGCAAACAGTTTTGCCGGCACCCTTGCTGCAAAGCAGTTTTTACTTGGCCAGTGTCCGTTCTTTGCAGTTTGCAGTGCGAATCACGTGACCATTGTATAGGCGAATGTGCGGCAGCTAGCTTTGCCAAGTGTTCACCAGAGCCAAACAACTCATGCCACAATATCCCAAGGAATTCCCTTCAGAGCGCGTGCTTTTTGTTTCAGGTTTTCCCAGCCCCCCGGAAATACAGAGCGCAGCTGCCAGAGCTTGGCATTGCTCTGAAGAGCAAAGTTGTTTCTTCTCTGAGCCAGCTGAAACAATAGTAACGAGCATTGCGTTTGCCAGGGTGAGTAATGCATCGTGCTCTCGCGAGGCGAGAAGATGGCGACTGGAGCTCCGGATTGGTGCAAGTGGGTGCCGTCTGCCTCCCTGCAATATGTGGGGGAGTGCTCCGGGGCTGCGCCGGCTCCGCAGCAGGGCTTTGGCTACGGAGACGGACCAGATGGCTGTGTCAACTGGTGCGTGTGGGTCCCGGGCAAAGATTGGCATCAGACCAACGAGTGCAAGAGGTGTGCGGAGTACTATCCGGTGGAGCCAATGGGCGCCCATGCAGGCTGCGAAGGCTGGTGCCAGTGGGTGTCGCAACCCTCGTGGCAGTACATGGACAACTGCAGGGGGTGCCGTGCAAACCAGGCATCAGTGAAAGCAGCCGTCCCGGATAGCAGCGGTTCAGCGAAGCTTGCAGGCGCGGTACAGGCTAAAGAGCAAAACACAGCTTGCACGCGCAAGAAAGCGAGAGAGAAACTCTGTATTTGTTTCAACACGTTGTTTGGTTGAGATCCTGGCTTCGCAAACAGTTTTGCCGGCACCCTTGCTGCAAAGTCCGTTTTTTGCAATTTACAGTGCGAATCACGTGACCATTGTATAGGCGAATGTGCGGCAGCTAGCTTTGCCAAGTGTTCACCAGAGCCAAACAACTCATGCCACAATGTCCCTAGGAATTTCCTTCAGCGTGCGTGAGCGCGTGCGTGAGCGCGTGCTTTCAGTTTCAGGTTTTCCCAGCGCCCCGGAAATACAGAGCGCAGCTGGCAGAGCTTGGCATTGCTCTGAAGAGCAAAGTTGTTTCTTCTCCGAGCCAGCTGAAACAATAGTAACGAGCATTGCGTTTGCCATGGTGAGTAATGCATCGTGCTCTCGCGAGGCGAGAAGATGGCGACTGGAGCTCCGGATTGGTGCAAGTGGGTGCCGTCTGCCTCCCTGCAATATGTGGGGGAGTGCTCCGGGGCTGCGCCGGCTCCGCAGCAGGGCTTTGGCTACGGAGACGGACCAGATGGCTGTGTCAACTGGTGCGTGTGGGTCCCGGGCAAAGATTGGCATCAGACCAACGAGTGCAAGAGGTGTGCGGAGTACTATCCGGTGGAGCCAATGGGCGCCCATGCAGGCTGCGAAGGCTGGTGCCAGTGGGTGTCGCAGCCCTCCTGGCAGTACATGGACAACTGCAGGCACAAGTCAAACTACAGAGGTTTCCTTTGGTTTCTGTTTTTTGTTGGTGTCTTTAGATTTCAGTTGCTTTCCTTTGTTTTTTTGTGATGTCCTATGGCTTTCTTTGGTTTGACCCTTACAAGCCGATAGTCTTCTAGGTCTCCCAGTGCCCTTTTACCATTTCTTTTTGGTTGGGAGATTCGGTTCCCCTACTAAAATAGACTTCAGAAAGGGTACCCTTATTCTAACCTCTCTGCGGGAGGACCTAGTCTCCATGACCCCCCCAAAAAAAGGAGTATACCCAAAATAGACCTCAGAAAAAAATGGTCACCTCTCTGTATGTCCCGGTCTTCCGACCAAATATCCCTGGCAGGGGGTGCGGTGCACACAAAGCCTCCGAAAAAGCAGCCGAGCCATCAGGACGGGGAGCCCCAAAAAGTCGCCGCCGGATGTTCAGGATTGACATGGCTTCACGGTTCTTGGCGTGTTTTTTTTTGGGGGTTTTTAAGTTGTGTGGTGCTGTTTTTTTTTTTAGGGGTTTGCAAAAAACAGTCAATTTTTTGCCAGCCCATACCAAGAGCAGACATGGGCACAAGCGAGACCTCGCTGGTTCAACCGGCCGTCCGGTTCCTGACAGGGGTTTTCATTTAGCCCACAAGTTAGTTGGGGTCTAAGTCTGGCAGGTACAGGTGCTCTTTTTTCTGGCATGTTAAACCAAACCCAACGGAAAATGAGAAATGAATACCTTTTGATTTGTAGTCCGGGGTTGACATCAAACTCCTAGCACGGAGGGTATTTGGAGTAGGGTGTTTGTTATCCCATGAGCAACGGACGAAAAACCCAGGGTATTGGTTTTTGGTGGGCCTTTTTCTTTTTCAGCTTTGCAGGTTGGTGCTGGTTGTGGGGAACGCACATGCCGATACCAAGGAAGGCAGAGTTGTCGTTCTTCAAACAATCTTGAAAGGCGGAATGTGTGCGTCCTACTATGAACCCCTGGTATGAGCTTACGGGCTAATGACTCGCTAGTTATGGCTCAATTATGGGAAAGTAGCCCCCAAAGGGTCCAACATGGCCATGGGTTCATATTGACATACAATCAGCCTTTGAAATCTGCGCTATCTATCCTGTGTATTTTGATAATCCTGTATATCCCCTTGATCCTACCGATCCTATCCATCCTGTCTGCCTATCTAGCAGACCTATCTAAATAGTGTTCTTATGTATCAGTCTATCGATCTGTCTACCTAAAATCAAGTGCAATCTTAATCTAAGCTCATCAAGCACCCAAGTGTATCATCCTGGTCATAGGATTCAGCCAGCTCACTCGGTTTCCGCTAAGAAAGGGGTGAGGGAGGGGGGGGGGGTCCAAGCCCCAATGTGTCTCTTTTTTGGTGGACCCTCTGAAAAATGAGTGGTTTTCATGTGGCCACGGGGCAGAACCTATGGCTCCATTTTGGGGTGGACGAACATCCATTTGCCACCTATTTTGATGTTCACCAGGGGAGGGTTTTGACCCACAGCCATGTCGGCGTCAAAAATGACGACATTCAGAAGAGGGGTCGGCCTGGGATTCCAAGAGACGAGAACAAAGACTGTGCATGAATTGCAATGGGTGTCTCAGAATAGGGACCCCCCAAATTGGCGGCGTTCCTTTTGGAATCTGCTTTAAACCACCCCAAAAGGGGTTCCCTCAAAACGACCACGCCCATTTCATGCTACGCGGAACCTAGCCGCGATAAATGTTTTTTTGTGCAAGATCTCGACGAAAGGATTGTTTCACTCACTTGCCCAAAGCAAATCGACCTTTTAATCTGTTGGTTTCCCATTGTTGGTTAAGTGTTTGTCATGGCCCGAAAAACTAGAATTTGTGGATCCCTAAGGGGCAACGAGCTCACGGCGGCGTTGAAAGTTTGAGAGCCATTGAGATGTGAAATTATGTGGTTGCTTCGTTGGGGTTCCCGCTCGGAGACATGCAAAGCAAAGGGAGGCAGTCAGGAATGAGACGCATACTGTGGATGGACAAAATCCTGCACCACCTAAGAAACCCTGAAATGAAGATTGCCCTGCAAATACCAGCAAAAAGTGGTTTCTCTTGGTTTCAAAGTGAGAGACATAGCAAGCCAAAGCCAGGTGACCAAGCGAAGGCTGCGGACGACTCGCGACCGATCCTGCCGTGAGTGGACGGAGGGGCAACTTTTGAACATCGGGACTGAGCCAAAGAAGGTCAAGCAGTTTTAGGCGACGCAGATGCTGTCCTGTACAGTTGCAAGGAAATTCATATCGCGAGCACCATCCCATCAAGCACATGGTGGTTTGTGTAATTGTGTGCGATGTTCGCTCACTCAAGATGAGAAGTTGTTCGGATCGGAGCAACCCGATATTTCACGGGCTTTGTCACGTACAGGAGCCCTGCAAAAGGTGCTGGTGCAACACAAAGTCACCGGCGCGGAGCAGAAAGTCGACAGATGGCCAGTGTCTCCTGCATTCTGGTGGTTTGCTGGTGATTTAGTCTAGGTCTCCCAGTAGTGCCCTTTTACCATTTCTTGGGGTAGGGTTCCCCTACTAAAACAGACTACAGAAAAAAAATCGGGCACCCTTATTCTAACCTCTCAAATCTGGAGGACATAGTCGTAGGGCTTCTGGAAAACCGTGGCTAGGGCCTTGGTTTTCTTGTTTAATACGCGGATGGGCATAGTTCTCATAGGCCAAGTTGCTTCGACTTCTTGACCTTCGGTAAGGTGAAGGGCAGCTTAGCCTTGCTAGGGTCGTGTCATGCCGAATGAAGCTTAGCGCTTGATTTGGCAGGGCTCCTTAAAAGATACATTTTGCAACCATTTGAAACAGGGCTTTTTCCACTAAAATAAATGGGCACCACCATTTACAAGGCAATGTTCAGGTGTATAATGTATCCGGATCCCTGTTTGGGGCAGCTTGCTTTTGGTTTCTCGAGATCCCAGACGGCTTCGCATTCTGGGAGCCGTGACTACTGTGTGGACGGGTTGGTCGGCAAAGCTTTCTCTAGGCTCGGAAGTTGTATGTCTAACAAACCTCTGAAGATGACTTCCTTCGCTGTGCTGCTCGCCCTGGTGAATGCACCGCATGCTGCAGCAGCCCCAGATTGGTGCAAGTGGGTGCCGCCTGCGTCCCTGCAATATGTGGGGGAGTGCTCCGGTGCTGCGCCGGCCCCGCAGCAGGGTGGCTTTGGCTACGGAGACGGACCAGATGGTTGTGTCAACTGGTGTGTGTGGGTCCCGGGCAAAGATTGGCATCAGACCAACGAGTGCAAGAGGTGTGCGGAGTACTATCCGGTGGAGCCGATGGGCGCCCACGCAGGCTGCGAAGGCTGGTGCCAGTGGGTATCGCAACCCTCCTGGCACTACATGGACAACTGCAGGGGCTGCAATGCAAACCAGGCATTGGTCAAAGCAGCCGTCCCAGATAGCAGCGGTTCAGCGAAGCTTGCAGGCTCGGTGCTGCCAAAGGTGTGCGATTCATGTTATTTGGGGGTGTAAAGGGCAAACTGAGAGAGAGAAGGAGAGCAAGAGAGCAATAGAGATATATAGTATTATCATTAGATTATTGTCATCATGTGATATGTCATGTATTTTCTTAGTTTTATTATTATTTTTAGTTATTTGTCATATTATTGTTATTATGTTTATTAGTATTATTTATTGTTTTTATTGTTGTTATTAGTTTTTTTTTTCTGTTTGTTTTATCATTATGAGTTGTGTTCCGTGTGTTGTTTAATGTTTGTTAATATTACTACAGTTTTTGTTTATCATATTAACTATTATTGTTTTATGTAAATGACTACCGCCGAGTTGACCAATTCCAACAGGAGCCGGATAGCGCATGTTTGAAGCAGTGAGGCTCTAGCATATGCGAGTGTGGGCTTTGATGTTTGTGTGCCCCAGCCCCTATGCCGAATGCTTGGCAAAGCTTGACGTTGCGTTCAACAGCAGGAGCTGTTTTTTCCGAACCGTATCAGACACTACTTGGCAATTTCCAGCCACTCCCCTGGGCTTTTAGGTTTTTAGTTGGCTTTGTCGGTTGGGTTTCCATTCAACTCGCTTTTAGCAAGGGATCTAAAGACAGGTCAGACTATAGGAAATAAGCATGTTTGCATCTTCTTGTGGCCAGTAGTTAGTCGTCTTCTTCTCGCGTCCGATACCCTCCTTCAGGCAAGAAACCTGGCCTGAAGACCAAGTCGCGATGGGCAGATTGGTGCAAGTGGGTGCCTCCATCCTCGTTGCAATACGTGGGCGAGTGCTCCGGCGGAAGACCAGCCACGCAGGGCTCGCACAGCGGTGGGCGCCCAGACTGGTGCAAGTGGGTTCCCGCTGCGTCGCTGCAATACGTGGGAGAGTGCTCCGGTGCCACACCCTCCACGCAGGGCAATGCTGGGACCGGGCACCCTGAATGGTGCAGCAGGGTTCCTTCTGGGTCGCTGCAGTATGTGCCGGAATGTTCTAGCCTTGCGCCCACGACGCAGCACGGCAATGCTGCTGGGCACCCTGAATGGTGCAGCAGGGTTCCTGCTGGGTCATTGCAATATGTCCCGGAATGCTCCGGCCTGGCGCCCGCGACGCAGCAGGGCAACCAGCCCCAGCGCCCGGATTGGTGCAAGTGGGTGCCTGCTGCCTCAGTGCAGTACGTGGATCAGTGCTCCGGCAACTTTGCGCCTGCACAGGGCGCAGGAGATGCTGGCTGGGGCTACGGAGACGGACCGGAGGGCTGCGTCAACTGGTGCGTGTGGGTCCCGGGCAACAAGTGGCACGAGAGAGATGACTGCAAGAAGTGCGCGGAGTATTACCCAGTGGAGCCGCAGGGCTTTGCCCATGCAGGCTGCGCCGGCTGGTGCCAATGGGTGTCGCAACCCTCGTGGCAGTATGTGGGCAACTGCAGGGGTTGCAACGCAAACCAGGCAGCAGTGAAAGCGGCCATGCCGAATTCCATCGCCTCCGCGAAGCCAACAGGCTCGTACAGCTTGCATTTTTTGCTGGCTGGGATGGGCGTGTCCTCTCAAGACTGCCTTCCGAGATGGGTGGGGCTTTCCCAAAAGTGGCGGATTCCTTTCGGAGGTATACCAAACGGACCCCAAACGAGTAAAGCGGCAAGATTTCTCACTTTCCGAGTGCATGGACTTGAAGCTGTTTGGGAAGACCGTTTTAGTGGTAAACCAAACACTCCAATCCATTCAGGGTTTGTGATATCAACCTCGCGGACATCTTTGCCCCAGTTGATCTTGTTTTGTTTGGTCTCAGTTGCCCTGAGGGCGAATCGACCTTTCTCGCAGTTTTGGCGACCATTTGGCCGTGGGTCAACACCAATGGTATAGGTGCATCACCCATTTTAGAACCTATTTTAGTGGTTGGATTGGCCCCCTTATGGGGGGTTGAACGTCTTTGGGACTCCCTTTTTGTTGTATCACAGAAGTGGATTCCATTTCCCACAACCCTGCTCTTCTGTGTCTGGGTCACTAACCCTCAAAGAAGGATCCTTTTTTTTTGCCCGGGTCACTGGGACACTGGAATGTCGCCTGCCAATGGCTAGGCTCAGGAGCCATAATCCGCCGACCCCCCCCCAAATCATCAAACATCTCGTAATAGCGGTCTGGACGCCCATATCCCTTTTTTGGTTTGGATTAGTTTGGGGACCTTCCTATTGAATAGGAAGCTACCCCCAGCTCCAAGCTTTTTGTCGCCGAGTCGCCGGCGCGAGTAACGCATCATCCTCCCACACAATGTGTGCTCAACGCCCGACCCATGTTTTTGTTGACTACTGTTCCGCCAACATGTTCAAACGGTCGCTTTCAGAAGATGGTTGTCCAAGCGCTGGACCATGCCTCTTTCTCTCCCTCGGTGATTTTTTAGCGTCCCCTGTGGCCAATTTCAAGCAGAAACCAAAAGGACACCAACCCAGCACCCAGCCAACTTGCCGGCGTGTTGCCATGTCAAAAATCACCAAAAACGGGAACCGAAAAGCAGTTGCAAGTTGGGACCCAGGCGCCTCTGTTCTATAACCAGCTCGGGCCCCATGATCGAAGTCTATGTTGGGGATTCCTGATGTGTGGGTGTGTGTTTGTTATGAAGGATACCTTGTTGTTGTTTTGTTTGCGGTTTCAAAGGAAATCCAACCATGGCAAGCCGCCGTGTTTTTTCCTTGGTGCTTTTTGAAGGGACACACGCACACACACCCATGTCCGGCGAATGTTTCCAGATCCCCAATGCAGCACAGGAATCTCCTTCCCCGATCCGTTTTGCGTTCCCATCAGGCGGAGAGAAGACGCCGGAGAAAGCAGAGGCGGAGACGCGGGCAATCCTACCATAGTTTCGCTCTCACCGTCTCTCACCCATCGGGTCAAAGAGTGTCTAGCTCAATGTGCAGAGGCCCAAAGGGGAATGAAGCTTTTGGCGACGCAGATGCCGTCCATGTAGAGTTGCAAGTAATTCGCAGTGCTCCAAAAGCGCACGCGCCGAAATCCCCCAATAATTTGAAGCGACCCTAGGCTCACTTGCCCAAAGCAAGCGAGCAAATGGGCGATTCGCAGGTTTCCCCTGCGGCACACAAAAGGCGAGGATGAAAATGGACCAGAAGAGTCGTTTCGCTCCACGGACAGGCCGAACATCAAAGACACCGCCAAAGGCTAGGGGCCACTTCGCCTTAAGGCAAACAAACCCGGAGTGTCTCTTGGAACTTCCATGGCACTGTTTTTTTTTGGGGGGGTCGTTTTTTGGTGTCTCCTCAAAAAGGCACCAAGAAAAACACTCCGAAGAAGGCAACGTCCGGCCCGAACTGTGCAAGGGCCCGTCGTTGCCCCGCGCATCCGCCCTTCACATTTTGCGACACCTCAGATTCGTGGAATCCGCTTCGCGACATCGAGGCATGCGTCGTGGCCACACGTTGGGATCTACCCAGAGGGTCCCCAGGTCCTTTTGAGTTGGTACCTTTTTGAGGTTAAGGAGAGGTTTCCCATCTATTAACCTCAGGTTCAAATCCCCAAACCACCAATCCAAACCACCACCTAGGGGTTACTTCCATTTGCTTAAGATGTTGTTTTCCTTTAATGTATTTTTGTTTTTTTGTTTTAAATATTGTTTAAAGGGAATCGATCACTACTGTTTTTTTTGTTCAGAGGGCTTAAGCAAATGGAAGGTTACCTGAAATTTCCTTGAACCCGGAACAACTCAAAGCGCCCCAGGTCCCCTCCAAAAAGAATGCAACCGAGGCGAGGCATGCAGTCGAGGCATGAAGCATGGCCTTGTCTCACAAAATTTGTTTATGCGTTACCCAGTGGATCCCAGTTTCCACGACCCAGTTGTTCAGTGGCCTCAATTCGTTTTCCAACTTTTTTTTGGTGGCTGCCCCACTGAAATGGTCTTCCCAAAAAAGGGTTCCCTGTTTTTCCAGGGTCACTGAACAACTGAGACTAGTGCATTTTGCCAAGGGATGTTAGGACTGAACAACTTTTTGCCAACCAATGGGGTTTCCGTATTAAACCACTAAAAGTTCAACTTTAGCAGGGGAGCAGAAAGCAACCGAGAACAGGTACCCAGCCATTTTCCTTTTGGTTTTGAAAGGCTTGGTTTTCTTGGTCACCTAGCAGAGTTGGAGTCTCTGGGAAAGGCTAAGTATCAGAATCTGAAGATCTAAGTTTCGAGTCCCGACTTGGGAAGGGAAACCAAAACTTCACTGTTCTTGGCATGTTTTTTAGTTTTTTTTGTTGTTTGGTTCTGTTCATTTTTACTGGGGGTCTGCGAAAAGCAAAGTTTTTGGCTACCATACCAAGAGTAGAGATGCAAAAGGAGACTGTGCAAACAGCGGTTGGCTCACTTCCCGAGTTCCTGGACTGCGCGCCTTTCGGATTTCGGCCGTGCGAGTGGTAAAAATCGACAGTTTGGACTTCGTTGGGGCCAGCCGCTCAGGAAATAAGTTTAAATAGGCCACAGCCAAGGGTACCCCAGGGTTAACTTCAAGGTAGGAGGTGTTGCTCCGTTTTTTCTCACGGTTTTACCCAAGTGCACCCTGCAATTGAACAGTCTCCAGATTTTCAGCGGGGTTTGAGGGCCCGTTGATTCAGGTGGCCATGGGTCAGAAGCCCGTACCCCCAGTGAACATCCCAATCCCCACTGAAATAGGTTCTACAATGGGTGGTGAATTCACCTACCCCAAAATGGGACCCCAACACGGTTTTGACCACCACAGCCAGGTGTTGGATTCTCGTTTTGTCGTTTTTGCAGGTCTTTATTGGCCTCCGATGTCGAGCTGGAGGTTTCATTTCACCACATCTTTTCCGGGCGTGTCGGAGTGCGGAGAGTCGTTTCAGGGTCGTCGGAGTCCGAGCCATTTTTTGCCCATGGAACCCCCAGAGGCAGGTCAAAAAGAACCGCCAGGAAGTTGATCCACTTGTTAAAAACGGGCCAACCAGTAAATTCATCAACTTCAGGGAAGGTCTCCAGAATTGAAAACAACATTTGATTTGGGAAACCCGGAAAGTTGATCCAACTTAAGCCGCGGGTCTTTTGCCACCTTTTGTGGAAAATTGATCGACCCCCTCGTAGTGAAGGATTCCTTTTTGAGGGGGTCGCCCATTTTCTCACAACAGGGGGGAAAAAGACCCCCCTGAACACTTCAGGGAAAATCTCCAGAATTGAAAACAACTTCTGTTTTGGGCCAACCCGTAAAGTTGATCAGTGCTTAAGGGAAGCCAAGCTCCCGTGCTGCACTGGTGAGGTCAAAACAAGACGGGGCTGATGATGGTCTTCCAGCAGCTGGGCGACCTCCCGATGCCCAAGGCGGCGGGAGGGGAGCCGCCGAGTAATTATCCGGACGGATCTTTTTTTTTTTTTTTTTTTCCGGCTGAGAGACACCCGGCCGGAAGCGGAATCGGAAGGTTTATGAGTATTATGATTATTATTATGTTGTGTCGTGATTTATGCATTTAGTTTTTTGTTTGCTTTTCTTTTCCTGAGTGCAGCCAGCGCCCAGAAAGAACGCACCGCGTGGCGTATGTTTTTCAGGCGTCCGGTTCCTTAGGGTTTAAGTTCCTCGGGTCCCGTCCCTTCTTTTTCTTGGCGGTTGCCAGCGAATCGTCCGGTTCCTGAAAGGGTTTTAGCTGGTTTTTAGGCGGTTTAGTGGTTGGGTGTCCATTTAAGCCACTAAAAGTCAAACTTTTAGCAGGGATCTGAGGACAGCCCAGTTTGGTTGCCCTACTTGTGATTCTTGGGACATGGAAAACAAAAACACCGTTGTTGGGGGGGGGCTCGTAGCTGCCTGAAGTGTTTTGGGGGACATGATGTGATCGCAAATGGCTGTGGGTCAACCCAATCCCCACTAAAATAGACTAAAATGGGTGGTGCACCTACCCCAAAATGGTACCATTGGTTTTGACCCACAGCCAAACGAGGAAATGGAAGACCGGGGTCGTTTACCCACTTGAGAAAACCGTACAAAATGGAGGTGTCCAAGCGCCAGCCGGAGGCGATTGTTTGAGCAAAGAGTGAACCCACCTTTGGTCGGCGTTGTAAAGGGGAAACAAAAGGACACCCAGCATTCCAACGAACCACGATTTGGAGACCCCCCCCCGTTTTGGGGGATATTTGGTATCAGTTGAGACAAGTTCAGCGGCCAATCCAGGGAAGTCGGGTGGGTGGGTGCAGGGTGCGGGGTGGAAAAAGATATCCCGCAATAAAGCCGCAAATTTTCGGAGACCAAGTGCGAAACGGAAGTGGGGGTCGACGGGGGATTCGGGATCTCGGGATCACAGGATCGCAGGGTGTTGCTTCCATGACCTTTTTGGGTTTGAATTCTGGGAAACAAGAGGTCGGGAGGGTGGGGAGGGTTGGAGTCCTTTGAAGCAAGGTGATCACATGTTAACATCAAGCGTTTTGCGGTTCCTGCAATCAAATGTCCCGACTCCAGTTTCTAAAGCGGCAAGAGTTAATGCGGTTCACCGCAATTACAACAAATAATAGATGTAGTGTGTAACAGTTTCAGTTATCACATGGATTCCCCCCAAAATGGGCCCCATTTGGGGATTTTGCCACGAATGTGTTCTATCTGTGGCTATTGCTTGGGTACCTTCTGAGGGTCCCTTCACTTTAAACAACCGCTTATCGAACCCATCTGCCAATCGACGAAATCCATAGCTATCAGCTGGGAAATCAGGCATTGTTGGCTGGGGTCGAGCTAGGGATGCTGACGAGGTGACCTCTCAAGGTGGCTCCCAGCCAGCCAGTTCCTTAGCTTTTTAGCTCGTTTTAGCTGTTCAGCGGTTGGTTTTCCGTATTATTTAGCCCACTAAAAGTTAGTCACTTTTAGCGGGGCATCCGAAAACGGACATCCTACCTCTGGGATACCTGAGGTCCAGGATACGCCTTTTCAACATCCCACCGGCCTGAAGGCCTGGTAAACTCTTCGGAAAAGGGGCCTACTTCACTTGATTTAATTTACAAACCTGACATGGGGTGTTCCTTTCCGGGGGGAAACCCCTGCTTGGTTGGTCTTCAAGGCAAAGCAAAAGAAAGACCGCCATTGTTGGGGCGATGTTTGGAAAACACTTTATGTCAGTTTGGTAACAGATCTTTGGACTTCCACTTTTTGCTTGACACTTTGCGGGATTTTCCGTATTGGACCCACAAACGTTGAACAAACTTGCTCGTACGAGGGGTTGCTTCCAGTTGCACCCAGGGCAAGGGTTGCCATGGCATGCAGGGAAATGGTCCCAAGAGGGAACTCATCTTCCAGATACCTTCCAGGTGCCATACGTGGGAGGAAGGGCATGTGTCAATTTTTGGGACAAACAAATCCCACGAAACGGGTCCCTGTTTTTCTACATGTCGGGTTCGTCCCTTGCCGCCAGGACGAGTGGTACACGCGAGTGTTCCGGAACTTTGCGGGCAAGGAGAAGGACAGGCTCCCTTCGGCCTCGGGCCAAGTCCACTAGACCATGGCAGTCACATAGAGTATCCCTTTGGGTATCCCTGAAAACCGATCCGAAAACAAGCAGACTGGGTAAAGCTTGTGTATACAGACGCCCAGTGGCGCCCCTTGCTGCTTTTTGGAGGGGCTTCCTTTGAAAAAACAGACCACCAACAAAAGCAGGGCCTTTTTTGTCCCATTGACACTGACTTCCAGTTGCTTAAGACTTTGTTATTTTCCCTTGTTGGTTTTAAAAGGAATCTATCACGGTTTTAATGGGAATCTATCTTTCTTTCTTTTTTTCCCGGGGGGCTTAAGCAAATGGAAGCTGGTCGTAAACATCCACGTTTCGGGCCATTCCAACCTCTGAGTTTGCTTCGGGGTGATGTTTTTAACGGGGCCGTAGCCCTGTGATCTCGAATGTAGAACGAGCTGAAGCCTAGCCCAGCTTGGCAGCCATTGCTGCAGGCGAGCTGGCTGTCTCCTAGGGAAGCGCTGCAAAAGTGATTGATGGACATGATTGACAGTGGATGATGGGCATGATCGACAGTGGACATGAATCCCCACACAAATAATGTCCGCCATTTTGGGTTATGCCCAGTTGGATGCACTAGTGGGACCCTACTTAACCTCCTTGCATCCAGGATATCCCCCAAAACACAGAGTCCCTTCATACCTCTGAAGGATGACTTTTAGAAGTGAAAAGGGGTCTAAGCCCCTTCTCAAAAGATACTTGGTAACATCCTGATAATACCAGCATCCTATAGTAAGACCAGGAGTGCGTTTGTTAGTCATCAGGATGGGCGTGCCGTGGGGCATTTCTACAGACTTCGCAAGATGCCCTAGTAGGAGTACACCCGTTGTCGTTATTTCCGGACAATACAAATCACTTGGCACCCAGTTGTTTCATTTTTCAAGGGGTGCCGTAATCCCAGGGTGAAGACCAAACTGTTGGTATCGCAGAAAGCGATGAATCGTACCTTCTGACTATGTGGTTTTGTTGGCAAGCATTGCACATTCTCACATTGAACCTCAATAGGATCTCTGCAGAAGATTCCAACTTCGGATTGATGAATTCGGCAGACCAGACAGATCCCATCAATCCCCGCAAATCGAATGCATCATAACTAAGAGGAGACCAACCCCGGATTGGTACAATGAACCAGATAATTGAAGTTTATATTCGAGATATTATTGCTTGAGTCAGTGATGACTTGAGTTCCTGTGGTGAGCAACTAATATTTCTCGGGTTTGGATCGGAACTGGGGATTTAAGTCGCTCCTTCCAACCCTTGATTGTTGGTTCTGGTAGATGCTGAATGGAGAATCTTCCCTAAACTCAAAGCCGCCCGGCCCCAAACCACGAGGGAAGCCGACTCGAGGTCCTTGAACAACATGTTCCGGAAGGGAACCTGCGTCACGGAGCTCCTCAAGTATTTTTTTTGGCCATTTAAAACATCACTTTTGCTACCAGATCCCCGACAAAGAACCCAAGAACACCCTTTCTGGGAAATGTTGCAGATTCCATGTCATGCCTCAGACCTTCACCATCCCAAATAAAGAGACGTTGCAGCCGTCCCGCTTCCTATCACAGGTTCCCCCAACACTTGTTTACGGTATATCTTACAGAACCGCGGTTCTCTATCGTAAATCATTTCTTGTTTTGGTCAGGGGTTGACATCATTCCTCCCGGCCATCCGGTTCCTTAGCTTAGCTTTTCAGTGTTTAGTGGAAGTTTGCCTGTTTACTCCACTGAAAGTTCCTCACTTGCGGGGGATCTGAAGACGGGCGGCCCAGTTTTGGACCGTAGCATTTTGGTTCAGCGCCCGAGTGCAGCCTAAGGGCCGGTTCGGCGAAGGACCTGATCGACTACCGCTGCTTCAGGGAAATCGTGAAGCAGTGGGATGAGCCCGGAGACACGGAAAGAAGGGATTTCGGAGTCGGGGATTTTTCGGAAATGGCCGGTGGAATGGCTGCTGGTTTCTGTTGGTTGGGTGGGTGAGTGGTTGCTTGGTTGGGTGGGTGGTTGGTTGCGTGGGTGGGTGGTTGGGTGGGTGGGTGGGTGGGTGGTCGGTTGGTCAGTTGGTTGGCTGGCCGGCTGGCTGGTTGGTTGGTACAATTTGGTCTGACAATCTTGCGAGCTCAGGTGAATCGAGCTTGTTAAGGTCCTTTACTTGGGATCTATTGAATCTATTGCAGGTTGCGAAGTTATGGCAAGCAACAAACATATGCTAGGAACTAGATCATGGGTGCTTATGGTCAGAAGACCCCTTTCAAGCCGGCTTGGTATAGGATGCCGCAATGGCGTCTGACGAAGAGAGCCGCGACAAGGACCCCTTTCGGATGGGCCAGGACTTGTCTGCGCCTAGACAGACCGACAGGAACCACGACGAGCTCACGATCCAAGACTGAGGGCACTTGGATTGTTTCTGGGTGCTCGTTTTGCAGAACCCCGAATAAAACATGCATTTTTGACATGCATGTTTTTTTCAAAACAAACATGCATTTTTCACACCATCAGAACATCCCTTCCTGTGGCTGACGCTACAGCCATAACTTCCTCTTGCAGTCCTCGTTTGCGCGTTCATCGAGCTGGACTTGCCTGAAGGCCAAGTGACCATTAGGCTCCGAACCCGCAACATGCAGCAGGGTGCATTCCACGCCTGAGGGAAAGCATCACCCAGGCATGGCCTTATGAAGATGGTACTGATCCAGAGATAGGCTTATGTCACAAATTAAACCACTAGGGGACCGCAGGTTTTAGTCCATGTTTCCATGTACCAGGGCTCCATTCTGGGTGCCTTTTTTTGACCCACAGCCATCTATATTCATGGTACTGGCCACCACGTCCAGCCTTGCAAAACTGCCTTGGAGTGCGAGTCGAACCGCCTAAAGTCCATGAGTCGAGCACTTTGGCGTGCAATAGATGAGTACGTCTGGGACCACCGGATGAATCATGGAAGATGCTTCACACCATCTTCCATACTTCCGCTGCAAGCGCATGATGCACCCGAACAGCGTGACTTGGACCGAGAGATGACCTTTCTAAATTCCTAGCTGGCTCTGGCAAGGCCGTCTTTGCCCTGAGCGATCTGACCATCTATGCTGCGCAGAATAGCATAGCATCTTCTGAGACTGAAACCGAAGCCAGAACTTGGCAGAACCTTGCTCTAAAGCTCCAAGCAGAAATTGGCATTCAACAACTCAGCGGCTGGGAGCCGCTATAGTGCCGGACCTTCTTCGGCATGCTGTGGATTCACTTTCTGGCCGATTCGGAGAGAAGTTTTGCTGTTCTCGGTTAGAAGTTGGGAGTGTCTTTCAGCATATCCCAGGATCGTGCCCTTTCTCACCATGTCATTTTTGGATTTTTGGTTCGGGACCCTACTAAAACAGACTACAGAGAAAAAATCGGGCACCCTTATTCTAACCTCTCAAATCTGGAGGACCTAGCTGGGCTGTTTGATCAATTATGTGTGTCGTTTCGATTGAATCATTGGCAAGCTGATGGGATGGAGCAGGTGTCTATCCAGGGTACCCTTCCGCCCACAAATGCGGAGCCTGGGCAGACAGCTTTTCTCCAACAAAGGACCCTTTGGTGCTTCCATGTTAACGTTCTGTTTTTTTCCCTCTTTCTTTCGTTTGGGGGGGGGGTTCCCTCTAAGTAGCATCAACCAACAAAAACAGCTTCGCCTTTTCTCCCCATGGAATCCCCTTGAGTGTGTTTCGTATGGTTTGCCGGCTGTTGTTTTTCCCAGCCCGCAATTTCAGGAGCCGGTGCCGGAGTTTCGGAGTTGGTTCAAAAGGAGCCTTCACAAACCCAAACATGTTTGAGGCGCTGACTTTGTTTGAGACACACCAGTAATGCAGAGTTGTTTTATTGCCTCAACTTGTCGCATGTCAGCCTTCTTTCCGAGTGCACCGAGGCACCATCAAAAGAAGAGAGAAAAACAGCAGCAGCAACAGCAGCAACAGCAGCAGCAGCTGCAGCAGCAGCAGTTGCAAGAGCAACAACAGCAATTGCAACAGCAGCAGCAGTTGCAACAGCTTCAGGAGCAGCAAATGCAGCAGCAGTTGCAGCAGCAGCAGTTGCAACAGCAGCAGTTGCAACAGCAACAGCTGCAGCAGCAGCAGCTGCAAGAGCAGCAGCTGCAACAACAGCAGTTGCAGCAACAACTGCAGCAGCAACAGCAGCAGCTGCCTCCGCAACAGCCGCTGTCTGCTCCTCCTGCACGAGAGCATCAGCGGTCTACATCAGGGCCAGGGTCGCTTCTTGATTGCAGCAGTTTTGGGTGGGATTGGCTCAACTTCTTGTTCCCAGTTGTCAGCGGTGCAGTTCTCTTTTTTGGAGAGGGCTTGCCCTAAAATCAACCAACCTCAACCAACCAAAACGCAGCTCCTTTGTCCATGGTCAATGCTGGGTGGCTCCCAGCCATCCCCTTAGCTTTTTAGCCTTTTAGTTTTGAGTGGTAGTTTCCATTTAACCCACTAAAAGTTAGTCAGTTTCAGCGGGGGATCTGAGGACAGCCTAGAATGGAGGTCTGTGTTTTATTCTCCCAAGCCTAGCATTTGGGAACCTCACGCACAACGGCCGGATCTGAGCCTAGAGTTATTTACTTGGGTGTCTGTTCGAGTGGTTTTTAAAGGCAAACTTCCATTTGGTTAAGAATATTTTTTATTATTTCCCCTGTTGGTTTCAAAGGGTATCTATCCCAACTGGACATATTTGTTTTTCCAGGGGACTTAAGCAAATGCAGCCAAAACCAAAAGGACGCCCACCAGTTTGGGGGGCGATTTTAAAAATACAAACCCACTTGGCTTTTCTTCCAACCAACCCATTGCGCCCATTGATATTGATGTTCGAGATGCTGGGAATAGAAAAGGCGACAAGGCCTTTGATTTTGGCACATTATCTGACCCAGTGACTTTCTTTGGGGGGCATGGCCATTCATTTTGTTTCCAACAAAGTGATCTCGAAAAGTGGATTGCTTGGTGAAGTATTATTCACCCGTTCCCCCAAAGTAAAGAGCCTTCGTGGGCGCGGTCACATCAAACACCTGCAGGTCAAAGTAGCTCCTGCACTTTGAGGGGTACTCGTAGGCTCCCCCGCTTGACGTGGAAGCCCAACAGGGTGCCGTGGTATCTTGCTGGCGCTCAGCAAGGACGGAAAGACCCCGAGAAAAAACCATCCCAGTGGTGGTTTCCTTTTTTCAGGAGCCCCCTGGGTTCATTCCCCCCACTGGTGGTTAAGGAGACCCTGCCCTGGGTTCCTTCCCACATTCCCTTCCGAGCACCAGTGCACCAGCATGTTATTCCGCCGGTGGGTTATGCCCATCTCACAAAACGCCGAACGACGCAAGAGGCACCGCTCCCGATCAAGGCCTGGTGTGATCCATTGGACCTGGTCCAGAGACCCGACCAACTCAAGCACAGAATGAGTTTAGCACAGGTTGGGTGTGGCTTTTTTGGGGAACGTATCCCTTCGTGGTTTTCAAGCAAAACCACCTTTGGAGCAGTGCGCCAAAGGATGACACGCCCAGTTGGAAATGATCCCCTTTGCAGCAAAGTTAGGCCATCCCCCCCCGCCCTCCCCTCCCCCACTGCAAAGAGGGATTCCTGGCACTCCAACCAAGGCCACCACGACACGCGTTCCGAATGCGCTTGGCCCATGTCTTACTGGACCAAAGGTGGTTGATGCCCTTTTGGTTGGGCTACACCCCTCGGACAGGTGGCGACCATCGTTTGCCCATTCGCCAAAATTGAGTTTCAGACTTTGGCCATAGCCAACCAAGCGCTTGTGTTTCACAAGGGACGTTGCAACAGACCTGGGGAGTCCCAGGTGAACAAGTGGGTACCAGTCTGATCTTAGCTGATGAATTGGGGCCATCGGCCCCCCCCCCGGGGCCCCGGGATGAGTGTTCCAGGTCTAGAATTCTAGGGTTAAAGATGATGTGCCAAAGACAACGAGCCCTTTTTGGTCCACACCGCGTGGGCCGCGTCAAAGCTGGCCCGTTTTGCTTTCAAGCAGAGGTTGCAGCCACCAGCGCCGTCGGCGGATTGCTCATCTGCCCCCAGCTCGGAGGGTTTCGAACCCGGTTTTCGGACCGTCAAAAGTGGACAACTTCAATCGAAACCACCAGTCAATTCAGCAACTGTCAGGGTGCAGGAAGTTTAAACTGCTTGGGGGTGTTTTTTTTGAGGGACCCCCCAACAAAAACACCCCCCAAAACAATAAGGTGGGTAACCTCTTGGTTTCCCTTTAAAGCCACAAACAGGGGTATATTCAAAGAAGACAGATCCATGTAACTGTTTCAACTCCGTCCGGCCAGCAACTCAGCGAGATAGTCTTATTAGGAAGTCAATCCTCATTGTTTGGGGGGTTGTTTGGGGGGAGTTGATGAGGTTCCTGATGGATTCTCCCAAACGCGAGGCTGCATATGGGACTTATGAGACATGTGAAACCCTAGTGCATTCGATGTACACAGCTCAATGGACACCGAACATGTGGCAGACAGGAAAGCACCACAAGATACAAGTTGCTGAACAAATAACCAAGCTCAAATAATTATATAGTCAAATGAACCCATAGCTAACACCACATTTTAACAATGACCCAGCACCCCGTTTGACCATTGTTTGGCGGGCTTTGACCAAAAAGCCCGTGGGTCGCGCGGCTTGTTGGGTGCTTCATGGAGCTTGTCGCGGGTTCAACGGGATCTCGATCGGTCGAGGCTTCTCCAAGGCATGGATCCTCGGTCCCACCATTTTGAGAAACACGTGTACACAGGATATACATATTATTCTGGGTGTGGCTTCGTTCAGGCAAATTTGTTGTTTGGTTGGATTGAAGGAACATCAAAAGGACAACTCTCTCTCTCTCTCTTTTTTTGGGGGGGTCCCCAAAAAAGACAAACACCCAAATGAAAATGTGTTAGTACATGAGTGTATGGGATCCATCCGCCTAACCAGGTGCCGCTGATGTGGTGACGGGTGAAGTCAGCAGATATGGTTTTCAGCAGCATGAAGGAGGTGCTAAAAGTCATAGCCTCAGATGGAACCCAGAAGCTAGAAGGCTTTGGAAGATGGGTAAAATGTGGCAGGTGAAGTTACCAAGTTTGGTTTGCGAAGGAGTTGCAAAAGGTCAGCCAGAAGCTAGAAGGTTTTGCCAGAATGGTCAAGCGCCCCAGTAAATATCTTCGTGGGCCTTCACCTGGTGCTTTGGAGTGGCTGGCGTTCTGCGATTTTGCGAGGCGCAGAGTACGACCAGATCAGTTTCTTCCGACCACGCGGCGCGCAACTTTTGGGCGGGGATGAAGCCGATGGGAAGTTCTTGTTTTTTTTGGGGGGGGACGAGCTGCCCAAAGCGAATCGACCTGTTGACAATCTGGTTTTCTCTTGGCCCAGTCTCGCTTGGTATTCCTTGATGGCTCTTTCGGGCTTACCTTAAAAGGCCTTTGAAAATCGAGCCGCTTCTGGATTTTTACACATGGGCGTGTCGAATTTTGGGAGTGGGACCCCCAAATGGCGCAAGAGTTTCCTTTTGGGGGCCCCTTCAAAAAAACAGGGGGGTAGCCTCAAAAAGCGACGAGCCACCCACATGACCCCGAGTCCGAGTTTGAAGGCATTTCCCTCATATCGCCAGGCCACCTCCTCTCCAGCGCCCCACTCGGAGGTGCCTAAGGCAGGGTTTGGTGTGCGGAATTTCACCATTGCAGAGGCGGGGTGTGACTTTTTGAGGGAAACCTTTTTGGGCTGGTTTAAGGGACACCAGAAGGAAGCCAACCAGTTTAGGGGGGTCGGCAATTTTGAGGTCTGCAATGATTGTGGCGACAGAGGTAAAACGACTCATGATAGCAGTTGTTTGCTTGGGGATCCGCTTGCTACCTGAATGGCTCGCCTGGCACACGGGGCTTGATGATCAATTTTCCTAAAATGACCATGGCTAGCTTTTCCTGTGTGGGAAATAAGTGGTCGTCCCACAGGCATTTTTTGATCAACCCCCGCATGGGAACCTAGGTCAACCTGTGCCTTTGCGGCACTGGGTTCCTGATGTCTGCCCATAACTCCTAACCTCCCAAGCGATGTATGGAGGGGCGTACCTACCCCCAGAAAGGACCTTTCCCCCTATATGTTGCTTGGATACAAGGGAAATCATGTGTGGATGGTCCCGCACTTCTGGCCTAGCTGGGGATCCTGTCAAGACTCGACATGTTCCATCCATACTCGGGAATCATTTGTTCTCCTTTTCTTGGGGGCGGATTATCTTGTAAAATGATGGTGGAAGATATGAAACATTTCACCTTTAAACGATTGTTGCTACCCTCTCCAAGATGGTGTAATACCCCCTGACTGATTCTGGGTCATGGCGATTTCAGATGTTATGGAGATTTCAGATGTTATGAAGGGTCGAACATATGTGATGGGATCCGATCCCGGATCGGCCCGTTCCAGATCCATTCCGCGCTCAGGAGAGTGATCGAGAGCCAGAAGGCGTGGAAATTTCGCCCGGCGCGGGAGTGGCTTCCCTCAGTTGGACTCGTCCATGGTAGAGCTGTGTCTCTCGCAGTCCGTCTGGAGCTTTGGGTCTTGTGTTGCGGTAGAAACACCGTGAGACCAGAGTTTGATTGAAGGAGGTGCTAACCTGGGATCGTGAAAACCAAGAGGTCAACAACTCTACCGCTATTGGGTTGGATCTTTAGACTTGATATAACTTGTTGGATTCCTCTCATATTTCCTTTTAAGCAGCAAAAGGTTAAACACTTTTTGCTGGGGGATCTAGAGCACCCAAGAAAAGCCCGATTCGCCTTGGACGGCTGAGAGAAGCATAATTCTCCAACCGGGAACCAGGATTCCTCAAGAGATCTGCACCAGCGAACTCGTCTAACACCCAGATCGGTGAGCTCGAATTTCTCCAGCCAATCCTTTCGACGCTCAGTTTTCAACCCGCTTCCTGGGTGGTTTGTTTCCCTCACTTCCTGAGTTCATGAACTTTAAACTTTTTGGGAAGACTATTTTGGTGGTAAATATAAAGTTTGGACTTTTTTTGGGCCATCCACTCAGCAAGTGAGTTCCTAGTGCTGACCCCAGATTCATAAACCTCTATTGATTAGTATGGGGGTGTCCCTGGCTTAAGTTGGGATTTATCACTGGAGGGGAACACTGCCATATTAACCAGGGGCTTATTAGTCCGAGGTCAACATTGAACTGGTCTTTTGCTTATCACAAGTCCAACCTTTTATGTCCATGTCCTTTGGGCAGGCGAGTTATACCAATGAGAACCCAGGATGGATTGACCAATACGAGGGCGTGCCCCGATTTCAGAGAGGATTTCAGTTCGGCCGGGTCGCAAGACATCCCGGCGGGTTGGTGAAGAAAGGTCGACATGTTCATTTCAGCGCCTTGTGACTTAGAAGGTTTCTAGCCCAAGTGCAATCGAGTGGGATTGAAATAATACATGACTTTGAGTACTTGCGACATTTCAAGGGTCAAGTTTCTATTTGAGGAGGTACAATTTTGGCCTTTCTTTGCGGTATGGTTCGATGGCTTTTTTTGATCCAATCGGTTTGAAAGGAAGCCAACAGCCACCTTTGGTGGCCACCCATTGCAAGAACACTCATCGTACCTCTGGCTCGCCTCGAAAAGTCAAATACTCGGGATCGGGGTGGGATCAAGGGGTTTATCCCCGCTTGTGATACAAGGCAATCCTTTCTTTATATGGGGGGGTAGTCTGTGGGAGGCCCTTCTTGTTGTATCATTGTATCACAGAAGTGGTCACTTCCCACAGCACTGCTCGGGATTTGGCTCGCGCTCTTTATATGGGTCGCGCCCTTTGCGGGGGCTAGGGTCTAAACAGGACGAATAATTCTTTGGAGAGACATCCGCAAGATTTTCTTGTTTGGGTTGGGAGGTTTCTGGGTTCCCTTTGTAGGGATATCTGGGTGGTTTTGTGGTTTTTCTCTTGGCTTGGGAAGTGGTCACAGGTAATTCAGTTGTTGGTTGCGGAAGACACACAAATGGGAAATTGTAAAAACGTGGTTTCGCCAATTCACTGGACAGCCCTTCATTTTGACGAGCCCAGCAAGACCAACTGAACTCTTTCAATAGGTTTTTTTTACGGGGTATATGCTGCGTGATGAACTTATTTTGATGTATAGTATATAAGCATCCATACCTCCAAAAGTCATGCTTGCAGATTCGTCGGCAGGGCGGCGGCCAGAAACGGCCCGGGCGCCAAAGATATTCGACTTTATGAAGGTAGTCCACTGATTACGGGTTTGCCGTGTGTTTTGAGGTACTCGAGACCCTATCCACTCAGGAAGTGTGGGTCACCTTCCAAAGGGTTTCCCTTTAGTTTCCCTTCAAAACAACCCACAAAGCAGGTACCCCAAACAGCGCCAACCCCATTTGGAGCCGTAGCAAGGGCAGTCATGGGAGTTATTTGGCCCTCGGTCCTCAGTGGTTTCTATTGGTCAATACCAGTAACACGGTTGCAATGACTCCCCCTATGCTTCTGAATCTGGATTTGAATCACATCGGTGGGGCTTTCCAGTTCCCAATTCATGGCTTGGCAGTTCCCGGCCACCCTAGGCTTTTAGCTCTTTAGTTGGTTTGGTGGGTGTTTCCATTTCACACACTAAAAGTTAGTCACTTTTAGCAGGGGATCAGAACACGCTCAGCCCAGATGGGAGGTTGGTTGGCTCAGACGATCAAGTTGAGTGATTCCTGGTACGCCTGGTTCTGACCCCTGAATTCCATTTAGGGTTCCATTTTCCCTTGTGTGGGGAAGACTGACTAAATGGAATTGTGGGACCCCCCACCCCCCTCCCCCTTAAGGTAGGGGGGATGTGCTGTTCTGGTGCTGGTTGTTCGAGCCCCCGCGCCAAGCTGTGGACATGCCCGTCTTCCAAGTTTCTTGCGCTTCGTTCTGCTCAGTGACGTCGGACATGAACTTAGCCAGACGGGGCCGAGCCAGGAAGCTATGAGCTAGGGGTATCCAAGTTGTTTGCCTTCAAAGAGGGAGCATTTCGGAGTTACCAGGAGTTCTGGTTAGGGACATGGAAATTAGGACACATTTGTTTACCAGGCCGGTGCCTTGTTGGAATCAACAGCGCAAGTCTCCAGTGTTCTTGGAGGGGGATTGCCTTTTTTTCCATGGGTGGGGTGGGGTGGGGTGGGGTGGGGTGGGGTGGGGTGGAGTGGGGTGGGGTGGGGTGGGGTGTTCCCCTTTTCCCAAGCTGAAACCTAGAGCTGTCAGGAAAGGGTTCCGAAGGCCAAGGGCAAATGGAGGCTTCCGGCATGAAGCCTCATCCGGCCTATTGGCAGGATGTTTCCATCCGAGCCATTTTGTCTTCAAAGGGAACCTACCGTTCGATTCTTCAATGGAAGCCACCAATGAAGTGCAAGTCATGACAAGGGGGAATCCAGTGAATGTGTCCGCAAATCTTTGTAAGGTCATTGATTTCCGGGGAATTTCATATGGGGTTCCGCAAATCTTTGTAAGGCCAGCGCCTTGGACGAGTTTTAACATGTTTCAGCTGGGAAACGCAGGTTGCTCATGGAAGCCTCCGGAGGTGTGGGAAACCGGGCGAAGCTTTCGACTCAGGCGCCGCCTGCAAGCGTGCCCTCAGCCGGTTGGAACCTCAGACTGGCTGAGGGTCAACCTCTTCATAACTCTTTTTGTTTTCTTTTTTTTAACCAAGCGCCTTTTTTTGCGACTTTGTTTTAGGAAGGGTTCTCCTTTAAACTCGACCAAACAGGATGCCCTCTTTTTTCCCACCGCTAGGCATCTGAGAGAATCGTCATGCGCGTCATAGGGGTTTTCTTCATGGCCATTTGGGAACGGATCCTTAGACTTTGACATGTTGGCTGAAACAGCGGAGTTTCCGTTGGGCCCACAAAATATATTTTTTGGCAGAGGCGTCAACAGCAACCAAGTTTAGACAACTCTTGTAAAGAAGATTCCTGCAAAGGGAAGCATCACCAGGACCCACAAAGAAGTGAACACGACATATGTTTCTGCATGCAAATAATCCCAGCGACCTGAAGGGAGTTTCCAACATGACCCGCTGTGAAAAAGGTTAAGCTTCGTTTTTGGGTGAGTCCCGTATTTTAGCCCTGTGAACAATCTGCAGTTCACCCGGAAAAAAAGGCGGAGTGCGGCACCATTTCAGGGTTTACCTATGGCCTTGTTTTTTTTCTTTTTGGCGTACTTATGTCTGTGAGCGGGCAATACTACCTGGGTATCGGTTTTGGTTGGGCAGTTTTTGGTGGAAAATAGGGGATCAGAAAGCGGACAGCCCAGGTATGTGTTTCTTGGGTGCGTCTGCGCATACGAGCGGTCAATGTTGGCACACCTTTCCTACTGAGTCATGCACATTTTTTTTTGACAATGATGCTCTTCGTTTAAGTCGAGGCGCGAAAAGTTCAAATGTCCGCCAGTCAACTCAGCTGCTCAGGTGAAAGTTTCAGAAAGGTTGCTTAGATGGCAAAACAGTCTGTGGGTGAATTTGTTCTGTTTGGGAAGATGCTAGTTGTGTGTGAGCCGCGAAACCTGAACATCATCTACCTGAGCAGTTTTTTTTGGAGGGGGGGCTGTTGTCCGAAAGATAGCCCCTGTTTGGACCCTGCTGCCGCATTGCGCGTTTTGTTCTTTTTCAACTTCCCCCCGTGTCTGAACAAATTTGTTTCACTTGTCCTGAGGCTAGGCAGGGCAGTCCACATGCAATCGTGAGACCTTGTCAAAAATGCCCCCCCCCCCCCCCCCCCCCGTGTGGTATCCCTTTGAAAAGGCGGCACATGTCATGGTTGTTGTTGGGAAACATTTTATATTTTTGCTCATTGTGGTTTAGTGGGAATCCCCACTTAACTGCTAAAATTGAATTTTTTGCTGCCCTGCCAACGCAAAGCAAGATGTAAGGATGACTAGATATTGCACACAGATGAGAGCAGCGAGCAGAAGAGCGGAGCATCGGAACTGAACAGCAGCGATACCGATTGAGATGGCACTTCATATGCAACAGCAACAGCTTCAGTAAGCCAAGCAGTTGGGGCCTGTACGTAGACCTTAGTAGCAGCTAGATTGTTGTATGTGCTTCTGAGGCATTTCAATTGGATCCAATTGCACATCCAGGCCTCACATGATTACCGCATGTTACCACTAGCGGAATTCAACAATGACGAGCATAGGATTGTCTAGTGCCCCTGAATATCAGTGCAACTCGCTCAAGTCCGGCAGCATTGCAAGTTGTCAACTCTCAAAGAAGTTGAGTTCCACGGTGACAATGCTCCTCACTTAGATCACCAAGAGAGAACACACGCACAACACACGGCAGTACTGTATGGACCCTGAACAGGCCCTTCGCCATACCGAGGGGAAGCTATTTGGTAACGGATCTTTGGACTTTAACTTTTGGTTGAAACAGCTAGGACCTAGGATTTGTCTTGTTTGTCCCACACAAAGTTGAAATCTGTTTGCAGAGGGGTCGTTACAGCAACCAAGTTACTATAGGGGTAACCCGGATCCACTGAAAGGGACATTGCCCCCCTTCCACCGTTCTGGGGTGTCACTTGTCAAGCCCATGATACCCCAATGCGCCATGAAAAGACTTGCTTGCTCACTGATGAACTTGGCACTTTTTCTTGCGGACGCCCATTTCAGCAAACAAACAGCTTGGTTTTGGCCACACTCAGAAAGTGAGCGGCTTTTTAGGATGGTCAATCCAGGTAGAAGCATCGCCGCATCGCCTTCGGATGAGTCGGAGGCAAGGAAACGTGTCGCAGGACATGCAGCTATTATGGTATTTGAGTTGTTTTCTTGTTTCAAAAGAAAAGGGGGAGCGCGTTCTGATATGGCTGTGGCTCAAACAATTGAAATACCCAAAATGGTACCTTGGTATTAAATGGCAACAAAGACCAACACCTGCTGAAGCCTAGGTCTTGCATTTGTGAGCCACACCCATGTGCAGCTTCTTTTCTGTTCTTGGTGATTTTATGTTGTGAGTTTGTTCCGTTCATTTGGGGTGTGGGACCTAGGGCCCTTTGGCCAACGGCAGGAAGGTGTCGACCTCTGAAGAACGCCTGGTAGGTGCCAATTATGTTGAAGGATCTGAATCGAACCCGTCCTATCAATACATGGGTGTTCAACCCCTCCAAAACATCATGGGACTCCCACGTGTCAAGCCCCCCTGTCAACATCAAGCCGGGGGTTGACTTCATCCGGGGTGAACATTAGTTGGCGTGGTTGAAGTTGCAGCCCTGGTCCTTTTGAAGCAACGGGGGTCCAAACCCAAGACCGGATTGGAGTGCGAAACAAGGAAACCAGCGCAGCTTTTGGCAGGTGGCTCCATCCAGCCAGTTTTGGTGGTTCACAGACTCCTCTTTCCCATATCGTTTTCTCCCACTCAAGCAAGAAGCATCGGCCCCAAAAGGGCTCCCGTTTTTTGATTTTCGAGGGTCAATCTGGAGAACCAATCCTGTTTAGTTGGCGGTTCCCAGCTGTCCCCCTAGGTTTTTAGTTTTCTGGGCTTAGTGAGGGTATGTGTAAAATCAGCCCTGAACACGACTATCGAAGAGTATCTAATTGGTCCTAGGATTTTGTCTAGCCAGTGGTTGGAAGGGAGCCAAGGAGCCAAGGAGCTAGGGGTGTTCCAAATTTGCATTTAAAGAGGGAGCTACGCTACCGCTTGTGGATTTGAAACCCTTCTTTTGTTGCCGCATGGGAAACCAAACATCCAAACCAATCCTAATCAATCCAAAACAAACCTAATCACAAATAAAGAGGCAAGAAGGTTATAGGCTCCCCTAAAGGACACAATCTTGGGCCAGTTCAAAAAGCACCTATTTCCCAGTGTGGGGCGGATCCCCTTGTAAAGCAGGCGGTCTTTGAACGTATGCTTTGACATGGCTGGTCTTTGACCAAATCGCCCGAACGAGGATTTTTTTTGGTCAACGGTTTTTCCATGAAACCTAAAGGTGAGACGGACCTTCTGCTCGCTGAGCGCAAAAAGCAACCCAAGGAGCCCTTTTGATCAATTACTTTGGATAGAAATCTCAGTTGTTCAGTGGCACCCTTTTCCCTTTTTTTTTGGTGGCTGCCCCACTAAAAATGGTCTTCCCCAAAAAGGGTTCCCTTTTTTCCAGGGTCACTGAACAACTGAGAAATAGACGGGCAAGCCACTGGTTTAGATTGGTTTTATGCCGCATTTGCCAGTGACACCCATCTAGTTGTCCGAAACGCCAAATGTTGACTCAGCGAAACCGCTTATTCTTTTCAATGTTTCAGTGGTAGCTTTGCCCTTGAAGCCAACAACAGGTGCCTGTGGTTCAAAGGTTTGACTTACAGGAACATCTACAGGAAATGTGCCCCAAACACCCTTAAAAAACTGTATTCCTTCAGAATTTAGATTTTCCCGTAACTCAGCCCTTTGAGGTGTTCCAGAAAAACGCATTCATTTGCCGGCGAAACCCATTGACCTGTCCAAAAGCACACCTGGGCACCTGTGCTGCCTCTTTTCGGGTTCGACCTTCGAACCCTCCCCTCCCCCACCCACCCACCCCTCCCCCCCCTCCCAACCTCTCCTCCCCCCGCCCACCTCCCCTTCGGTTTTGCCCCCCCTTCCGCGAGACCCGGGGGGAGGTGAAACACGCTAAAGCTGTTTCCTCCCTGCAGCTTTGAGGTGTTCCCTGTTTCGGATTGGAACCCCCCCAAACCCCTCCCCCCCCCCCCCCCACCCACCTCCTGCCCCCCCCCGCCCCCTCCCAACCTCCCCCAAAACCCCCCGGGAGGTGCAGCCCTTGGATCTTCTGCGGGGCGCCAGCGGCCTCTCCCGCGCCACCGCGGCGAACATCGCCTCGGAGGCGCGCTGGCTCGCCGAGCGAGCCGCGCTTCACGTGGCGAGCGGGGAGCGAGGTTGCGGGGGGGAGGGAGGCCAGGTCTTTCAGTAGTACCCTTCTCTCCCAACTTTTTTTGGTTGGGAGACTTCGCCTACTACAATAGACTACCGAAAAAAGTTGGCACCCTTATTCTAACCTCTCTGGAGGACCTAGGAGGAGCTGCTCGAAAAGTCCGGACGATCCAGTCCTCATCACCGCTCAGTCGACTTAAGCGGTGAAAACCAAAAAAACCAATCAGCACTTACCACCCGCCTGAGCGGTGGCCTCAGCACATCAAAAGATGCAATACCCAAAAATGATTGATCATGGAAAGACTCAATCTGACGTACAGCTGCGAGATTTTGAGCCACACCCACATGTTGCGAGGGCGGGGCTCTTATTTTTGGAGGGACCCTTTTTTGGGCTGGTCTTTCTGGAAACCAGAAGGAAGCCCAACAAAGTTTGGGGTCTGCTATTCTGAGACAAGCCCATGCCGTTTCCTATTTTATGACGCGAGCTCACAGATCCGGGGATACAACCAGTGAAAGCCATGACAAAGGTCCTTTACTTGGGGATCCGATTCTTGTTTGCGTTTTTGGAATTATAGTAAGATTTGCAGATTCATATCCACACTGCACTCCAGGTTTCCACTTTTTACTACCAAGATAGACTTAAACCCAGGAATCGGTGCGCTTTTTTGGGGGAATGCACGAGGGCTGGATGTAAGTCTATACCCTGAAGTGGTCAAAAAGTGGAACCCTGCACTGGACATCCATCCAACTCACTTCTTGAGTTCATGAACTTTACTCACTTTTTGGAAAGACAACAAGTTCAAGCTGTGGTTGGCCAATCCACTCAGGAAGTGAGCCTTAGGGTTTTTAGGCTTGTACTTGGTTTGCTGGGCGGTTCCATTTAACAGGGTCTTAGGGTGGTTCCATGCACACACTAATTAAAACTTAGACACTTTTGAGCAAGGGATCAGTTTGGACAGTGCTGGTTTTAAAGTGAACTTGTTCAGTTCTCAAAACATCCTTGGGGATTGTTTCCCTTTCCACTTATCTTGCTGGAGCTCTGTAGGGAATGTGGGAATGAACCCAGGGATCCCCTTAAAGGAAACCCCTAGTCTAGTGGGATGGTTTACAGCGTCATTCCATTTCTCAATCGCACCAGCAAGTCATTACCACATATTTAGCGGCCTGGACCCTCAAACTACCCAACAAATGGATTTCAGCCCACATTTGGCAATTTACCCATTTTTAGAGGTATTCTAAGGGTCCAGGGGGTCATTTGGAGGATGTAAACTGCCAACCAACAAAGATGTCACTCCATACTTGTTGGGGCATTTACCGCATTTTAGAGGGTCCAGGGGGTCATTCGTTCGGATGCTTCCATTTGGTTACGAATATTATTTAGTTTCCCCTGTTGGTTTTAAAGGGAATCTGTCACTACTGGAATATTTTTCAATTTTTATTTTTCCAGGGGACTTGAGCCTGACATCGCACGCTTTTTGTCCTGTGGCGAGGTGATGTTCCCGACCCATGTGGGCCGCCTGGCAATCTTCGACGACTACCTCTTTTGCGGGGACGTGGGCTCGGGCTCTTTTGGCAAGGCCCGGGTGGGGACGATCCCCACCGGAATGGTTGATTGGGGGAGTCAGGGAATTCGACCCTTGACCTCCATTTTTATGGTAACCCATGTTTTTGTTTGTTTTTTTGGTTCTGGGGAATACTAGATTAATGGAATAAGGTCCCAGACCCCCTCCCCCACAAGCTAGGCTAGGGCCAGCTAGGGGGGATGTTCTCTGCGTCAATCCCGCGGGGACTTTTCGGCCACGAGGGTCTATGTCGGCAGCTTCGATGGACGGCCTTCTACATGCTTCCGCTTGCTTAAGAATATGTGTTTATTTTTCCCCTGTTGGTTTTTCAAGATAATGTATCACTACCGGAAATATTGGCTAATTTTTCAGGGGACGATGACTCGAAGCACTGAACGACATGTGACCTTGGAGGGGAAATATCCCTCGGTTGAAGTTTGCACAGTCAAAAGATCTAGGCACGCGAGTGATAACATTGTTGTTGGCATCAAACTGGGACAAAAAGCGGAAAACGGCACCCCAACAGTTAAGAGTGTTTATCAGCGAAATGGTCCAGAGTTCCCTTTACGTGGCTAGGCAAACCGGCCGGGCGGGGCTGGACTGGACTCGTCACTCGCCTTGCGCCAGGTGATGCTTGTCCGGCACAAGCCGAGACCTGAGAAGCTTTGGATTGCCCTGGGGTGCAACTTGCGCCCATGAAAAGAGTGGCCCAAGGGGACCCAATTTGGATGATGAGAATCCTTCGGTAGACAATGGTGGTTATATGTTGAATGTTTTCAAAAGGCTTCGTAGGTTTGACCATTTCCGAGGGGGTCAAAATCCACGGCGATTGTTTCGACGATTGTTTCGACGATTCTTTTACCAAAACAATTGTCGCAACAATTGTTTGAGAATACACGGGCACGCAAAACAATTGCTGCAACAAATGTTTGACAAAACGCGGGCGCGCGAAACAATTGTTGCAACAAATGTTTGACAAAACACGGTAAGCAAAACAGTTGTCGCAGCAATTGTTTGACAAACACGGATGTGCAAAACAATTGTCGCAACAGTTGTTTGACAAAACACGGGTGTGCAAAACAATTGCTGCAACAATTGTCTGAAACACGGGCATGCAAAACAGTTGTTGCGGCAATTGTTTGACAATTGCTTTATTATACGACGCGGACATGCAACACAATTGTAAGCAATCCTTGCGCTAGTGCGCTGCAAGAAAAAAGCATCGACGCTGGGGCTGAGGTTGGGGGTGGCTGAGCTACGCCGCTTTGTCAGCTCGCGCCGCAGCTGCTGTTTTGGACTCCAAAGGCACTTGTTGGCTGCCAAGGCTCTGTGGCCTGGCTAGGCTAACTGAGGCTAACTGCATCTCTGTCCCGGGGTCGGGTGGCGTAGATGTTGCCGACTAGGTCAGAGACCGGCTCACGGCATAGGCCTGCCTCCTTGCACAACGCGGAGGGCTGCCAAGGTGGCATGGACATCCGCCTGCGTGACTGGGGCGCTGGGCTCGCGAAGGACGAAGGCTGCAAGCGCTGCCTGCCAAATGGCCAGCAGCACTGGTAGGGACATCGCGTTGCCAGCGAGGTCCGTCATGAGGCTTTCTGTGAGCCACTTGCGCTGCGATTGGCCATGCGAAGCGTCGATCTCGTGGCGCAACTCGGCTAAAAGCCTGCGGGCTGGAAAACCTTGCATGATAAGCGCCTCCTGGCCCAAAAGCACCCGAGCAGGCCTGGTAAGCTCCACAAACAAAAGCTGCCCGGGCAACATCGTTGGGGCCACGTGCTTGCCGGAATCTGGGCTCCAGCTTTGCGAGTGGACTCGGCCAACTGACTGGCTGAGATTCCGAAACCCCGCCGAAGGCGCCTGATGCCTGCTCAGCAGCAATGAGTCTTTTTCTCGGTCTGTGAGGGTGTCAAACCAGTCGTTGCAGGCAAGGTCCGCAGGAACAGGCTGGCCCCACCGCACGCCAGCGCTCTCTGAGTAGCGCATGTGCTGCTCAATCCACGCGCTCCCTGCACTGTTGCTCTGAGAGCGGCCCGCGCTCTTCAGGGCCTTGTCTTGCCGCGCAATGAGGAACTGCTTGACATCCTCATCGTCCCAGGGCAAGAGAACCTTGCTTGCACACGGGGCTGAGCGCACGCACGACGCGACGCAGGAGCGAAGCGAGTCAAAACAAGCCTCCAGCGGCCGGCTGCTGAAACTAAAGACGCAGTTCGTGACCTTGACAAACACGACGTAGAGTCGGCGGCGCCTCGCGGGCAAGCCAAACTGGTTGGAGTCCACAAGAAGCTTCTGGCCAGAATACCCTGTGTTCGCCATGGTCTCCATGAGGTGCTGGAGGTTGTTCTGCTGGGACTGCGGGATGGCGTCGTCGATTGAGTCCACGTTCTCGTAGACGATCATGCTGGGGCCGTGCTGCCTCACATATGCCACGAACCCTTGAAACGTTTGGGCCGAGCCCCCTCGGCTGCTGACTTGGTCTAAGACCAACTTGGTGTTGTCTTTCGAGGGGTTTGCCCTGCTTAAGTCCTTGCAAGACGTTCCAACAACAAAGATGTCCACCCGGGGAATGGGGCAGTCTTTGTCATGCACCACGCAGTGCCCGGCTGCCTCACCAAGCTGCCCGATGTCTGCGAAGATGCAAGCATCACCGGCCCACCAATCTGGGTCGGAGTCCAGGTCAGCGCCTGGCAGCCCCATTGTGGTGGCATCGGAGCGGGACGTCTCCCCGTCAGAGCAACCCGCATCTGGCTCAAAGTCATCAAGCCCTGCCCAGCTTGCCTTGCCGGCTGACAAGACTGCAGAGATCCATCGCTGCTTGTCTTTATTTGCCTCGCATGAGAAGACATGCTGCAGCGATGTCTTGGCGCGCGCACGGCCAAGGGCAGCGTTGATGGCCATCGCAACGTAAAAGGCGCCCTCAGTACCTGAGCACGCAGATGCCCAGGTCAAAGTTACCTTGTCCGGCCTCGGCGCGCTCTCTTGCTGCAAGACTTGGGCAAAGCCCGCAAGGTTCTCCCGAGCCAGCTGTGGCAACAAAGTGCCATCTACCAGGCCTTCTGCATCCAACACCCGGCTGAAAGCCGCAGCCTGCTGGTCTATGTTCAACGACTCGGACTTCTGCTGCTTCAAGGTGCGGGCCCGTTTGGGTGCCTGAGCTTCAGGCAGCTCAGCCATGAAAGCTACCGGCCCGCCCTACTAGACCGACAAAGCCTGAAGACTAAGACTACAGAGAACGCGCGAGCCACACCTGAAGCAAAGCAGCGGAACAAAGTGCGTGGGTTACAAACTTGCGCAGAAGCCAACAAACCAACCGTAAGGAGACGCCCTCTCACCCTTAGCGGTTTCACCGTCAAACAAAACCCTGGGCTGCCCCAAGCCCTAGAAAGCCCGAACCTTGCGCACCTTGGGCGTGTGCGTTGTTGGGACCCCAAAACTGCCACTACCCAGCGTTGAGACCCAAGCCTAGCTAGCCAAGCACGCAGCGGCCGACTACCGTTTTGCACTGCCTGCGCACTCTTTCAGGAACTCTAGGGCTACGCTACTGGGCGCGTCAGAAGTAGAACAGGGCGTGACCACGGCTTAGCCGGCTTTCCTCTTCCTGGCGGCACCTGCCTTGGCCGTGGCCTTTGCCTTGGCCTTGGCCTTGGCCTCTGCCTTGGACTTGGGGCCGGCGGTGGCTGCTGCCACAGGCGCCTTGTCAGCGGCTGTCTCCTCCGGGTCTCCTTTGCGTTCCTTGGCTTGTTTCTTCTTGTCTGTCTTGCCCTCCTCCTTGTCCTTCTTTTTTTTCTTGTCTTTGTCGACCGCGTCCTTCTTCTCCTTGTCTGCGTCCTTCTTGCGCTTCTTGTCCTTCTTTTCCTTCTTCTCCTTTTTATTCTTCTGCTCCGCTTTTTCGTCGCCACTGTTCTTGCACTCCTCTGCCGCTGCCTTTTCTGAAGCTGCCGCTGCGACCGCTCCCTCAGGCGCTGGCAGGCCGCTGCATGCGCCGCCAGGCTTTTGCTTGCTGCCTGGTTCCTTCTCAAAGCCGGCTGCGACGTCAGTCTTGGCCTTCTTCTTTGCCGGGCCTTTGGTGCCTTGGTCCTGGGTGTGCAGAGCTGCTGCTACTTCTGCGGCAGCGCTCTTAGCAAACTCCAGCAACGGGGCGGTAGTGTCTCGCGTGTGTTGGTTGAAGCCTTCCTTTTCAGCCTCGAAAGCAAGAAGGCGGGCCTCCAAAGACTCGGCCACAGGCCTCAGCTCCTTGAGCAATGCCTTGCCGTCGTCAGAAGTGGTGCCAAGGATCGGGTTGCGCAGCAGACACAGGCCTGCAATCAGGGTGACGTGGAAACCTGCAATTCTTGCTGTAAGGCTGCAGTTGTCCGAAAATTCCACGGGCAAGCCTTCCAGCTCCAGAACGTTCACAGGCCCTTGCGCCGCTTGCTTGCCAAACACAACAGGGTCCAAGACCTTCAAGATATCCTGCGGCACGCGCAACTGCGACAGCTCGGCCTCCATGGCGGTCGACTGTTTTGCCAGTTCCGCTACGTGCTTCACACCGTGGGCTCTGTAGGCTGCTTCCTCAGTGAGGCTTGGTGTTGGCAGGCTGCCCAGCAACTTGTCCAAGTTGCATTTTGCGATCTTCAAGGTTTTGGCGGCACTCTGCGCCTTTTTGGTGAGGAGCTCCCTGTGCAAAGTTAGCCGCTGCTGGAAATGCTGAATTGCCTCTTCCGAAGCAATTCTCGTCTTCTCCAAGTCCTGCTTGAAGGCGGGGTCGGCGGCGCTGTCCTCCGCTTCCTTGACAGCAACGCAAAGCTTCTCAGACAAGCAGCAGAGTTTCTTGGCGAAGCCTCTCAACTCGTCGTTGGTCTTCTGGCCAGCCCCGTGCGGGCCATGCTTTGCCACCTGCGCAAGAAGAGTCAGCAAACAAACGCGACAAAGCCCCTACAGCCAATGAAACTTGACCGTTGCCGCAAACAAGAGAGTCACACCCGCCCGGAAGGCACCAACTGTTTTTTCACGACGAAGTGAACAATGTGCAATAAAGCTCTAACGGTCAAAGGCATGGACCGAACGGCTGTCCCCCGCCTCCAAAAACGCCGTCACCAAGTCGCGCAGTTTGTGGGTCTTTGGGACCCGGCTGAGGAGCTCTGCCGCCATGTTGCTGGACAGCCCAGCGCCAAGTAAGCTCTGCACACACTGCGAAACCACCGGGGCAACGCTCTCCAAGCCAACAGAGAACAAACTGGCAAGCTCTGCCCGGACTGGCTGCAGCAGAAGCTTCTCCGTTTTCTCCAACAGCCCTGAGGCACTGACCCACCTCTCCAGTTTTGGCATCATCTCAGTAGACCAGGCATGCAAGGCCGGAGCCTCCACGGCAATGGGCGGCACATGCTGGAACGAGGGCTGCCTGTGTAGGGAAAAACGGGACACCTCCACCAGAATCTTGGAAAGGGCGCGGTACTCGTCCCGCCATGGCAAATCACCTGGTACGAACGCCCAAGCCGGATGCTCCACACAGGACGTGGCTCGAAGCCCGTTCTCCACGTCATCCAAATTGATGATGGACATCTCGCCATCCGACTCGATCTGGCAGTTGTGCTCCAGCGCGTAGGCCACTGCGTTCCTTAGGTGGGATGCGTTGCGTGGGCCTAGCCGGCCTGGAAGGCGGTTTGGAAACCCACGCCCGGAAAGCCATCGTGGCCTGCCTGTGTTGTGTGAGTGTAAGGTTTGGTGACATGGCAATGAGATTTCATGTTGTAGCTTCTGGCTCGTGACCCTTTGGCACTGCCAACCCCAACGTTGACCTGGTCACCTTGCCATGTGTGGCCTACGTGCGCCTCTTCCTGTTCATCCACCCTGGGCTTTCTTGTCGGGCCAAAAACAGCGTGGAACAACTACAACCGAAGGCCCCACGTGCAACCAGTAGCCCTTTGTAGCAAGAGAAAGGAGCCGTGTGCAGCCATCCAAACACACCCAGAGGGAACGCCCCAATGTTTTCGACACACCTGCTCTACCCAACTCAAAAGTGGGTCTGAAATGGGACCGTGTTCCGAATTACACGGGGCAAAGGGGCGCCGGGAAACAGCAGTCAGGGAAACAGTAGTCTTGCCACAGCCGCTGCCCACTACGTTGCAGCCGAGAAACAGCTGTTCGTAGAGCCGCGCCTGCAACTCAATTCGCGCCAGCTGCGAGGCTGTGTCCTTCAGGTGGCGCTCCATTGTGGCCAGCTCCTCTGCTGCTTTGGAAGCTTCCGGCTTCTTGCTCTTCTTGCTGCAAGCGTCCGCCGCAAAGGGGCATTTCTTGACCTCAGCCAAGGCCTTGCCCGCAGGCAGGACCAACTCGTCCAAGAACTCTGCGCCTAGGCTGGCGGTCCTGGTGGCAGCAGAAAAGGTCAACGCGTTTGCCAGTTTGCCCAAGAGCTCCGAAACTCGGCCACAGGCCTCCTTAAAGGCAGTCTCCTCACCGCTGGTCGAGATGCGCCTTGCTGCCACAGCTGTCAAGCTAACGCCCATTTCGTGCTGGCAAAAGAACCTCAACAACGCAGGCTGGTCTTGAACCTTGCCTGTTTCTTTCACATTGTCCAGCACCTCGAGCTGCTCCTTCAACGCCAGCAAGTCGGTCTGTTCAAGCAATACCTTGGCCTTCCCAAGCGCGGATTGGAGCTCGCGGGCCAAGAAGTCAGGCTCCTTACAGGCTTCCAGCACAGCCGTTACCAAGGCAGTTGCCTCCTCCAAGGTTGGCTTCTGGGCAGAGCGCCCTTTGTCAGCTTCAAAGGCGACAACCTCCTCTGATGCGATGTTGCGCAACGCGCCGAGCACACGCTGCTCAACTTGAACTGTGACCAGCTCCTCTGCTTGCTGCTTGCCCAAGGCGGCAACCAGCGCCCGTGCCTCAGGGCACGTGGCTTGCAACTGCTGGCAGAAGGCCCCGTGGTCACTGTACAGCAAAGATTGGCTGGCCCTTGCCAACAAGCAAGCCAAGTGGAAGCCAGGCCCAAGGATCCTGGCAGGGAGGCCCAAAGACTGCAAACACGGCTGAAAGCCCTCCATTGCCTCGTTCCACGCGTCAAAGGCTGTGATGTATGCGTCCGGCTCTGGGTTGGCCACACACACAAGGGCCAATAGCCGTTGAGTTGCAGTGGCCGATGCTTCCAGTCCTTCCAAGGCCTCAACCAAGTCCTGCAAGTTGTCTTTGTTGGAGCTTTGGTTGGCACGCCGGATGTTATCCCGACAGCCCCGCACGACCTTTCCAAGCGCAGCGGATCGTTTGGAGCAATCCTGCTTGTAAGCCTTGAGCCTTTCAGCCTCCTGGCCACAAGGGGGGTCGACCAAGCTGACCTCAGCAAAGGCAGACGCTTCTTTCTGCAGCTTCTCCTCCAAAGTCTTGCGCGCCCTGGTCGCGCGGCCGTCTATCACCAGCATGTTGCGGCTGGCCTCCTGCTGCTTCGTGCTCTGGATAGACTGGCTGCTCTCCCTGCCATGCGTTGGCGGCTTTGCCTTGGAAGGCCCGCTGGCAAGGGGGACACCTGCGGCTGAAGGGGTCTGAGACTGACCGGCTGAGGCTTGGAAGTCTTTGGAGGCTTTGCGGGCTTGGTGCCTGACACTGCTGCGTCCGTCTTAGGCTTTGGCTTAGCTGCTGCTTTGGTACAGGATGGGCCCAAAAGACCCACACCTGCCAAGCCACCTGCTTCTTCAGAGCTGTCCTCCTCGCTCTCGCTGCTGCTGGAACTGCTGTCACTTGAGCCGCTCTTCTCTCCTTCGCCGGCCGGAACAGCGCCTGAGGCGGAGCCGTTGCTCGCTGACTTGCAGGCAGCCAGAAGGCTGCTTGCGCTCAAGTCCGGCCCTTGCACAGAGCTGGCTTGGCGAGCTTTTGCTCCTGCTTGCACTGCCTTTGTCATTTCCTGCTTCTTCAACTCAAAGGCTTCCTCCTGAAAGATATCCTGCTTGCTAGAGTCATGCTCCACAACTCTTTCCTTGACAGCTACATCACTGTAGTCTTCGAAATCGAACTCGCCCTCAGGGCCCACCGAAACAAAGACACCCTTCAGCAACTGGCCTTTGATGACTTCAGTGACCTCCTTGGACTGGTCCCAAGCTCCCCAACGCTTGGTGCTCCAGTGGCTGCTCAAAACGAATTTCTTCTTGGGGGCGATAAATCGCCCCCCGTCGGTGCGCTCCACAGCAAGCTCCTTCTGGGCCGCCAAGAGGTCGCTCTTTCGCTTCAGTCGAACTTTCCCTGGATCTTCGTTATGCTGCTTGATCCATTCCTTGAGGGAACCAAGAAACTGCTTGTGTTCTTGTTGGTGCTGCTTCTGGGACACGTGCTTGAAGTAAGCGCTGTAAGACGGCCATTTGGCGTTGAGGCCTGCCGAGCAGAGGAAGGCAGCCCAGCAACCCAGCCGATCACGATTTCAATCGGAAAAAAGGGGCACAGGGCGCAGGGCTTCAAACTCAAACTCAAATGGCCAACTCGTACTCGTACGCTTCAAGGGGTGGTTTGCAGTTTGACATGGGCCGCGCAAACCCCAAAGCAAGATGGAACAACACACGAGAAAATGGACCCGCCCAGCCTAGGGCCCTAAACACGTTGAAGCAAGGGAGGCAAAGCTTCCCTTCAGGGACTCGGCAAGGGCCCATGTCCCCTGAAGTCTTTCGGTACTTGGCCCAAGGCCGCTTGACCTCCATCTCAGACGCTTCACTCAAGTCATCCAATGACACCGCCAAAGGCGACTTATCGGTGGACTTCGCATTGCACAGGCAGCAGGTGCAAGCTCTGGACATGGTGAACACGACGGGGAGGCCCTTGCTTGTGATGGCCGAATGCTCTGAGGGGGCTGGCCCCTCATCATGGCCGACTGGCACAACATCCTGGGCTTCCTCCTCCCCTGCGTCCAACATGGCGACAGAGGGGGGCCCGGTAGCAGGAAACCGGCCTATCCTGGGCCAAGGTTCTGCGGGGACACGCCGTCAGCAAAACTCGCATGTGAGCGGTTTCCCCGACTTAGGGCAAATCGCTGAAAAACTCCGCCCGGGCTGCCCGCCGTCCTCACCCCACAAGTCCCAAGGGGCCAGGTTCCGAAAGTTTGCTGGCTGCACAAAATCGCCCGAAGACTTGCCCCGAAAGAACTGCCCCGAAAGATGCGTCGAGAAAAACACAGATTGCGTAGAGAAAGCCGGGGCTTGTGTAGAGAAACCACGGTTTTGCGTAGAGAAACATGCGTTACAAAACGAAACAATTGTTTCTTGTTCAAACAATTGTTGTGAACAATTGCAACATTCCCGAAAACAATTGTCACATGAAACTTTTATGTAAGTTGTCACAAGAGTTGTGTCGAGAAACGAAGGAGTTATGTCGAGAAACGAAGGAGTTATGTCGAGAAACGAGGGAGTTGTGTCGAGATGTTTCCCGGCAATTTGTTGACCAAATGGTTCGGCAAATGTTGCGACAATTGTTTAACATTGACTGGCTTCAACACAACTATTTCGACAAAATAAGCACATGTAGCGGACAAATGCTGCGGAACAATTTGACCGCAACTCTTTGGCTGACAGCCTGTGGCCCGTGGCCTGTGGCGTTTGTCAGAAACCCTGCAGCGCAGTCTGTGCCTCTTTCTCCTGCCATGGGTCCAGCGCGCAGGGTCGTCTACCGGCCTTAGGCCGAAAGACACAGTCTGCAAAGCAAGTGCTACGTGGCCTAGGGCCTAAAGATGTTGAATGCGCTCAGCCCGCCGCTCCAACTCTTCAGCGGAATGGCCTTCGCTGAAATGACCAAGCCTGAGGCCGCCCATTGAAAGGTGAAAGGATCGGGCGATGGATTTGTCCCAAGCTTGGTCGGTGAAGCCAGCGACAATCCACCTCTTGAGGCGGAGCTGGCACTCCAGGTCGCTGAGGTGGCCCTTAGTCATGGACTTCCGGCACGATGCGTACGCTCCGTCTGCGTGGTCTGTGTGTCGCCCGCACACCGCTGACCAGCCAATGTGCTTGCCAGCGCCATATAGCGGCGCGAGCTGAAAGCTGTGCCATCGCACAGCGCGTTTTTGGTGCACCCTGCTTGTCAGGGACGCGGCCTCAGGTCCCAAAGGATGGTCGGAGCTAGATGCTGCTGACTCCGACTGGTCTGTGGGGAAAGCCCAGGCTGCTGGCTCCAACAACACAAAAGGCTCGGCTTGGCTGGAAGCCACACTTTCACAGGTGCTAAAGGACACATCGCTCTCGCTTTCATCTGGATCCCGACCCTCTTGCCGGTCCTGCCGTTTGCGCTTTGACCCGGCCGAAGGCCTACGCTTGTCATCCGGTTGCCTTTGCCTGCGCTTGTTAGGCTGCTTGGGGCCGAGAGCCCGGAAAGCTTGCAATGCTGACACCGAGTCTTGTGTGCTTTTGAGCTGGGACAGCAAGTGGCCATCTTCAACTTCCTCCTCTGCCCCAATGTCGAACCTACTGAGTTCAGCAATTGGGGCTGGGCGCAGGACACTTAGCTTCCAGTCACTGGCTTCTTTTGCTCTGTTGGCGAAAAAGAGGCCATCTCCTTCAACGCGCGCAGCTGAGTCTGCATTCCCTGGCAAGCAGTCAAGGGAGTACAGAACCTCTGCGTTGGCCACGACTGGCTGCGCAGCACGGTGCAAAACAATGAGAGCAGCTTGCCAGGGGTGCCTGCGGGTGTGAAAGGCGACGCACACATAGCGGTCTAGCCCCGTGGCGGCGGAGCGCAGGGCAAGCAGCAGGGGCTCAGCTGCAACTTGCTTGGGTGTTGGCGCCTTGCTTTTCACAAGTGTCCAGAACCGCTGCTGCAAGGATTGCATTGACAGCTGCTGCTCTTGCGTCAGGGTGCTTGCGCAGCCATTGTCGGCACACAAGCTGAATAAGGGGCATGGCTCTTCAGGCGCTCCCTCAAACGCACCGTCATTTGCATCTTGCAATGACCGCGTTGCTCGCTCAAACATTGCCACCAGGTCAGCTTGCTTGCTCATGTTGCTGGACACGACGTGTCTGGACAATGAATGGCCACAGACCGCTGCTGTGTTCCATGGGCCTCCGGTCAAGTTCGCGTCGTCGTGCGCAGCGGCAGCGCTCTTGATGGTCTTGGCCAACACATTGTCAGCATGTGCCCTTCTGCCCCAGGAACGCTTGTCTTCGGGCGATAGTTGGCGCCAGGCGCGTGTGGCTTCCGCCAAACGATCCGCCCTGCTCATGCCACCGCCTTGCCTGGCCATCATTCTGCTGAAAAGGTGCCAACCGTTGAGCCCCTTGTTTCGGGTTGAAGAGTGAATCCACTCAGGCCTCTTCAGTCCTTCCCGAGGGTCCTTGACGTGGCCGGCCTTCATTCTCCAAAGTTGGACGTGGCGGGCAAAGCTGTTGGTGTAGTGTTTGGCAGCCAAAAAAGGCAATGCTGGCTTGGGCCCTCTGGTCTTGCTGAGCCACTGAGTGAACCTTGCAAACATGCGCTCTACATAAGTAGACGTTGGCACAACCCGCTCGAAGAGCGATGCGAGAAACACTTGCGTGCTGTCTTCCAGAAGCTGGTCAGCGCTGTCCAAGGAAGCCCGCAGCTTTTTACTGAACCCATCCAAACAGCAAGGGCTGGCTGTCCAGTAGGCGGCTGCCTGAGCTCGCCTGGCTTCCAATGAGAGCGAGCAGTCGCAAACGGCGGCCAGCTTCCAAGGGTACTGCTGCCACGGAAAAACTAACTTTCGCCAGAGCTGGCCGACAACTATGCAGAAACACCGTCGCGTGATTCGAAGGCGCTTCTGATGCCACGAGGCCAAAGGCCCGTAGATCGCCACAACTGGGCCCCAGGCCGAGGACTGGGCGTCACGCCAGAGTTTTGTCAGAGACAGCAGCGCCTTGGTGGCCGGGTTTTCCTCCGCGTTGCAAAAGCTTGCAGCTGTCAAGGGCGCCCCTGCCATGTCCCCAGCGTCATCTTCATCATCTGTTTCGTCAGGAAGGCCGCGCTCTGAAAGCCAGGTAGCGTGCTTGAACAAGGAATAGTGGATCACCATGACAGGGCCTGTCAGCACGCCCCACAGTGCTGTGCTGAACTGGCACTCGCTGTCCACCATGAAGTGGCACGCCTTGGCCAGCCGCTGGCGCGCAAGCCGGCGCCAAGAACGGGTCTCATTCACCGGAACACCCAGCGCAGCCCCTTCGTCGTCTGACGAGTCGGCCTCGTCGGGCTGAGTCCGGGCCTGGCCAGCCATGGCCTGGAAGGCGGCTGGAAGAAGCCCGCAAAAATGCTGCATTGCAGAAATATGGCAGATGCACGGGGCCACTTTCGTCCACTTGTTCATGGCCGGAACCAGAACTGGAGTCAGCAATGTGTCTTGTAGAACGCGCATGCCCTCATGCCCTTCTCCACGCTCTCGTCCCTGTCGCTGCAGCAGCCGCGGCACACGTGCGTCGGCGGTCCTGCAGGGCAAGGCGGCAAGTTGTAACAAACGCCAGCCCCCGTGTTCCCCAAACGCACAGACGATCCACATGTCATGTAGCAAACCCGATTAGCCCCTCAAGATTCCAAGCCCACCAAACAATCCGAACAGCTCCAACAAGTAGTCTGGAGAAACAAGGTACCCTTGCTGGACATGGCTGTTACAAAGCCAATTAGGGCTGCCTGAACACAAAGAACATGTGGCTAGGCTGCAGCATTTTTGCGAGCGGCGACCCTGCAAAGCTGAGTCGGCAGGGCCAGCAAAACAGGAAAAGCAGCCAGAGTGCCACACCCCAGCTCCAAGACTAAACCAGAGAAGGGCCAACAACACAACGTGAGTGATAAACCAAAAGCACAAAATCAAAATGGCGTTCCGTCGGTTTTGCGGTTTGCGTTTTGGGCGCCCGGAGCTGGGGCGTGACTGGGCCGAAGGCCAAGCGAAAGTGAGCTGCGCAAGCTGAGCCGGAGACAAGGCCTCAGGCCAACGCCCAGAGGGCGGTTGAAGGCCAAAAGGCCATGCAGCCACAGACTTGGCTGAAAGCCGCCTTTCACCACCTCCCTTCCTGCCAGGAGGACCAAGACGATCCCCAACCCCAGCTGCGCTTTGGGGTGGTTGGCGGGGGCAACAACTCTGTCCCGCCCCACTGGTTCTTCAAGTACATGGCCAGGTTGGTCGAGGTGGACAACGCCTGGTCCACGCAGCCAGCCCCTCGAGGCCCCGACGGGGTATTGATCACGCGCCGGACCTGCGACCACGCCAGCTCAGAGTCGCCCAGCTTGTGGTACAAGGCCCAGCAAAGGGCCTTGACAACCCGCAGCTGGCCCCTGGAGGCTGCCTTTGGGCAGGCGGTTGCCCCAGACGGGGATCGCACCCGAAGACCGCCGGCCGTCATGTGGTTGCACAGGACGCTGGCCAAGTGGCAGAGCGTGTCATTGCCACCCGGGAAACTGTTCGGCCGGGCGTCGATCAAGGCCATGAGAGCTGTCCAATTGGCGGGCTTGCCGTTCATGTTGGTGACGGCGTCTGCGAGCAAGGGGCACTTCTGCAAGCAAGTGTCCACTGCCAAGGTGACGCCCATGCGGGCTGCATGGTGCAGCAAAGTCAAACCATTGCTGTCCCTAGCGTCGAGGAGCATCCTGTCAGGCACACTGCTCAGGTGGGCAACAAAGTCCAAGACCGATCCAGTGATCAGGTGCTGGAAGGCGTCCCTGGCCCATGTCTTGGAGACCTTCTCCTGTTCAAGCCTGTCGATTAAGGCCTGCTGCGAAAGCTGCTGGGTCTCCAGCAACCTCAGGACTTGGTCCAAGACCTTACCTGACACAGGGTCGCTTGCCTGACGCTGCTGCCGCTCCTCCTCCTTCTCCTGGGGCTGCTGCTGCTCGGCACTGTTGTCGTCATCCCAGTCAGCCTCCTCCTTCACCGGCAGCAAGCCTGCAAGGGGCGACGCGCTCAGATGAGCACGTGCATTGGTTTTCCTGGATTTTCCTGTACTGAATGGCCTTAACTACCAAACTGCGTAGTCTATGCAACAGTCAGACTGTGACTTAAACCTGCAAATAAGGGTTTGAATGTTTAGTTTAGACTGTTTAGACTGTCAGGCCTTGCCCCTCCAGCTTCCTCTCGGCGGTGTTGGCGTCCGTGGCCGCTGCATCCTTCTGGTTCTCCATCTCTTGGACTGGGGCCGAGCCCTGAGCCTCGCCATCTTGCCCCTTGACACTGGCCGAGCCCTCAGGCGCTGTTGTCAGGGCCAGCACCTTCTGGTCCAACTGCCTCAGGTTTGCCACCAGCTTGTTCAACTTGCGCTGGCGGAGCTCAGCGGCCATGTCGGAGTCCACGCTGCAAGTAGATCCACGAGGCGTGGACTGTGGACTGCCACCGCCGGCCATCACCCAGGAGCACTCAGCATCAGACGCAGGAGCCTCAGAGGTGTCCGCGCCATCACCGCTGGACGAGCGCTCCTTCCTGCCCACAAGGACCGTGCTTCCACTCGGTGACGTCACCCTCGCGGCCCTCGCCAGGCTTTGGGCCTGACATAGGCGCCTCCAACTTTCGCACCTTCCTCACAAAGCACCTATTGACAAAGCCAAGACTCAGCGCTTTCTGGGTCAGCTGAAGAGGGGTGCACATCTGGTTCACGGCAACATCATAGACCGGGCGGTCTTGCCGAACTTGGTCAGAGACCTCAGCCAACCAGTCCACAGGACGCACCGTGTTCACACGCCTTGCGCTTGGGGGCGCCCTGCTGCGCATGTCGACGATGTTGCGAAGCTGCGTCACGTGACGCTCGCACTCCTGCGCCGTCCACCCGAAAAGCCTCATAAGAGTAAGACACAACAAGGTCGCAGACCTGTGGGCACCGTTCCTGCACACCGAAAGCACGGAGCGCTTTTCCACGACCAAGAGGCGGATGACTTCGTCCACAAGCTCGAGCAACTGGGCCAGGGGCACGTCATTGTGGACAACGGCCGTGCCGTCCACGGGCTCCAAAAAGCGCGCGCAGCAGGTCTCCTCCTCACCTACAACCGCCCTGCAAGCAGGCCAGACAACACTGATCTCGTTCTGCATGAGGCTATTGGGCGTCAGCGCTGCCTGTCCTCCAAGCCACAGCTTGCCGCCCCCTGGGATGTCCAGCATGACGTGCATTGGGCTCCTGAAAGGTTTACAGAGAACATGGAGCAAGCAAACATCACTTCGTTCTTGGGCTTACAAAAGCAGTCAGGCTCAGGCTGGGGGCTTCGACCTAACAGTACTTTGACCCCCTTCCCTACCCGGTAGCCTTTGGCCTTTGGCCTTTGAGCCCTGGGTAAGCCGATCATGCTTGAACTACTTTGCCGCTCTTTGAGCGACCATGCCTCCGGTTGTACTCGTCTCGTGCGTAGCGCACTGCGCTGACACCGCCATACGCGTCAGTGACCAAGTAGTCCTTCAAAATGCCAAGACCTTCGGCAAAGCCGGTCTCACCCATTTCAGGACTAGGCCAGAGGCCGCGGAGCTGGCTGCTCCTCAAGTCACCAGGCAGGAAGCACTTGCCCAGCCCGAACGTGGAGGCCTCCACGAAGCGACTGTCAGCCATTGCTGGCAACCCAAGGCTGAGAGTCGCCAGGGCTAGCGCGTGAACTTGAGCAAAACGGCTGCTGACGAACAACAAGCGGTCACGCAAAGCCGTGGACAAGCGCAGCCTGCGTTCCCGACGAAGACTCGGCCACAGGCCATATCACAACTCGGCCACAGGCCACTTTCATGTCTTGTCTGGTCTTGCAGAAATGAACCAAGGGCACAACCGCAAGCAGCAACTACAGGCCCTGGAAATCATGTCAGAGGTAAACCAGGACCCAGTGTAAAACTCAAGGTTTAGATCAGAGGCCAGGGCCTGGAATAAACATGCAGAAGGGCCAGCCATGAATCAGCAAGCCAGGCCCTGGAAATCATTTCAGATAACAGGAGCCGGTGTAAAACTCAAGGTTCAGATATGAGGCCAGGGCCTGGAATAAAAATGACAAGCCAGGCCCTGGAAACTTTCAGTGCAGCAGTAGGTTCTCCATGAGATTTCCCCTTTTCCATGTTAGTTGCACTGCAAGTTGTGTGCCTGAACATGCCCCCCCCAACCACCCCCGACCGTTTGCATGCACACACCCCCCACAGGTCAGTCCTGACCAGGGCCCGGCGAAGAAGGCCAAGAACTCCTGGGCCCGCCGTGCCCGGCGCTTGTTCTCAGTAACTGCGCCAAAGGCGAGCTCCAAAAACTGGGCAGCGTGCTGCCTGCCGGCTAACCACTCGGCTTGCAAGCCTGGGGGCTCCTGCGGCAGGACAATGAGCGTTCCTTGCAAGGCTGTCTTGACGGCTGCAATCAGGCTCCTCATTTTCTGCCCTCGGCTCAAAGTTTTCGCAACGCAGAAAGCACCAGGGAGCACGCCGAGAGCTTTTGTCACCCTCTCGACGACATTGCCATTCCTATGTTGGGCGCATAAGTTCGGAAGCAGGTAACAATGTTCTGGCAAAGACGCATGCAAGTGCTTCAGTAGCCGTATGTTGGCACTAAACTGGTCACAAGTCACCAAAACTACTGGGAAGCGAGCAGCTTGGGCAAACTCACTTGGCCAAAGGCCGCCCAGGTTCTGACAGAGCGCGCCAAACATGCAGGGCGCAGTCTTGTTTGGCAAGGCCTGAGGGGGGCGGACGATGTCGTAGTCTCGGGTCTGGTCGGCTGCGCGCACGCTGATCTGCGCGTGGGATGCCAAAATGGACCATGTACCAGGCCCAAGGCCGTGCAGGGCGACATCTAGCTTGTTTAGAATGTGGAAGAGAGGGCCCTGTCCAGCCTCAGTGGCAGCGTGCGCCATCTGGCGGCACTCACGGTCCATGCCTTCCCGCTGCGTTTGCTCGATTAGCTGAGCAACAAAAAGCCTGGCTCTCCGCGCATGCGCTGCGCTGGCTCCATCAACTTCTTGCGCAACTTGGCGAAGCGCCGCATTCTCGCTGGCAAAAGCTGCCCTCAACAGCGCCTCAGGCGTCCACTTCTTCCAGCCTCCCTTGCCAGACGGCTTGGCCCTGCGGCCATCTTCTGCGACGGGCAGCAGGTGGTCAATGGTTCTGCTCCGCCCGCCGGCGTTGTTAGCTACGGCCTGACGTCTCAAACTGTCAGCCTTGTGCTTCAGATGCCGCCGCAGCTGATGCATTCGCGCTGTGCGGCGCATGCGTTTTCCCCATTTGCCCAGCCGAGCTCTTGGAGCTCGCAAGGCTGCTGGGGCCTGAGCAGCTGCCGCCGCAATGCGGGCCATGTCCATCAAAGAAGCCATGGCCCATGGCCACTCAAGGCGCCTGGGGGCTTGCAAAAGGCCAGGCGGCTACAACTACAAGTTACAAGAGTCGCAAGGCTTGACGCCTGACAAACGGCGGCACCAAACAGTTGCAACACGGCTGACTGAAATCGCATGCCGGCCCAACACCAAAGTTGTCCAACAACCGCTGCAGCACCAAAACGTTTCAAGAAATGCTGCGTCTGTGAGTTGCACAACTGGTTGCAGCAGTTCTGTCTGCATGCCTATGTTTTGCCAGGTTCAACTGGTGCAACAATTGTTTGGGCCCCAGGGTTTTGACAAAACAATTGTTGCAACAATTGTTTGGGACCCAGGGTTTTGTCAAAACAATTGTGGCAACAATTGTTTGGGCCCCAGGGCTTTGTCAAAACAATTGTTGCGACAATTGTTTGGCCCCCAGGGTTTTGTCAAAACAATTGTTGCAACAATTCTTTGGCCCCCAGGGTTTTGTCAACAATTGTTGCAACAATTGTTTGGGCCACAGGGTTTTGCGAAACAATTGTCGAAACAATTGTCGCAGATTTCGGGGTGTTTTGGCTGGATTTCAACTGGGCGCTCGCAGAAGCTCTTTTGAAAACATTCAAGTTATATGAACCCCCACTGAGACTGTTTTAATGGTGGCAACTGGTGAAGGAACCTTTACGACACTTTTGGCACCAAATGGTCAAAGATGAAGTGACAGGGTTGTGGGATGAAGGGGTTTTCCCGCACTTCTGTGATACAAGGGAATCTCCCCCTTTATATGGGGGGTTGAACGTCTTTGGGAAGCCCTTTTTGTTGTATCACAGAAGTGATCATGTCCCACAGCGCTGTGAAGTGGTGTTTGAACCAGCGATTGGTCATGCAAGTCTCGATTCGGTTTATTCTGGAAATCGCCATAGGTCCTGTCGTTCTTTTTGGCAGGACGAGGGGAGCACTCACTAAATCCCCATCCCCCTAATCATGAATTGGGGGAGGTGGGTGAGCCTCTGGAGTTCCAGTTATGGTTCCATTTTTGTGGGGACTACTAGATACTTGGAATGGGTGGCCGTATGGTAACGGGGATCTCAGAAAGTTTTCCACAAGAACCAGCGACTCATACAATTCTATAGGGGACACTTCCCCATTCTTTCCAGGGATCCTTCTTTTCAAAAAACCATCAGAAACAGCTGGTTTTTTAAAAGCACGACGGTTGAACAAAATGGGGAATCAACCCCTAGAACAATAGCGCCTTCCCCCAAAGTCCCCCCACCGGGCGCACGACATCTTGATGCGAGGCTTCATAAGCAGCCCCCGATCCCTGCCGCTTCCCTCCCCCGACCCACGCACAAAAACAAACACACAGACGCAGACAAGGACACATACACATTGTCATACACACAAACAAACACAAGCAAAACACATGCAAAACACAAACAAGCACAAACAAAACACAAACACACACACAAACACACACGAACACCCACACGCACCCACGGACACGCGCAATCGCACCCGCCCAGGCCCATGCCCATGCCAACTCAAGCACACACACACACACACACACACCCGCACCCACACACCCCCACCCCCACCCCCACCCCCACGCGCACGCACACACACACACACACACACGAGCACCGCGTCGAAGCGGGCCAGACATGCATCACCTTCAGCCCAGCTACTATAAGGGCTTACACAATTTGGAACGGGGCTGTGAAGTGCTTGCGAGTCATGGTCAGGGGGATGATGTGTGTCATTCAGTCCTTGATACTATGTAGTACCGGTGGACAAAGGGAACGCCTTGAGTCCATGTTCAATGAATAAAAACCAAAACAAAGAAGCAGGGAAAACGTCCTGAGGGCAGCTCACTTTCTCACTTCCCGAGTTGGACTTCAAGCTTTTTGGGAGACCATTTTAGTGACGAACAAAAAGTGAATTCTTACTTGTTTGGCTTATTTACTCGATAAGAGAGCTTAAGAGCAAACCATGGTTGTTGGGAAACATCTTGCATTTTTTGCTTATTGTGGTTTAGTGGTGGAAAGCCAACCACTTGCTAAAATTCGATTGAAGCTTTTGGGTCCAGAACGTAGCGTTTCTAGGGTCGACAGGCTCGATTGTTGCAACGGAATCAAGAGCAGGGGACCTGAAAAGCTGTTGTTTCCAACTCGAATTGGTTGAGGTTCAACACCCAAAGCCACCCGAAATCTGCACGAAAACGCCGTAGCCGTTCCGTAGCCGAGGAGCACGAAGCAGCTGCGGGCCTGCAAGGTGTCGAGAAATCAGCTCGGGGATTGCTAGGTCTCAGCTTCCCCCTGTTAACCCCGGATTAAGCAGAACCCCTGGTTGATGTTGATTGGGGGGTGTCCAATTCCTTTTAATTAGTGGGGATTCAGACCATTTTTGGAGGGAACACCCCCCGAACAATGGGACGGGTTTATTAATCCTGGGTCAACATTGCTTGGTGGTTTGGGTTGGTGGACAGGGGGCTAGCTCCCCGATTTGGGTTCAAAAGTTCAAAAGGAACCCGTCCAAACCACAGGGAAGCTGAAGTTCGCTTGGTGATTTGGCCATGTCTCAAAACCAATGGGATCCAATTTGGGGGAATTGGTGCACCACCCATTTTAGTCTTTTTTAGTGGGGATTGGGATGTGACCCATGGTCATTTGGGTCTCAGCTTCCCCCTACTTGGTGGTTTGGCTGTAGGTCAAAACCGTTTTGGGATCCCATTTGGGGGATAGGTGAATTCACAACCCGTTTTAGTCGGGATTTCAGTTGGGATTGGGATGTTTAATTTGGGGGTACGGGGTTGTGACCCACAAACGTATATGTTATATATAAAAAACAGTAAACACATAGTAACCCTTGTGCTCACCAGGGGATTGAGGTCTATGTGTCCTATGGATGGACAACATTCTGCATGAGTTGGTAGGTGTTTTTTTCCCCAGTATTCAGTGTTTCATCCGTCCCAACTGGAGCACGATGTCTATGCGTGTCTATGTATGAATTGCAGATCAGGTCCAGGCAAAGTCATAAGTATATATGTATATAGACATATCCATACATACACATACGTATAGATACATACACATATGTATCCATGCATACACATATGCATAGATACATACACATATGTATCCATACTGTTAAAACCCTCTAGGCCCCGTGCCGAAATTGGGTAGCAGTTCTGAGGTCCTTGTTGGTGTTGCTTCCCAAGTTCCATTGATCGCCATTTGGCTCAAGGCTCAAGACACAATTGAGGTTCAAGATCTGATGTGTGACTGCGCACATACGTGACGGGCATTAAGAGCAAAACAACTGCTTGCGCCGCTTCGTCAGGACCACTGGTGTGATTATCATTCCCTCTTCCTTACAACGTTTACACGGGTTCGGCTATAACGGCATCGTCCGTATACACCTTTCTACGTGGTTGGTATTAAAGCTTGAGGGTTCGGTGCACAGCGTCCCACGGGACGTCACCTTGCCGTCTCTTGACAGGTTATCAGCCGTAACTACAAGCTCTACACTGGACTGGGAGACAGCTGGTTTATTGCGGGTACAGGGACAATAAAGGAACGATAACCTACACAGTACAATGGCGTCTTCGGCGAGCCCAAGTACTGCAACTTTTGGGAACAGCAGCTCAGAGGGATCCAATGGATTGATGGCTCTTCCTGCGGTGATGGATATGGTTGCAGATTCACAGGATGAACCTGGGAGCGGAGGTTCCGCGCTATTCAGCGACATATCTACTCCCACAAGATCATGGAAGCAGATCGATGTTCATCAGGAGTCGAAGAAAAGAGAATCCCCACCGAGAAGATCATCATCTTCGCCTGCGACACCACGGACGTCGCAGAAGGGCGTGAGATCGACATCGAAGGGTGGGAGGTCAAAATCACCCACCAGTGCAGATTTTCGCGCCGTGATCAAAGAGAAGAATAAGATGGAGGTGGAGATCGGGGAATATCAGAAGACACTTGATGAAATGTCGGCAGCAATGGCGAATCTTAACCAAGAAGACTATGGAAGCACCATCCGGATCCAGGAGCTGGAAAGACGATGCGAGATTGCCAGCAAGCAGTCGGGACATCTAGTGAGTCACCACCAACACCACATGGCTGAGGCATGGCGCAAGTTTGAGGAAGAAGCCCAACAGATGCGCAAGGTGGAAATGAACGCATTTCAGTACGGGGAGAAGAAAGACATGGAGTCGAATATTATGATGCAACAGATGAGGCAAGCTGAAGGAACTATCATGGAGCAGAAGCGGGAGATTGCATTGATGAGATCCTACATGGCAAGCGAGAAGTCGGCCGCGCAGGAGTCAGCTATACGTGCAAATCAGATACACCGTGAGGCTTCACAACAGATATCAGCTTATCAGCAACAGATCAGAGGCATAGAATCTTCTACATCTATCGAGAAGTTCAACGAGGAGGAGATGGTCCAAAGTCTGAAATCACAGTTGGAGCATGCACTCGTCAAGCGACCTGAGACGTACTCTTTGGAGGACTCCAGGGAACAACTGATGGCGAGGCTGAATGACGTTACAGTATTTGCGGAACAGGAATCGAAGAGAGCAGATTGCTTGCTTCGCGAAAAAGAGGAGATCGTCAAACAGTATGAGTCCGACGTGTCGATGAAGGACCAGATGATTGCTGTCGAAGGTGGTCATCGTCAGGATGCGATCTTGGAGTTAGCCCAGGTCAAAGAAGAGAAACAAGAGGAACGGTGCACGATGGACGAGAAGTCGAAGGAGGCTGAGTACTGGAGATTGACAGCTAAGGGAATGTACGATGAGTACCTCGAGGAGATGCATGAGCTTCAGGGACAACTGAAGGAAAGAGAGGCGACGCTCAAGCAAGAAGAGAGTTTTGTACGCCAACTCGATGCTGACAACGAGGAACTACGTGCACACAAGAAGCTGGAGATGCAGGAAGCCTCCAACAGCAAAGATGGACATCGTGAACGAGCAGTAGTGAAACGCGCTGAGGGAGGAACCCAGGCTAATTCAAATAGGATAGACAAGAAGGTGGCTGGGTCAGTCCCGTCATCGTCTTCAAATCAAATCCCTAATTCGTCGCTGATGCCAGGTTCGATCCTCTTTCCGTCTTTCGGTGATCCAATGATCGATGTACACCTATCCCAGATGCAAGGGGTTGTTGGGCATGTCCCACAATCCACTACTACGACTGGTGGTGGTGATGGGGGGGGAAACAACGGTACTACGCCCCCATTGGATTACGGTGGATTCCCGCCCAATGGGAATGGGCAGGGAGCGGGTCGACGTCAGTTGAGCCTCGCTGGTGGCGGAGGAGGACCTCCGGATGATCCACCCGATGATGAGGATGAGGATGACGACGACGAAGGAGATGAGGAAGACGAGGAAGAAGAAGAGGAAGAAGACGATCGGACACGGAGGAGACGAAGGAGATCGAGAGATAACCGAGAGATCAAGAATGATCGACCGAGAATCTCGAGGAAAGAGGCCGAGAGAGTATCTATTCCGGCCTGGCCAAAGATCCATCAACTTGACACCTGGAAGATGCAACTGCTGATGAATGTTCTGAGCGCATGTGCAGATCCAGATACCGACGCATGGACGAAATGGCTGGAGCAGGCTCTTGGGTTGAACCCAGACCTGGATTTGCTTAGCGATTCAGGTGGCGACAGATTTGCTACGATAGATATTAAGATGGCCATGGGCATGCAGAACATGCTGAAACAAGCACCTGACGAAGCCAAGGACGTATACCTCGATGCTACACGACACTCTGAACTACGACATCAACAAGGGGTGATCGTGAAGGGACGAGAGTTGGTGGCATTAGTTATGCAATCATTCAGAACTTCCGATAGAACGGATCTTGTCTACCACATCGAGCACCTATTCAACCTTGATTTTCCTGGCGATAAGAACTTAGTCATGTTCAGGAACAAATGGTATGATTTGCTGCTGAAGATGAGGAGCGAGGACAGACCAAGTAAGCTGGCTCTCAGAGACATCCTTTACAGGAAGATCAAAGGGAGCAAGAAGATGGAGTTCGGCCTCAATGCCTACCATAGACTACCGGACAAGCATCCTCAGAAGACGTATGAATTCTTATTGGCGTTGATCGACTATCAGATCAAGGCAGATCGGGAAGACCTGATGCTCGACATGAAGGAGAAATCGGTCAAGTCGATGATGAAGTCAGGCGGGAAGGATGCGGCTCCAGCAACTGGCAAACAGGAGAATCAGGGTGGCAAGGGCAGAAAGGGGAAACCCGGTGGACCTGATGCCGCTCCTGTGCTCCCAAAAGCCAAGGCAAAGGGCCACGCTGGCAAGAACGGCAAGTCCGACGGTGCCAGCGACAGAGGCAAGAGTCCGGGCGGAAGCAAGGATAACCCCTGCTGGTACCACTTCAAATCGGCAAAGGGGTGCGTGAAAGGGAATGAATGCACTTTTTCCCACAGCAAGAAGACGGAGCACAAGTTGGAGAGCATGTCCAAGGGGAAAGGAAAGGGCAAATCCAAGTCCAGATCATCGTCACCAAAGAGAGATGATGGAGCATGCTTCGCGTTTCAGAAGGGGAAGTGCGATAAGGGAAGCGCTTGCAAGTATAGGCATGAGCTCATCAAGAACAATTCAGCTCCAGCAACGTCAAATGACAAGGCGCAAGCCAAGTCGAAGGCTGCCGCCAAAGCCGCAGCGCCAGCCATTGCAAGGAGGGCCATCGCAATGCCCGCGATAGTCCTGAAGCAATCGGCTCCTGCGGGGAAGGTAAGCTTCAAGAAGGACGTTGATCATGTCGAACCGGACGAAGCCGAGACTATCTACCACGAGCACGATGACGACGCGATGAGCGAATCATCGAGATGGTCTGGCGAGTCCGAGATCCCCGAGAAAATGGTGTGGTTCAAGGAAGTGCTCGACGTCGACGAGAATGGGGAGATCACCTACCTCGAAGACGAGAGAAGGCAATGGGAGCGAAAAGGAGAATGGTACGGTTATGAGGACAACGAGAATGAGCCTTATCAGTACGTGTACGTCGATGAGAAGAAGTTCAAAAGCAGTGATCATCGTGAATTATCAGCCTACCAAGTCCAACGATCATTGATACGTGCGAAGATACTGAGAGAAGTGGTGGATGATGTATATAAGAAGCACTACTTCCCGGTGACCAAGGAGAGCAGCATAATGTTCGAGTATGATCGGAACAAGGACGAGATCAAGGAATCGGCTGTCGACTGGAAGAAACAGCATGGTATGCCGAAGAACGTTTTCGCCATGTCAACGTGCATCAGCAAACGGGTGAAATGGTTGATGGACACCGGATGTGGTCATGATCTCATTGGAAGAGCCAAGGCGAAGAGCCTGGGTGTCGACATCGTGAAAGATGACGACGAGATCGTGTTCCAGACCGCGAATGGTTCCACTTCCACATCTGATGTGGCCAAGATAGTCGTGGACGAGTTGGACGAGACTGTCGAGCCGCATGTATTGGATGAGACACCCACGGTATTGTCAGTGGGGAGGAGATGCATGAAGATGGGTTATGCATTTCACTGGATGCCTGGTAAACTACCTTTCATGGTTACGCCAAAGCAGGGATTCGTGCACTTGCAGGTCAAGGACGACATCCCGTACCTAGTGAGTGATGGTAAACTTCGGAGTAACAGGCATCGCCCTACGATAGACGACCTCAAGGAGCACTTTTCGGAAGTATTGGCGATGGTAACGAACGACGAGGCAGATCAGGGAGGTGACGATGAGAACGACGTCACACCCGCCGCTGTCGGTGAGTCCGCAGAGGCCGAGGGCGAACACCACGACGGGGCATTCGACTTCGGGCCACCCGGAGGAGCCGGTCCGGTACGTCCGCCTCCCGTGGCTGAGGAAATACCTGTAGATGTTGGGTCAGTCCCGCATCGACATGGTGATGCCGAAGCTCACGAGGTAGAGGTTGATGAAGATGATCCAGATGCCGGAATCGAAGTAGACGTGTACGAAGGATCATCAATAAAGAGGAAAGTGGGAGTCCTCAAGAAGGACGCCAATTCCATAGCTCATTTGCTTACACACAGATACCGAAATCCCTTCTGCGAATCATGCGTCAAGGCAAAGATGAGACACTTCAGATCACGAACGGGAGCATTCAAAAGAGAAGTGAAGACGTTCGGTGACCTGGTGACGTTCGACTTTGTGACGGCATCAGGAGATCATGAAGTGGAAGGCAGGTATGCGCTCATCATCCGGGACATATATACCGGAATTATCATGGCTTATCCCACCGCGAGAAGAGACACTGACTCAGTCGTCAGGGCTATCAAGCACTTCTGCGGGAGGAGGAAGATCAAGCAGGTATATTCGGATGACGGCCCGGAACTGATCAATGCGTGCGTGGAGCTGAAGCTGAACCACGACCTATCGCTGCCTGGACGGCCGCAGAACAATTCCCTTGCTGAAAGAACAAATCAATTCATCATTGACCAGACTTCGGCTTGTCTAGTACATGCCGGTCTACCCACGTGTTATTGGGTGCAGGCCATCACCACTCTGTGCCATCTCATGAACATCGAAGAGGTGAACGGGTCGAGTGCATGGATGAGGCTGCATGGCGAGGAGTTCAAGGGCGAGAAGATACCTTTTGGTGCGCTAGTGGACTTCAAGCCGAGTGAAGCACGAGGGGGAAAGAGGGAGAAGTTCGAGCCGAGAGGGGAAACTGGTATATTTGCTGGATATGTGTTGAGCACCGGTATGCATTGGGCAAACAAGTATCGTGCTTGGGCACTTACTGCATTTGCGGGTGCAGAGCTGAACATCAAGAAGGCAAAGGTTCCACCTCGGTTGAGAATGCCACATCAGACGGAGAGGATGATTCTAAAATCTCCTCTGACATTCCCAATACAACAGAAGTACAAGGTTGCCAACGAGACTTTGGAAGGGATAGAGATGTCTATCGATGCAATCGGTCTGGATGCGCGTGACCGCCTGATCGAAGATGAGGACTACGAGCCTGAATTGCTGCAGAGTGACGAGAAGCGACTGCTTGACGATGAGGTCGATCAGATCGCTGGTCTACTGCTCGACGATGGCCCGGAGGTAATCGCCGGAGATCGGGGGGATCATGCAGGAGAAGAAGATGCTAGACCGAGCTCTTCAAAAGGGAAGGGAGATGGACACCCTAAGGGCGATGAGAAGGTTGTAAAGTCCGACCTTCCACACGTGTCAGTTGGACTACCTGGGGATGGCATCACGTACGTCAACGACGATGGCAAGGAGGTTAAAATCGACAAGGCCGGAAGACCGTATCCTGTCGGGAAGGATGGATTCAGGCTAATGAAGACATCGAGACCTCCGGAGTTCACTCCTGAAGAATGGAAGATGATGAGTAAATATTACACCAAGGAAGAGAAGGCCGAGGTGAAGGGCGGTGGCAAAAGGAAAGAGGAAGATCCCAAGAGTAAAGAGTCTGAGATTTCCGCGCCGGCAGAGGCACGGACATTACAGATGCCCGGTGGTAAGAGAATTCGAGCGATGCTTCGGAACCGCTGGGGTGGAATAGAATGGCAGTACAATTGGGGATTGCGGAAGAACATATCAAAGATCAAGAACCCAATGGATGGGAAGCACTTGGCTGAGCTTGAATGGGTCAGGATTGTTGTTAATCCTGTCGACGGGGTGGTTGTTCTCATGGATTCCAAACAGTCCCAAGACGTCATGAGACGAAACGTTCAGCTTGAGAAAGAATTTGAGTGTCTGGTGGTAATTTATGCCTGGAAGTTCAAGTCTGAGGAGCGATCAAAGTCGACTCCAAACTGGACGAAGGCGGTTGCATCAGTCATGGAGAGTCATAAAGACGAAGCTGAGACAGCATCGGGGACGGATCCATCGGTCGACGAATCGACGGACCTCACCTGGTATGAATGGGAGGAGTCTGCTGAGATAGTTTCTGGAAAAGTGCCACTCGCAATGCCTGCGATAGGCGAGGACGGTGAAGCCAAGAAGTACCCATCGATGCCGTGCGTGACTTCTGAGCGAATACAGCACAGAGAGAAAGCTGTGAAAGTTGTACGATTCTTCGACGCTTTAGTATCCAGGCCGGTAGGCCGGAAAGAGATGTTGACCAACCCTGATGCATTGGCATCAATGAAGAAAGAGTGGTCGGGATTAATCGACCAGGGGGTCTTCGATCTTGGCGCGGTGCGCGAATATGACGCTGTAGCCAGAGAAGCAAAAGCGAAAGGGGAAGAAATACACATGGCTCGCGCACATGGCATTTGCGTTGAAAAGCACTCACAGTTGCCTGTTGGTGATCCTAAGAGGAAGTTCAAGGGTAGAGGCGTGTTGCTGGGGAACCAAGTGAAGAACCAAAGCTTTGAGGCTGCGATGTTTCAAGATTTGGGGAACTCCCCTGCTTCATTTGAAGCCTCGCGTTGGGCGGATTTTCTGGGTTGTCATGATGGCTGGGATGTGCAGATGGCCGACGCTGTTCAGGCGTATATACAGGCCACCTTGAGAGGCACGCCGTGTTGGATTGAATTGCCACCGGAGGCCGTGCCAAGTGAATGCAAATGGGATAAGTACAGAAGACCAGTCGTCCCGTTGAGGAAGGCGCTGTACGGACACCCAGATGCGGGAACATTTTGGGAGCAGCACTGCGATGAATCGGTGCGTGCCGTTGGTTTTGAGCCCATCGGCGAAGAATGGCCTTCTGTGTACATTCATGAAAAGCTCCAGCTTGTTCTGGTTGTGTATGTCGACGACTTCAAAATGGCAGGGCCGCAGAAGAACCTTGCCCAAGGGTGGAGCATGTTGCGTACACGTTTGAAGATTGAGCCCGAGACTGGACTTGACATGTACCTTGGTTGCAATCAAAGCAAGGGAAACGTCACTCTCGGGAACGGACACCGAGTAACAACGGTGACCTATGACATGGAACAGTTCCTACGTTCCTGTGTCGACCGCTATCTTGAAGTGGCGGGCGACGTGAAGTTGAATAAGGTTGTCACCCCTGAGTTGCATGAAGAAACAAAGAATCACGTCTCACGGAAGCCTGCCAGAGAGGGGCCGTCAGTCGTGTGCAATTGGTGTAACAATCTTGTGCCCACCGACGGTTCTGCCACAGTGCCGGACCAACGGGGAGGGACTCCTGAGTTGGCCATGAAGGAGCCCGTGCGTGGACACCTTGCTCCGCATGCCGCTAGCGTACTGATGAAGTTGCTGTACGGTGCGCGGATTGCTCGCTTCGATTTGTTGCGGCAAGTGAATCGCCTAGCACGGAACGTGCATAGGTGGACTGACTCCGATGATCGGGGTTTGCATCACTTGATGTGCTATGTGCATCATACCAAACATTGGCGCATGGTCGGTTGGGTTGGAGACCCTATGGACGATGTGCACTTGGCCTTGTATGCGGACGCTGACTTTGCGGGATGCATTGACTCGCTGCGTTCCACCTCCGGTGGACACTTGAATATACAAGGGCCTAATACCCGGTTTCCGTTGTCTGGCAGCTCTAAAAGACAGGGTTGTGTGAGTCACTCCACTCCCGAGGCCGAGATTGTTGCGGCCGATGTTGCCATGAGATCGATGGGTATGCCCGCTCTCAAGCTGGTAGAGCGGATTCTCAAGAAGTCACCGAACTTTGTGTTCTATGACGATAACAAGGCTATGATCGGTGTCGTGCGATCGGGGAGAAACCCCACGATGCGCCACCTTGAGAGAAGCCATGGTGTTAGCATTTCGTGGATGCATGAGATGTTCACACGTGATTACATGTACTTGGCGTATGAGGTCACCGACAGGATGGCGGCCGATATTTACACCAAGGCGTTCAATGATGGGCGCAAATGGAAACATGCATGTTTGCAGATTGGTCTACTTGACCCGAGCTTGCTGTCTGACCCGGATACCCTCAAGGCGCTCACACCCACGTGTGATCCCATAAAGGGGACCATGCAGACCGCTTCGGGGACAGTTGACGGAGTTCCAACATTTCCGTACACACACATACCGATCATGCCCCCGGACCTATGGTGGTCTGGATTAACATCCAAAGAGGGATTGCATGAGCATGAAGGACATGATCCGGTTGTTGTTGCCAAGGGACCCAGATTGATGCGTGTGAAACCTCCACTCGCGGTTATGACACCGTTTGGGAGCAAGTGGCTTCGTTCCACTTGGTTTCTGAAGAATGGGTCATGGCTCAAAGTTGAGGATAGAGTTGACCCGGGGCTACAATGTGTGCGAATTGATGGTTGGGTTGAACGCGCAGTTTGGCAGTTTCATCCCGTACCGGTCGCTGCACCGGCGCGGGAACGGTCTCCACGACCACGACCAATTCACGTCGGGTCCGGGGATGTTGACATGCAGTCCGTGCTGGCCGCATTTGTTGAAGAACTGTCGAACGAGCGCATAGAGTTGAAGTGTGTTAACGACCTTGCTTTGGAAACGTTGCTCCGATTGAAATTGCTCATGCGTTGTCTGCATATCAATCACGAGCAGCTTGTCCCTGGTCGTTGTTTTGTTCCGTATCGCATTGCGGTGAAGCACAAGCCACAGTTAGCGCCGGGTATTGAACTCGCGATGGTCAAACATGACGGTGGTGTGCTTCGCGCTCCTGTTCATGTCTCGCTTCCTGGTATGAGAACTCGCACAGTCGTCACTCTTTACAGTGTTGACTTGGCTCGGCCCATCGTGCTGATGGCATGTTCCGAACCACGTAACTGGTTCACTGCTCTTGCCCGCCATGACGGGCCGCAGGTTGTCACCATAACTCTGGTTGATGACTTACTGAGCGAGTACGGGGGGAGAATCGCCAGACATGTGCTTACCAAACCTTCCGATTTGTTGTTCTTCGCCGGGCCTTGCACGGGGGGATCATCATGGGCACGCCTCAACAAGACTCGCGGAATTGACACCGCAGAGAAAATCGAGGCCAAACAAAGAGAATTTTGGAGATTATTTGAACGGTTCGTTGAAATTAAACGGCATGCCATGACAAAACGAGCTGCGATTTTGTTTGAGTTGCCTGGAAGTTGTGATTATTGGAAAGATGAGAGACTGCATGAGGTCGTGCATGATGGGACTAGTCACGAGTTTGATGGGTGTCGCTATGGCTTGAAACAAAGATATGCAAAGAAACCCATGCCAATCAAGAAACCATGGAGAGTTGTCTCATGGAACTTTGAACTTGGTGGCTCGTTGTCTAAGAAATGCAATGGAAACCATGAGCATGGACCTTGTGCTGGTCGTGAAACCAAAGAAACCCAGTTGTACACGTCTATAATTGTGGGTGTGATCCTTCGCCGTTTTCGTGCTCGAGCAAGGTGCCTCAAACCGGCACCGCTGAAACTCGCTCTTGCTTGCATTACGCGAAGGAGATCGCGGAAGCGCCAAGCTACTGCGAGCGAAATCTGCACCACCCCAACCGCACAACCGAGGTGCTGGGCCAGTCCCGAACCTCTGGTGCATACGGGGAGCTGGGTCAGTCCCGAACCCCAAGCTTCAAGAAGGAGCTGGACGAGTTCGTCACCTCAATCTGAAGCTGGGATATATTGGGACAATTCCGTGGCTTCATTTGCAGCTGCTTATTTTGGGTTTTCCTGGTTCTGGAGAATATCATCAAGATGACTGCCAATCCGAATGTCGTCAATACGAATGAGTTCTTCTGCGTGCCTGTCGGGAAATCTAGGCAAGCGGCAATCTTCTTGGGAAATTTGGTGAAGAACGCCATCGAGGATGGCAAGAGGATGCCCAAGAGGATGGAGGTGAACAGCGACCTGGGTATGTGCGTGAAGTGGATCGAGGACATCGGCGTCCCCGCTATTTATGCATACTCAGCGTACTATTCTGCCAAGGGCCGCGGGATGATGAAAGGTGAAGGGCAGTCTATGAGGGTTGCCTTAGAGTTCATCAGCAAAGTTTTCGGACAGCTTTCTGCCGACGAATGCATGCTTGGATGGAGGGAATTCTGCAGCAAGGGAAAGAAGATCGTGTCGGCGCTGAACCAACTTTGCGGTGAGGCAACGATGCTGGCGAAGAACCCCGAGTTGCTCAACGTAACCAAGTACTGCATGGAAGGGGCGGATATGTTGAGATCAATCGCGAACATCTGGGATCTCGCATTAGGCGTGGCCGAGGACAACGATGAACGGTCGTTCAAAGCAGCATTCCACCAGAACACCCCGGTTGGGGAGGTGTACAAAGAATTCATCAACGACGAGTCATCTAGGGCATCGTCATCGAGAAGGTGGAGGAGCTCTGAGGAGTTCCAGACAACTGCAGAGTTTGAGAGGCACGACCGGAGAATCGCAAGATACAGAGATCGAAACTGGGGGAAAGTGTTCACGTTGAGCGTGATCAAGGCTCCCAAGATCGACTCCTACGGTCGTGGTTCCAAGGACGACTACCAGAAGAATTGGGACCTTGGGTTGGTCTACCAGAATGAGCTGCAGGCATCGATGAAGAACCTCGCATATGCACTGAGGAGGGATGAGAATGCCAGCCAGAACAACCTATTGCGCTGGATGATCTGTGGGTCAACCCCCAGTGACATCTCTGACGCGTGCATCGGAGCGGTCAATTCGCTCATGTGCGTCTCTTTCATCATGAGGAGATTGCAGCCATTGCTCGGTGAGAAGGACTCCAAAGATCAGTCGTATACAGCTTATTTCCGTCCAGACAAAAGGGAGCTGAACGATCTCTACCGGGAGATTGAGTACGCCAGGGATTTCCTATGGTGCATCGATATGATCTATGAGTCGAAGCTGCCTGCGATGAACATCAACTCCATCAGTTTGGCACCGCACGCGGCTGACAGGGCCGCTGAGAACCAAGATCGGCGCAAGTGGGTAAGCTGGATGAAGGAGATCGAGAAGAAGGCCGAGAAGGACGTCATGATCGAATTCTTCCAGAATAAATACTGCACGATTCATGAAGTCGAGAGGGAACTCGAGAAGTACCCCGAGGATTTCGTGGTTGGGGAAGAGCCGACATGGTGGGTGATGGGCTCATCGAAGACGGAGCCGCCGCGGAAGACGGAGCGACAGCAGAAGTCGGCATCAAGCTCCGGACAAAGGAGTCAAACCGCTGGTGGGTCAGTCCCCCAGCCGGGAGCTCCAAGTGGGGGGTCGCAAGCCAGCGATGCTGTCAAGATCGACAACGAGATCATCGACTCCATTTTCCGAATGAACTCTGGCGGTGACGACGACAGATGGGTAATTATCAACCCAACTGCTGGACACGATACCTACACTTCATTCGAAGGGGGTACCACTTTGGGCGGAGCGACTGTCAATGTGAAATTCAACATAGACAACAATACGGGGTACCCAATCATACAAACTGTATTTGGGCCGTGTCTTGCAGAAGGCAAGAACGCAACATATTGGGAGTGTATGCTGAGATGCCTGACCTCTTCGCTATTGCACTTCGAGGAGAAGACCAGCGCGGAGAAGATCATTCTTTCCTATGTTGGGAAGGGAAATGCGGCATGGCTACAGCTGTATGCTTTCTTGTGTGCCCAAACAGGATGCTTGATTACTGGACGCCTTCCGGGCGCCAAAGCCATCAACGCGTTGATTCAGGCGGAGAAGAACCCGGACAACGCACCTGGACAGTTGAACCGGATTATCAATAGGCAGAAGAGGAGCCCCATTGGCGAGGCGACGATTCGCGACATGATGATCCACAAGAAGAGCTTCTTGGTCCTGGATTGGCCCCTGAGGGCCGTCAACTCGAAAGGGAGCACGAAGACCTTCCAGATGATGGTCAACGAACAGGGATGGACAAACATCGAGGAGAGATCATACTATGGGTCGAGTGAGCAAGTCTCCTCACCCAACGACACGTTGAATATCATCTCCCGATTGCAGAAGCTGGATAAGCTCATCGCTGAACGGCGGAGGCGAGACATGGATGACTCACCAATGTCGGTGCACATCTGGATGTCGCTATATGATTGGGTGTGCATGAGAGGATGCGGATGGCAGGTGACCGCCAACCCCATCATCGACTCCCTGCAGAAGGCGATATCTGACCTCGTCAACACATGCAAGGGCCTGGTCGTGGTGTGCGTGAATCGCGATGTTGCTTTCCATGGTGGAAGAGGGGACTTGGGGACGATCGCCAACAAGGTTAGCGAGATCTGCAAGGCGGCAGGCGCGCTGGTGACCGAGAACGATCGCCTGTGGCGCGTGGTCCATGCGCTCACAGGAAAGAACTACAAGATCCCTGGGAGCTCGAACTTGCAACACTTCCTCCTGAAGCGACTGCTGATTGAGAAATCCATCGATGCGGTCGCACCAAGCAACGCGTTTGTGTGTGAGCTGGAGGGGACGTGCATAAACGAGCCCGACCTTCGATTCAACATCCCGAAGAACATGGAGGAATCGAAGGTGAAATTCGAGTACAAGCCGACCTTCACTGCACAGTCGAAGAGGAAACAAGAGCAGCAAGATGAAGGACACGGCGAGCAGGATGCTTTTGGGAAAGCCGATGCCGGTGATCAACGTCTTCGATGGTATACGGTCACGGAGCTCAGCAAGTTTATCTGCGAACTTTGCGCTAAAGAGATGCAGATGAGCAAGTCGAAGGTGCTCGGACCGAAGTCGAAGTACAATCCCTCTTCTTGCGTGAACTGTTGCGCGAACTGGAACGCGGACACGAACGGTATTGCAATGTCTGTCGAGGGGAAGAAAATGTACACGCGCCTCTTCGCGGAATGCGTGGTGGCAATCCCCGACCTTCAAAACCTCATGGTGGACGTCAACAATATCCAGGCCATGATCACGATCATACGGGAGCTCGCGTATTCAAAGCTGAAGAAGGAGCTTTCTCACGCGGGATTCGTGAGCATGACTGTGGATCAAGCAGCGCAGTTCTACAACAACGGTCACGGGAAGCAATTGTGCGCATCCCGGGATGTGATCGTGTGCAAGAATTCCGAGGGAGTCGAGGAGAGGATGTCCATCTTCTTGATAGGCAAGGATCTCGGCAATGTGGCATATTCGTCCTGGATCAAGAGTGTGCTCGACCAAGGAACGATGTATGAACTCCTGGGACAAACCACGAACGAGGAATCCTTGGGAGACGTCGTCGAGATGGTGTTGGGATTCTTTGAGGTGATGTCGTACTTCCAGCACGAACTGCCACTGTGGAAGGATGCATGGAAGATCAAGAGGGAGTTCGAGCAGTCAATAGTGCGACACCTCGCTGGGAACGTGACCCACACGACGGGCCAGAACAGAAAGCGGAACAAACCGTCCGCACAGCTCGGCGTGCCCACGAAGGAGGTGCTTGACATCATGAACAAGGTCAAGCCCAGACATCCACGATCCCTGATCACCGAGCCCTCTGCACAAGGTTCCAAGAGAAAGGCCACGGAGGGCGAAGATGAGGGTCTTGGTCAAGCACCAGACCCGAGTCGAAGTTCTCAAACCAATACTGAGAAGGAAGACAAGAAGCAGCGAGTGATCGACGGGCGGAGAGCGGCACTAGGATTCCTGGAGTCAATGGAGAAGTGCATGGGAGATATGGGGATCTGTAAGAAGTGCGCGAACCTGGCCCACGACGGCGACTGCAAGGACATTGAGGAGGCTGCTGGAAATGAGAAGGCGATGAAGGTGCTCCGTGAGCTACTCAGCAGTGACCCTATTTCATCTGATGAAGACATGGGGGATACGGAGGAACCGTCCTCATCAACGTCCAAGGAAAGAAAGAAAGGAGGACAAGCAGGGAAAGAAACAATTGAGATGTACAGCTACACTATTAATTTGGTGGAGATGGCTGACACGGCTGAGGGAGGAGAGCTACAATGTGGTGGCGTCGACCTCACATACAACCCGTGCGGGGACAGCAGGACATTCAAGAAGACGCTTGAGATGGGATGCGACACCATCCCGTGCTACATCCCGAAGTACGGCGACATGATTGAAGTGCATATGCCACGGGCATACGCGTCTATTGTTGACCCCAGGTACTTTCCCAGAGGTGCAATCCTTGAGCAAGTGGACGTGATGCAACTTGGCAAGAGTGTCAACTTTTGCATTGCTCCTTTCGACGGTGCTCCACTATGCAGGATTGGTGATGATCGCTCGGTATTTACTACAAGGGACCAAGCAAACCAGCTATCTCACGACCTATGCAGAGTCCTTCGACACAAGATCGGCAATTGCCGAGGAAGTGCTTTCAGGTGCGACGAGGGTGGATGGGTCGACATTGATGCTGTCATTGACGACCGGAACAACGACATATTCCCACCGCACACCACGAGAGCGAAACGATACATGGGCATCATGGAGGTGATCAAGTGGCAGGAATCCGGAAGCAAGAAATCGAGATTCCAGGTTCTGGCAGCAAGGTTTCCGAGCATCATGAACCCGAACGACACGAGGGCAGCCAGGGAGGAAATGACCAAGGCTGGCGTGGATCGGGACGACATCGACAGGATGTTCAACAGATGCGATGGATGGTACAGACCTTGGTGCATCCGAGTCACAACCGGTCACAGTGATTTTGGATTCATGAGCTCATCCGCACTGGCGAATAGGTATTCCGCAAGAATGGGTGATACTCTCGGAGGAGCATTCCATGTGACGTATGTGGAAAACCTGCCAAGCATCGTACGCTGTGGGCTAGTCCCCGGCGGAATCGATGGCGGTAACAGGCTAGCACTGCACTTCGGGGCATTTGCTCCATGGGATGAGATGAACGTGGCGACGAAGACAACGCTACGGAACGTGAGGAGAGGGGATCCGATTGCGATCATCTATATTCCCAGTGCAACCCTCGCGCGGTATGGGGCTGGAGTCGCGGCTAATGGGACTTTCATGGTCTTTGACGTGATCCCGTTCTATGAGGTCAAGTCCATTTGGATTGGCAAAAGCAACGGAGGGAAGCGCCTGGAGTACGCTGACATCAAGAGGGCGTACTCGAAGTGTGTGGAGAACGAGATCTGCCCTGGCTTTGTCAACTCTTCCCAAGAGTCGGCTGCGATGTTCCTCCAGAACGTCGCAAAGATCAGCGAGAGGATGCCGGAGACTGAGACAGGTGCCGATAATCTGCACTACATCGTTGACATGGTTAATCGTGCTTGCGAACTCTATCGAAACAACAAGATGGAAGAGTTCAACGCACAGGTCAACGAGGTCCGGGACGAAGTCAGCAAAGTCGTCATCCTGAATGATGAGACATGGGAAGGACTGAGGTGCCGGATATGTCCATCATGTGCGACCGCGATCCCCACCTGCTTCTGCTTATGCCTGGAGTGCGAGGCACAACTGATCTCCATCGGAAGATACTACATTCACATCAAATCCGATGACGAGGAGGACAACCAAAACCCCAACGTCTCTGGAGATGCCAGGCGTGCACAGGAAGAAGCTAACCACGATGCGGCAGCACAGGAGGATGAGGACGAAGCGGAGGAAGTTCCGGGAGAAGATGACGACATGGACACGCAAGGATATACATCCGGCTATGCGTCAGAAGAAGAAGACGGCGGTTGGCATTACCGCGACACCGATCTGACGTCACGGGACATTATAAGTTCCCAACGGATGGCGATCTGCCTTGACGAGCCGCGTGAGGCTCAGTACATGGCAGGATTTATCGCACTCCAGCTGTCCAAGATGTGGGGGATGTTTGAAGGTGGTGAGGAGAGAACGATGAATGCCGGACTCGAAGGGAATCCGGGCTGCCCTTATCACAATGATTTCAGGAGGTACCCCAACATCACTGAGCATGATCAGGAAGGTATACTTTTGCCATCAACAATAACGAAGATTTCTCAATCGGAGAATGTTCGGACAAGAGCCTTCCGATCGGTTGAGGAGCGTGACGAATATATTCGTATGATGGTGAACAAATGCGAGGGACTATACACATTCTACAAGCTGTGGATTGCAGCAAGAATCCTCGATGTCACCAAGGAAGAAATGAAGCTCCTGGTCAAGGACCGAGTGCACCCGGTGGGTGATATTATTTTCAGATGTTTTGCACTAGCTTTCAACTGTAAGTATATATCATTCGTGAGGGATGGCCTAAACCTTGGCAAGCATGGTTACGCGGTCAACGTGAGCGCCATCATCTCGGCCATCGACCCGAACAAATGCGACACACCCCTGCTGGATTGGTGCCTTCGGAAAGGGCACTGGTTGCCAGAGGACTACAACAAGAAGTGTGTCCGGGCACGAGAAGCCCAGAAGAACTTGGACGAGGAGTTCCGCCGACGTACCCATAGGCTGTCCATTGGGGACAGGTATGCTTCGTGAAGATGATGATTGCGGTACGATGTGGGCCAGTCCCCATCTGTTACTTGCGTCACATCGACACTGTTTCGGTGGAACGACTTATGTCATGATTTATATTCATGTGTCCAAGATGAATGGATGTGTACATGGTTACATATTCCGACGACTATGACGCTCTGGATATTCATGGATGGAACTATTACCTTATAGATGATATCTTTTCATTATTTATGCATTGTCCATGGTATCTGGAATGGCTATGATTTGCATTGATTACTCACCGATGTTTCTTTGCCGGAGATATGCAGACCGATCACAAGCGGGCGCGCATGGTGGACATTTGTGGCCAACCCATTTATGGATGACAGCTGCGCGATGCGCAAATGCGGCAGCTGGAATGTTCACTGGCGGTCATGTGAAGTGGCCACAGTGTATTATATACACCTGCATATGGATGTGTGCTTCGATTGGAGGATGAATGTTTCACTTTTCGTACAATCGAACCCGGCATGTTTCACAGCGAATGAACGGTGTAGTGATAGCAAGTAAAAGAATGCACGACACGATTTCGTAGTTGAAGCCGTGGCCAGTGGAACGTTTTGTGGTGTTTGGACCGCATGATGAACAATGCGACCCAAATGGGGGATGTTAAAACCCTCTAGGCCCCGTGCCGAAATTGGGTAGCAGTTCTGAGGTCCTTGTTGGTGTTGCTTCCCAAGTTCCATTGATCGCCATTTGGCTCAAGGCTCAAGACACAATTGAGGTTCAAGATCTGATGTGTGACTGCGCACATACGTGACGGGCATTAAGAGCAAAACAACTGCTTGCGCCGCTTCGTCAGGACCACTGGTGTGATTATCATTCCCTCTTCCTTACAACGTTTACACGGGTTCGGCTATAACGGCATCGTCCGTATACACCTTTCTACGTGGTTGGTATTAAAGCTTGAGGGTTCGGTGCACAGCGTCCCACGGGACGTCACCTTGCCGTCTCTTGACACATACATACACGTATGTATAGATACATACACATATGTGTGCATACATACACATATGTATAGATATATACACACATGTACCTATGCAGACACATATATATCTATATATATATATATACATACACATATGTATCCATACATACACGTATGTATAGATACATACACATATGTATCCATACATACACGTATGTATAGATACATACACATACGTATTCATACATACACGTATGTATAGATACATACACATACGTATCCATGCATACACATATGTATAGATACATGCACATACGTATCTATACATACACGTATGTATAGATACACACATATGTATCCATACACGTATGTATAGATACATACACATATGTATGCATACATACACATATGTATAGATACACAAACATATGTATACATACATACACATATGTATAGATACATACACATATGTATCCATGCATACACATATGTATAGATACACACATATGTATCCATACATACAAGTATGTATAGATACATACACATATGTATCCATACACGTATGTATAGATACATACACATATGTATGCATACACATATGTATAGACACATACACACATGTATGCATACATACACATATGTATGCATACATACACATATGTATAGATACATACACATATGTATACATACTATGTATAGATACCTACACATATGTATCCATGCATACACATATGTATAGATACATACACATATGTCTCCATACATACACGTATGTATAGATACATACACATATGTATCCATACACGTATGTATAGATACATACACATATGTATGCTTACATACACATATGTATAGATACATAAACAAATGTATACATACATACACCTGCAGGCCCGCCCCGTGTTGATGTTTGTTTTTTCGTTGTTAAGATCAACCAGCAAACAGGCGGCCCTACGCCTCGGAGTCGCCACTGGACGGAATCTGGGCTTCGCTGATTGTTGTGCGGTGTCCCTTCACCAGCCACAAGAACATGTGTGCCACTTTATTTTTGCTCATGGAAATCCACTGGATTCTGGGCTTCGCCCAATTTTTCTCGCCGCGGTGTTAGGGGTTTCCTTTTTCCGAGTCGGTCAGGTGGTGGCAGTGCAAACAGCTCTTCAACGCGAGCTGATGGACAATGAGATCCGATTGCTGAAGCTGCTTGGCAATGGCAAGGCGCTTGCAGACGTGCGGCTGAACCTTCGAAATGGCTGTGGCTCAGTACTAAAATTGGCACCTTGGTAAATGGAACCAAAGAGTAAAACCTGCGTAACCCTACCTCTTAAATTTTGAGCCACACCCAAATCCCAAGAAGGGGTGCACAACCTCACCAACAATCCCAATCACACAGGAGTCACTAAGTTGATGTTTGGTCTATTGTTGCGGATGGCGGCTTAAACTTCTTCCCAACACACGCAGATCCATCCAATTGCACCCCATGTCCTCTTGGGAAGCATCTTTGTCAGCTGCTCAGACGTCGGATAGGCGTTCGAGAAGCAAAGACGCGACGAAGGTTTTGAGTCGACGGGGAATGAGTTGCCAGCAGGAAGCTGCCCACATACCATTTAGCAAAGTCCAGTATCTCTTGGCAAGACAACCAGTATCGACCGTCGCTCCTGCGCTTTTGAAACATGTCAGTTGTTTGTTTGTTTGTTTGTTTGTTTGTTTGATAGATTGATTGTTTGTTTGTTTGTTTACGTCTGTATGTGTTCGCTTGATTGATCAGATAGACAATTTCGGTTCAGACAACAACTGAGCAGATAGCTCCCCAAACCGGGAACACCCTCCAACAGATCTTCAACAGATCTTTTACACAATTGTCTGATCAATCATATCCACTGGGTTCATGTCGATTTCAAATGCCCATGTCACTGCTTTACAGACCCCCCCAAACCCCAAACCACCCCCCTAACCCCCCAGGCGTTGGGGTAGTGCCAGTCAACACCTTGCCCCAACGTTGCCGGCCGAATCGTCGACTCGTCCAGCGGTCGAGCGGTCGAGCGTGAGGTCGCTGAACCACCCGCACATCATGAAGATGCACGAGGTGTACTTCGAACAGGCAACGGAGATGCGTTTGTTTTGCCGAGTCGAAGCGGAGCAGCGGAGACTCAGCCAAAAGGTGTTTTTTTTCTTCGGCCCAAAGGAGAGGCTCTAAAAACAACGCAATAAGGGACCCAAAACATGGACACCCCCGTTTGTTCACCTGGCATTTTTTGTAGATATGAGCTTTAACGTCCGTTTCTGATTGCGAAAGTGTCACCTTTTGGGAATCACACAGGGAGGAACAAAAAGTTCTGGCGTGCGTTCGGTCGCCAATCCTTGCAGGAAGTGGGGCTACCCCCTGTCTTCCAAAGCAACCGACGCCCATTGAGCCATTTGGGTGTGTCATTTTGTGGGGGGTACCCTAAACGTGCAACAGAAGCCAATGGGATACCTTTCAGCCTGTTCTCCTGGCACAGCATTGAATAGTCTAACCCAACTGTTGCGTGTGAGGGACACTTGTCCAGTCTCGCGTTTGTTTGTTCCTTCAAGCATGGATTTGTTGGGACTTCCAAACGGTGTCGTTTTTTCTTGGTTGGTTCCTTACATGGTCCCCCAACCAAAGGCGGGTGCCTGTGACCGGGATGTCTGAAAATCGAGACGCAGGTTTGGCTTCAGGCAGGCTCATCTGGCCATGGTTCAAAGCCGATGGTTCCATTTTGGGATAGGGTGGGGGGGATAACGATGGCTTTGACCCATGGCCATATGGGTCCCGTGGATCCGGGTTCGGCGGGGGGGTTCGTTTCGATTTGGCCCATGGGCAAGGGGCCGCCCTTGAGATTTTACGGGCCGAGACCATTGTAAACCGAGACTCAAGCCGCGAAGACGCACAGGTCCAAGTTGTCGCAAGCCAAGATTGAGGAATCGTAAATTTGCACGGCCCAGACCAATACCCAAACCGCTACCCAACCGATACCCAACTCATGAGCCGCCATGCCGAATCCAACCAGCTGCCCTGCAGCCTCCCCTGGAGCTGCCAAAATGTACTTTGTGTGCTACATTTGTACTGACAAGTTGCGACTCTGCGCTGGAACTGCCAACATGTTCTTCATATACTACACTATGCTACACTTACTTGCACTGAAAAGCTGCGACTTTCGTGGGTATACTGCTGAACTTGTGACTTTCCAGCTGGAGCTGCCAAAATGCACTTTGCGTACTACACTTGTACCTAAAAGCTGCGGACTTTTTTAGCTGGAGCTGCCAACATGTACTTTGTGTACTACACTTGTACTCAAAAGTTGCGACTTTCGAGCCGAAGCTGGCAGAGTGTACTTCGTATACTGCACTTTCACGAAGGCGTCGCGACTTTCGAGCTAGAGCTGCCAAAACACTGCAAACAGATGCAGAGGCAAAACGATACTGACCGATACTGGGGCATAAGGATATAAGGGTTGTCCACGGGGTTGTTTTGTCACCCGAAACGGGTGGCTTTTTTGCGGGTTCTCAATGTACTGACCTGACCAAAAAAGGGCACCAACTTTCAAAAAAATAGGGATCACGGACCCAGCTTGTTTCTGCAGGTCGACTTTGTTTTTCGGGGTCCTTAGGGAAACTGAGACAAGGTTGGGGTCTTTGAAGCCTGTGAAGATTTGTTTAGTCATGATGGGGTAGGTGGACTATTAAGAATTAGGTTGCCCCTTCTGTTACTTCTTTCAGATTTTGCTTCGAACCGCGGCACAAGTAGTGAGGAGTCGATTTCCTTCGCAAAAGGAACAAATGAAAGCAGCTTCTCACTGGACCGTTTTAGTGGCAAACAAAGCAGCTTGAGCTTGTTTCAGTGCCAAGCGCCCAGGAGGTGAGCCTTTTGAACATCTAAACATCACCTTTTGAAGGAGGGGGCCTTTTTTTCCATTTCAGGCCACCTTCTTTTTGAAAGGTGTCCCTCGGATACACACCCATTTATAGCTGCCAAATTTGGGAACTTTATAAATTGACCCAGATGACATGCATTTTGCCTGTTCGATTTGTGGGCTCCCAAAAATCAAGAAGGCTGGAAAACACAGGGACCGACAAGCAGCTAGTTTCTGTTTAGTCTTCCCAACACAAGGCCGACAGGCCCTTTCCACTTGCTTAAGAATATGAACATGTGTTATTTCCCCCTGTTGGTTTTAAAGGGAATGTATCGCTACTCGAAATTTGCTCCTTTGGTCCCTTTGGTTTTGATGTTTTTGCGGTGTTTTTTTCTCTCCGCCCCTTTTCTCGTTCACTTGGGTTGACTCCCAGCGGTTCATCCGCCATCTTCAGAGGAATTCCTCTCAGTCCAAGGCAAAACAGAAAAGCAAATGGGCTTGTCTTAAATTCGGGGGATTCACAAATCCGCCGTCCCGGCCGCCTTACCACCGCAGCGGCTCTGGGGAAGAACACGAGAAAAAAAAACACAACGACTGAGCAATCTGGAGTCTCCAGACTGTTTTTGTTTGTCCCTCTTCCCTTCAAACAAAACCAAACAAAAGAGACGTTCTGCAGGAAGCTGGGAAATGTTCGACGTTTTTGGCGGAGCCGCGCGTTTCAGGAGGACGAGTTTCCGTTTGATTCGCTGGTTTTTTTCGACGTTTTTGGTGGAACTGCGCGTTTCGGAGGACGACGATTTTCCGTTTGATTCTCCGCGTCGCTTCCTCGGCGCCTCAGCCCACCCCAACACCCGGAGGCCTCGGATTCCGGCGCGGTGGCCAGCGGCGGGGGTGCCCACACACTGCCCGAGCCGAGCGGAGCGAGCGGATTGGGGGGGGATGCGGGAGGAACTCTGCAGGAGTTTTGGTGGAAATTCTGGGGACATGGAAGGGAAGAACCGGGGAATTTTCAGGGAAGAGAGGGGAATACTTACTATTCTTTGGTGCATGTTGCCAAGGGATGTTAGGACTGAACATTTTTTTGCCAACCAATGGGGTTTCCGTATTAAACCACTAAACGTTAAACTTTAGCAGGGGAGCAGAAAGCAACCGAGAATAGCTGCCATCGCCAAAAAACAATTCCTTGCATTGATTTGGTGGTAAGCCACTTTAATACCATGTGGTGATGTTGATTCATGTTGGGGTTGCCCCTTCTGAGCAAAACATAATGTGTAGATTATATATAGACAGAATAGATTGGTATCAAAAGGAATTATAGATTTTGTCGTGTTTCCTTTCAAGACTTCCCATGACCTTGGAGAACACATGACAGGTGGAAATGGTTTGTAGGTTCCCTGGGGGTTCGGTTCAGAGGTTTGGCGGAGCCCTTGCCATGCCAGCACCTGGTTCCCAACTCGCCACTGCATTGGCATTTTCCTCCATGTCCAAAAACACAAATACGAGAACAAACAAGCAGCGGTTGGGGGGGGGGGTGCTGGAATTGGAACTGTTTTTGGGATTGATCATTGACCCGCCGCCCGCGAAAGCCACAAAGCAGTTGCAAGTTGGAGGGGGCGATGCTGGTCATGTCGCCGCCTCATGTCAGGCTGTGAAAGGTAAGGTAGCACTCCGTTTGGACCTCATCAAAGTCTTGATAGGCCAAATCCTCGAGCAATTTGAGCAGGTCTCCCACAAAAACATCAAGACACCAAGATTTGGCCTTTCTTTCCTTGAGGCAAGAAAGACGCCAAGTCATTCTTTGGTCCCATTGGCACGATGGATGCCCTAAATCTGGCAAGTGCACCAACCACACTGGACCACACCCGACACCATGATCCATTACGATAGATTACGGAGCTGCGCTTGTTCCCCCTGCAATATGGTGAGAATTAGGAACCCTATCCCCCCAAAACCCCCGTAGCCTCAATTGGCAGCTGATTTGGCCTTTCTCTTGCTTCAGTCTCATGCCCCTATCATGGCTGTTGTTGGGAAACATTTTACATTTTTGCTTATTGTGGTTTAGTGGGAAATCCCCACTAAACTGCTAAGATTTGAGAATTGTTGCTCCCCTTCCAACGTCAACCAAGCTATCTGCAGGTTTGGGTCCTTTACCCGAGGTAACATCTACCTGGTCACCGAGCTGTGCGAGGGAGGGGACTTGTTCTCCCGCATCTTGCATCACTACGAGAGGACCGGGGAGGATTCCGGATGTTGCTTTGGAACTCGCCGAATTGACCTCTAGTGGTCAGCCCCTCTTTTTTTGTGGGGAGGGGGATTCCATTCAAAACCAACCACCTAAACAACTTGATGCGCAAATCCACAGATCTGGGTCTTCAAAATGGAAGGCTGTCCGGTGTCGGTTTGCATTAAGCAGGTTTTTCCAACTTTAGGGTCTGACAGGTCTGCAAATATTTGTGGATACAGCATGTGACGACGTAGGAAGCACCCTCTGGTTGTTGGTTCATCGCGATACGAGTTGCCTAAGTGAATATCTTTGCGTGGTTCAAGTCAACACGAGGCCATGCTGTCCGTCCCCATTCTGTTCAGGGGTCTTTCTCTTGAGAACACGGGCATCGGACCTCACGAAAACTTCTAGGCCAGTTTGCAGCACACCAAGCAACAAAAAGACGTTGAAGCACACATGGGTTCTCTAAATAGGGGTACTCCATATACCTTTATTTCCCTTTAAAATTGACTCACTTGTCCAAAGCGTATCTTTGTTTTGGTCCACTTTTGGTAAAGGTTGCAGAAGGTTAATTAACCTTTTTGTTATTTCTGAGTCCTTTGGGCAACTGAGTGGAGACAACCCGAGCGCCCTCAAAAAACAAGAAGCCATGCACATATTTCCGCTTCGGGATTCGTCCGACTCCCGAGTCATTCGCCGACTGCACGACAGGTTGAAGCAACCGATGACGGAGAGCCACGTTGCCTTTATGATGCTGGGACCTCAGATTTAATTCTACTTGACTATGTAATTATCTATCTGCCCTCGTACCTTTTTATCTGTCTATTTATCTATCCATCCGTTTGTCTGTGTGGCTGTGGGTCAAAACCAATGGTACCATTTTTGGGTAGGTGCACCACCCATTTTAGAACCTTTTTTAGTGGTTGGATTGAATGGGATGTTCTTTCTGGGGCTAACCGATTTGGATTTTGACTCATGGCCGCGTACGTGGGGATCTATCCTGGGTCCCCCAGTGGTGCCCTGTTACCCTTTTTTGGAGGAGGGTTCCCCTACTAAAATCGACTACAGAACAAAGTTGGTACCCTTATTCTAACCTCTCTACTGGAGGACCTAGTATCTATTTTTGTTGAAGTGCGTCCAGTTCCCACGGGTTGTCCGAGCCATTCCCTTTTGGAACCCCCAAAAGTGGGATCGATCGATTCAGAAATGATCAGAGTGCAACCTGAGATCCAGTCACCCCGCGGAGTCCCCGGCACGCTGTGATTTTTCACCTAAACAGACCAATCCGTTTCACATGTCTTCAGAATGGCGCAAGGGTAGGAAACCTCATATATATGAGCTGCACGAGTGGAGAGTACAAAGCAAGGCGAGATGAAGAAATTGAGCAACCGGCCTGTTCAAAGGCATTTTCTGATCGGGGGAGGTAGCGGTATCTTGAACTGGGTATACGGTGTATACGGGATGTGTTGAAATTTGTTATTGGTTGCAGGCTTTTGATCTTATGCAAAGCTGCTGTTTGTGGTATCGGGAATCAAGACCGCATGTGTGGTGATACGTACGCAGACTGGATGTGCCTCTTGCATCCTCGCTGAGTCTGCAGTTAAGATCAATGAGAGGTTCTAGCGGTTGATTCCTTGTCCATTCTTTTCAATCATCGTTCTTTTCAAAAACCGGCTGTTTCCCCTGGGTTTTTGATGATTTCCTGAATCCAAGGATCCCTGGAAAGAATGGGGAAGGTACCCCTAGCAAGGTTTGGGGATAAAACATGATTTGCCCATCAAGCAAAACCCAAAACTCGCCGAGGCTTGCAACCAGGCTTGCAGGATTCAGCAAGTACATCCAGTATTGGCGTAGAACTAATGAGTATTGCTTAGACCCCGACCAGTAAACCCAGACCCACTGTACTTATTTTGCAGCCCTTATTCAGTATTGTTGTGGCTGAGTGTTGGTTAGTTGGGTCCCGAACAGGACACAGACACACAAAGACAACATGTGCAACAGGCAAAAGGGGACAACTTGGGCAGTTCGTGAATCCCAAATAAGCTATAGGCCATGAACGCAGAAGGGACTGCAAAAAGCATTCCGTTCTTACTATCACTTGTCCAAATCGACTTTTCGACCTGTCAAGGTTCGAAACGGTTAAGCTTTATTTCCAGGCCAGTGGGCAAGTGAGAACATGAAGAGTTGGGGCAGTATCCTTCAGCAGGGCCTGTCCAATGCCAAAGGGCTTGCGGGGTGGGTCTTCCATGGGTGAGTTGAAAAATGATTTGTTTCTAGGGGGTTGATTCCTTTTCATTCTTTTCAACCATCGCTTTTTTGCAAAAGCAAATGCTGTTTCCCCTGGGGTTCTGATGGTTTGCTAGAAAGAAAGATCCCTGGAAAGGATGGGGAAGTGTCCAGTAGAATGTTTCTGTTGACATGTTCCGCGAGATTCCATCTGCTCTGGTCGCGCCACTGTGCTTCAATCCTTATTCTAACCTCTCCACTGGAGGACCTAGTGTTACATGGCAGGCGTGCACGCATTAAGACACACTGTACAAAGCTCCAGATTGCTCTGACTTCTTGGATCGCTGGCCAAAGGTGAGTCCGGTTGCCCGAATAAAGCCTTCCACATCCTAAGGTCAGGCCATGGGTTTCGCCTCGGCAGGCTTCGTTTCCACTTGGCTGTGGTTGTTGTTCAGGCTGCCCCTGAAATTCGGACGCAAAGCCACCATGTCTTGGGTTGGCACACACACACGCGCGCACCCTGCGGCGTTTCGTGTACAAAGGTTTTGTCTCCCTTTCGCCAGGCAGCAGATTCTTTCTGCGACCAAGTACTGCCACGACAAGGGCATCATTCACCGAGACATCAAGCCGAAGCCTAAGGAGATCAGGTGAAATGGGGCTCTTCAGCACAAGTGTCGTTTTGATGTCTTTGTTTGGTCAGAAACAGATGAGTTCCACTGGTTTAGATTGGTTTTATAGACCTTGTACCAGCGCAAACTACTTTCCTATAGGTCACCTATGCTCTTGAGGGCAACCAACCCTTTTGATCTTGGCTTAGGGAACGAAAAGGCACGTAGACGACCAAAAGGCAGCCCGCCATCGAACCAGGGTGCCCCAATTTTTAGACACGTGCCCAACCATTGAATCGTCAAAACTCGCGATGTAAAGATTATTATGTTAGCTGCCATGACATGACAGGGTGCTTAATCCATGTGTGTAGCGACGGGTGGTGAGGAGCTACATCCTTGTTATTGTTTAGGCCTTTTGATTTTTCTCGATGCAGAGTAGCTTGTCTATAGCTTGTGCTTTGGCACAAAGTTTGCGTTGGTTGAATCAGAGCCTCCTTCTGCTTGAAACATGTGGTTGCCCTCAAGCGAAGACATGTGCCGCACATTCTCCGTCATCCCCAGCGGAAGCTGGCTAGTGGTAGCCTGACGCAAGACTGGCAACCGCACTCCCGTTCAACAGCACCGAGTTTCTTTTCCCCAGAAGGACTTTTGGCCCAGGACTTGTGACGACCCATCGTTGTTCTGTTTGGTTTGGTTGACCCTGAAAATGTTTCCTGATAATAAGGGTGACTCGTCTTGCTGCTGCGATAGGCAGGGAATGACCGTTCCGGGTGTTGGGAATGAACCCAGGGATTTCCTCGCAGGAAGCACGAGGGGATGGTTTTCGCGGGGTCATTCCAGCTCATTCCCTGCTTAGAGCCGGCCAGTCAGTGGCCTATTTCGTTTGCTGCGGCAGACCAATTTGCTTCTGTGAAGGATCCTTCGGATGAATCGCTCTACCTCCAAGTGCCAACGCTCTTTTTACTTGGTATCATGTCAACCCTGGACTAACAAAGGGATCGGTTTCTTTTTCACCGTCTCAACATGATTTCAAGGGAATCCCCGTACGCAAGCAATTGTGATAGGCCCTTAAAAGGTTCCATGTGTTGTTGGACCCAACCGAGGCCTGAGAACATACTCTTCGTGGATCGCAGCGCAAGCTCTCCGCTGAAGATGCCGCGCCGTCCTTGTTTTGGTCGCTTAAGGAGAGGCATTAGGGCTCGCTAATATGTTGACCCATGTTGTCAACTGGTGTTCCACAATCTATGCCTAGAAACACTCTAAGAAACCAGTTCTAAGATTCTAAGAACCTTGCTGGGAGGGGGGGGGTCTTTGGCTTGCTTATGGGGCTCCACTTGCCAATCGATTGGTGCCATGTGGTATCATTTTCCGTTGTTCAAGCGATGCAGTTTGGCCATGTTGGAAATCACACTTTGGGCAGGCATGTCAGTCACTTGAATGGACTCAGTTTGCTTGCGTTTGGTGCATGAATTAGCTTGGCCCTGCGCTGGCTGAATTTGTCAAGCTGTTTACGAGTCTTTTTTGCTATGCATCACAAGTCGCACGCAGTGTTCTTTGCCTCTTTTGAAAAGCTAACGCAGAGATCCAAACCGATCAATGAATTACAACTTTGTATGCCACAGGTGTTAAATAACTTCAAAATGTGTTTCAGTTAGACATCCCCTCCCACTGGGAAAAATGTTGGGTTTCTGTTTCTGGCTACCCCGACAAGCCAAGAGGCTTGGACTCGAAAACGAGCGGCTTATTCATGCATCCTGGTTTACACGGGGGGACCCTCGAAAAGGGACCGCCTCTAGGTACGGTGACGACTTTTAAATATGTGGGGGCCGGGCCTGGGCTTCAGGGCTGGGAGGTAGTGTAAAATTGTTCACCTATTTTAGTGTCCGGGTGTTTAAGTGGCGACACCGTATGTGAGATGGGGTTGAGAGTAGCCAACAGAGCCTTTTTGAAAGCAACAAGTCATGGCGTATTTCGCTGCAGACAATGAACTCGTCTTTTCTTTTTTCGCACCGATCTTCCTTTGTCTTTTTTCCGCAGACCAGTGGTTCAACTTGTTCAGCTGGTTCCGGGAAGGGTTTTCCTTGACTTGCTGGTGATCGTTAGGGAATGACCTTCCGGGTGTTGGGAATCAACCGTTTGGCGATTCCCTTCAAGGAAACCACAAGGGATGGTTTATCTCGGGTTCATTCTAATTTTCAACCCCTGCCTATCGCGCCAGCAAGTTGAACATCTGAATGCCGAGCGCCCCTCGTTCTGCGGGGCAGACACAATTCCAGCGCTTTTGCCAGCATCGACTTCGGGCTCGCCAACTTCCACGAGAAGATCAGGGAGCAGGCCGCCCAAAAAAAAACCATGGTTTCCCCCGCAAGACCTGGGCATCTTGGTGGTGAAAAACCAGCCATCCGGTTCAACTTACGCCTTTTTAGTGGGTTTTAGTCGGTTTAGTGGTCGGGTTTCCGTATTTCACCCACAAGTTAGTCACTTTCAGATCCGTTTGGACAGCCCAGGAATCTCCACTTGAAGGAATTGGAATAATTCGTCACTTAGGGCCTGCCCAGTCTGTTCTCATCGCTGTTGGAGTTCACCCTTTGACTTTCGCCTTGTTGATGCTCCAGTTTGTTTTCCTTGCCAACAAGTTCAAGCTTGTTGCGGTGGTCGGTGTTTGGCCCAGGTGATTCCTTTCTTCCTTCAGCAGAAGGTCCCTTTGAAATCAATTTAAGTAGGGAAGCGTGTGCTCTTTGAGCCACCAACAGATGGATTGATCAACCCAAGAGTTCGGGCCTTTGAGGCCTTTTTTTGCCTCTAGGGGCTAGGTCCCCAAGCTAAGTGCCCTTTCTCACCGTTTCTTTTTTGGTTGGGAGGGTTCCCCTACGAAAAACAGACTACAGAAAAAAAGGGTACCCTTATTCTAACCTCTCTACTGGAGGACCTAGGGGGTCTCGTTTTGTTTTCTAGATGGGACAACTGCCCGGGTTCAAATATTCGAGGATGGCTTTTCCTTTGGGTTCCTTGCCCCCGACCAATCCTTAGGTACACAACGGTGGATATGGCCATGGGGCAGAACCTATGGCTCCATTTTGGAGTGGATGAACATCCATTTGCACGTTCACCAGGGGTACAGGGTTTTGACCCACAGCCATATATGAACACAACCATTGTTTTAATTACTGGTGGCCTGCCTGAACCCCAGCTTTGTCGGAGTTGAGAGCGGGGCCGGGATCCTTCCGGACCCATTGGACCGGACTTGGGCGTCGAATCAATATACGGGTGTCCTTTTGATAATTAATTTTGGTTAGAAATCGATGGGTTCCAGTGGTTTAGCTCACGTTGATGCGCCATCTACCCGCAAAAACAACATCTATTTCTTGCCCGCAGCAAACGACACGGGGGCTTAGCCCAAGGAACGAGCCGTAAAACCCACCGGACTTTCAATGGAGCAACGTCCAAGGCGTATTTCATCATACCCAAACTCAGTTGTCCAAAGCCGACCTTTTGACCTTTTGGTTTTCCCATTTTGGTCCATTTTTAGTAGAGGTGCCAAAAGGTTAACCTTTTAGTTCTGGGTCCTTTGGGCAACTGAGCAAAAGGTCCACCGAATTGAATTCGATGAATTCGATTCGCGGAGGCCAAGGAAGTGAAGGTTGCGCGCAGCGGCACCATGGGCCGGTTGGCGCGCATGCTGCCGGCGCCCCAGTCAAATTTCGACTCGATTTGGTCAGCTCAAATTGAGCGATTTGCTCGGTTGCCCAGTGTTTCCGCCCTTTTTTCCTTTTTTTGGGTACGGATTCCCCTTTAACATGGCTCCTTAAAAGATACATTTTGCAACCATTTGAAACATTGGCTTTTTCCACCAAAATAAATAAAGGGACACCACCATTTACAAGGCAATGTTCAGGTGTATAATGTAAGGATCCCTGTTTAAACTCAACCAACCAAAAAAACGGATGCCCATTTTTCACATGGCCACTGGGCATCTGAGTTTGGTTGAGGGACCGAAAATCGACCCAAAAGCACTTTTTGGGGAGAACAAACGCGGGGGACCTCAAAAAATGATCGGACACGAATCCCCCAAAGGGTTGTTCCATCCACTAAAGGTGATCAACCGTCTCAGAGCTAGCAACCCTGTGGCTCGAAATGTTTTGGCTTATGAGCTCCTGAGACCCTCACCTACAACACACACATGGGTTTGTCGGTTTTAGATGCCCTGAAAATGGCGAAAATGGCTGGCTTCCCTTGTTAGAATGAAGAAATCCTAGGGTGCAAAAACGAAAAAGACGCGGCCAGATCTGTGTGGGGCCCTCTTCGATTCCCAGAGAAGACCCCCATGAGTCAGGTGTTGTGATTTCCCCAGGGAACGCTGGGTTGGGTTGTGAGCAAAACTGCAGCTCGGCAAACATGGCGATCTGACCCCTTTATCTTTAAAGTTGTTGAGTCAGGGTTGTGGGATCACTCGGGGTTTATCCAATCACTTCTGTGATATCTTCGTGAATTCCCTCTTACCTTGACTGCTATTGGGTTGGATCTTTAGACTCTATTTTTTTGGGACATCAAGGGGTTTTCCGCTAACCCACAGAAAGTTAAACTTTTTGCAGAGGGGTCAACAGCAACAAAGTTATGGGTTGGTGTTTGGGAGGTCCTTTTGATGTATCACAGAAGTGGTCAGTTCCCACAGCCCTGTGTCAAGTTGTTGTCTCGTTGCGGTGGATGGTGAAGCCAACATAAAAGTTTGAGCCGCAAAAGCTTGGAGTTTGAGCCAGTGAATTTGGTGGAGCCGGCAAAAACTCGATCTATTCGTGCAACACCAGGCTTACCTTCCATTTGGATAAGAATATGTTTATTTTCCCCTGTTGGTTTTAAAGGGAATCTATCACTACTGGGAATCTTTTTCCAGGGGACTTAAGCAAATGGAGCTTGCCTTTGAGCTTCTTGGACTATTCAGGGCCCTCGTCGTTTATCCCCTCGCGGACTCTCCCAGTGATCAGAACAGTCCTTCAGATAGGAGTCCATGCTGGCGCAAGCATTTCCCCACTCCACTTGTTTGCCCGGCTTCTTTGCAAAGCTTCCAAAAGAAGCAACAAAAACAGAAGAAGCGGCACCCGGAGTCTCCCAGGTCCCCCAGTAGAGCCCTTTTACCAACTTTTTTGTTTGGGAGGGTTCCCCTACTAAAATAGACTTCAGAAAGGGTACCCTTATTCTAACCTCTCTGCGGGAGGACCTGGTCTCCATGACCCCCCCAAAAAAAGGCGTATACCCGTTGAAAGAGGCCTTGCAGGCTGCCATCAAGCGCATGAGGTATGGGTGGAGCTAGGGATGCGCAGGAATACAAGCTTGCAACTCATACCCCTCATGCAAGTGGCAACCTTGAGACCTCCAAAATCCCGAACCTCCACTTGACCGTTGTTGGCGTGTTTTTTTTGTTTGCTTTTTCCCCGTTTTGTATTTTGTTGTTGTTTTGTGGTTCTGATCATGTTTAGTAGGGCGCTGCAAGAAGCTCCATCTTCTCAAGATGTCATCAAAAGCCAAGTGGGTGGTTCCAAAATAGACCCCCTTTGTTGGGGTCGGTTTTGAAGGGAAGCACAAAGGAAACTTGGTGGCTCCCAGCCATCCGGTTCCTTAGCTTTGTAGCTTTTCAGTGTTTAGTGGTGTTTCCGTATTTCGCCCACTGAGATTTAGTCACTTTTAGCGTGGAATCCGAAAACGGACAGCCTAGTGGAGAACTCCTTCTTGGCAGAGAAAACCGTTCCGAGGAAAGTTTTCAGGATGCCCGTAAAACCATTCAGAGGGTAGTTGACATGTCACTTGTGTGGGGGAGCAAAGGAGCTTGGTGCAAAATACGGTTTTTGGCAGTAATAGAATCGTATTGTACCATAAGTATGTAGCGGCATTTGAAAATTTTTAGTTTGAGGTGTACCCCTGAGACGAGCGCAGGAATGGGGGGAAGACCACGGTTTTGAGTTTTGACGGGGTCCAAGCTGAAAAAAGACGCAGGCCATCGGTGAACGGGCGCCACCTCATCCCGTGGCATGAACGGAAGCGAGCCCGGACCCCGACGCGTGACAAATGGGGCTGGACGAAAATATTGGGGGAGGGGGGGGGGAAGCTGTTTCTTTTTTGGGGGAGTTGAATTGGACCTTCATGGGTTGGACATATATATATATATATATTTGGGAGGGGTGGGGGGGAAATCTGTTTGCATTTTTGGGGAGTTGAATTGGACCCCCGTGGGTTGGACAATTTATTTTATTTTTTGGGAGGGGTGGGGGAAGCCTTTCTTTGGGGTAATTGGACCCCCCCCGGAAAAATGGCGCAATAGGTTTTTTGTTGCTGGTGGCCTCCCGGTGACCAGAGAACAAAGGGGGTACCAACTCCCAAAGAAGACGAGCCACCCGTATGGGCGTGGGAGTTGACTCGTTTTAGGGAAAGGGGACCCACAAAGGGCCCTTCAAGAGCGTCCTTGAGGCACGGGTGTGTGTTTTTTTAGGGAGTCCGTTGGGTTTTGAAGGAAATGCCAGAGAAAACCCACCATTTTGGTGGTTCCAACCAATTTTGAGACAAACCCATATGGCCATGAATCTTATAAGAACCCCCTCAACCTCCACTGTGGTGGACTCAACTTTCAATTGAATGTCCACAAGATTCATTGTGCGTGCAATGGTGGAAGCTGCTCCGCAGCCACTCCAAGTGGCTGAGTGGCTGAGCGGGCTGTCCTGTGGCTGCCCCCACGGTTCAGGTAGATCCGGTCTGTTCGCAACTACTCACGCTGCCAGCGTGTGTTTGCTTTCTAGGGCGCCTAGGTCCCCCAGTAGTGCACTTTTACCGTTTCTTTTTTGGTTGGGAGGGTTCCCCTACTAAAATAGACTCCAGAAAAAAGTTGGTAGCCTTATTCTAACCTCTCTACTGGAGGACCTAGGTGAGGTCGCCGGTGGACCACGGGATCAGCTTCACAAGTAGAAAGGGCCCAGATGGTGAACGTTTTTTCTTTCCACGTTCGGGGGGGCCAAGAAGCTACAAGAAACAAGCCAAGTCCTTCTCTTGGTTGTTGTTGGGAAACATTTTGCCCATTTTTGGACTTCTTGTGGTTTAGTGGTTGAAATCCAAATCCACCGAACAAAATTTGATGGTTTGTTTGCTCCCAAAACTCCAAGGTCAACCAAGTTCCAAGCTGCCTTCCGAATGGAGGGTGTCCTTCCATCAGATTTTTCCCCGTCCGCTAGGGTTGCAATTTTGCCACTCAGAGCGGCATCAATGGGGGGGGGGTAGCTACTTAAATGGGCTGAGTGGCTCAGTAGCTGAGCCCAGATTGCTGATTCTGTCTAGACTTAGGATACATTTTACGTATTATACCAGCTGAAAGTGAAGCAAACCATAAAATATACATTCTATAACTGGGCCTAACTCTAATCATGAAAGGATTCCCAATTAGAAATCATACTCATGCTTTCAGGGAGCAACACCTGGAGGTCGCAGACGCACGAATAAACTCGCCTGAGTTTCTGGACAAAAAATATATTTGTGGGAACACCGGTTCAAACGGTACATATGTTTTTCTCCTTGCCAGGTTGCGTGTTCAAACGGTCCCCATTTTTGTTCTTGCTCCACATGGAACACCGGGCTTGGTACAGAACCCACAAGAAGCCAGTAGAGTGTATACACCCCATGAAAACTGGGGGCTTCGGGTGTGGTTTGTCAGGGTCCCTACAATTCAGCCTTGGTGGTTCTAAACATCACGATTTGGGCCCATTCCAAAAGAAAGAGAGCTTCCATTCGGGGTGATGTTCGAAGAGGAAATACACATCAACCAAGGTCACGGTGACTGAATAATAGCCTTATAGTACCTCAACCCCCAATTCCTATTTTTTGGAATCCCATCCGGGTCCAGCGGAGAGCCTTAGGGAATCCACCCCCCAAAAAAAATCATCATACGCCCAGGTGATGTCTCCATCAGCCTCGCAACCTTTCGAACCCTCCCGAACTTTGGGGAACCTTCCCTGTTGCCTCGAACCACTCCGGAGCTCCGCGCAGAGACCAAATCCTCAGTTGTTCAGTGGCCCCCTTTTTCCCCCTTTTTTTTGGTGGCTGCCCCACTAAAATGGTCGTCCCAAAAAAGGGTTCCCTTTTTTTCCAGGGTCACTGACAACTGAGAATCCATAGCTTCCAGCTGTAGGGTTTCCTCCATTTCCCTTTTTGCAACCTATTGATGGAGTTTCCACCAGTCAATTGCAACGTTGAAGGGGAAATCCAGTCACTGCTGGGGATTCCATAGCTTCCATTTGCAAAATAATATTTGTTATTTTCCCTGTTAGTTTTCAAGGGAATCTATCACTACTGTATATAAATATGAAAAAAAAAACATCCAGGGGACGACAACGCAAATGGAAGATTGCTATTGTCGTTCCTCAACGGTTTTCAAGTCGATTCCGGGCGAAACGAGGTCATGCAGAAGGCAGGGACGCCGCACTACATGGCCCCGGAGATGATCGAAGGGCGCCTCGTCGCATTTTTGTTGGGGGGTTACACATTGGGCCGCTTTCCCTTGGTCTCCCGGAAGCAACTTCCATTTGCTTATTTGGGTGTGGGTCAAAAATAGGTTCCCAAAATGAACCCTGGTAAATGGAAACATGGACTAAAACCTGCTGTCCCCTAGTGGTTTAATTTTGACCCTCACCCATTTGAAAAATAAACTTGTGTTTCCCCTGTTGGTTTTGAAGGGAATCTATCACTGATGAATATAGTATTTTTCTTTTCCGGTGGACTTAAGCAAATGGAAGAAAATAAAGACCCCAAAAAGGGCACGCTTCAAAATCAGGCACACCCAAATGGGTGCTTTGAAGGTACCTCAGCCTTAGGTGCTTAGAAGAGACTAGCCAAGCCGTATGTGCCGGGTTGATTCAAAAGCAGAACCAACCGGTTTCGCATCAAGTGGACATGCCACGGAGTGGCCACAGGGGTCCGGCTCGTCCCAAATCATGTTGTTTAGGTCCCCCAGTAGTGCCCTTTCCACTTTTTTTGGGAGGTTCCCCTACACAAATTGACTACAGCCTTGTTCTAACCTCTCTACTGGAGGACCTAGCTTAAGAATATTTGTATTTTTTCCTGTTGGTTTTAAGGGAATCTATCACTCCTGGAAGTACTTGTATGTTTTCCAGGAGGCTTCAGCAAATGGCAGTATTGGGGGTCGGAAAGGTGGCCCCTTGGACCCTGCAAGCCTTGTACAGATCGAATTTCGACCAGGGGCCAGCCATCGGGTCGGAATATCGGCCATCTGATTGCAATATATTTGGTGCTCTCCAGAGTCGGTAATGGGACGACAAGGAAACCTCTAAGGTTTCAGGTTAATTTGGAGCAATTGGCACCTAGAAATAGTATCGAAGTAGATCACAGGGAGGGTCCCTCACTGCGAAAAATAGGCCTCCATTAATCCATGGATATTTAGGCAAGCAACCACATGTTGCGGGACTTATGCTGTTGGTTTCCCCCTTAGAACATGGATGGTTTACAGATGCACGGACCGCTGAAGAAAGACGACTTTCCTCTTGGAAAGGGGCCAAATGTGCACTTCTATGTTAGTTGGTGGGAGGGTAGTGAAACCCTGTGAATACTGGTCCCACCAATCTCAACTGGTGCCTGGCGCATCCATCGCAAGAGCCCTGTTTTGAGCATTCCTGAAGCAGAGCGATGGAGTCGATATGGCGATGCATATGTCCAAGCGCGCGCCGAAGCGGTGACGCCCCACCCCTGACTTTGGTTGGTAGTTTCTTCCTGAACTTCCCGAGACGGGTGTTGTTCCTATCTGCCAGGTAAGCCTCAGTTGGGTTAGTGGGGATTTGAACCTCGGGTTCTTGTAGATACATGGGAAACTGTGAAAAACCTCCAAACCGGCCAACACACCAATTGAGGGTAAGCTGATTGTAATACTCTGTTCACATCCTACAGGGGTGGATCCACAAAAAGAACCACACTGACTCCCTCTAAGCGGATTGTCGGGAGGCCCTCGCAAGTTGTTGTTTCCCGAAACTGGGCTCTCGGAAATCGTGTCCAAACCTCTTAGGTAGAAATTTGGCTACGTTGCGCCAGATGCTTTTCAGAAACCAGTTTTCTACCCATCTGCAAGGTAATAGGTGCTTGTTTTCAACAATTAATGCACCTTCCATTTTTTCAATGATGCGTCGTCAGGGCTGGCTGATTGGAGCATACTTTTCTTTAGGGTACCCCTTTACCAAAAGAAAACGCACACACACACACACCATTTTGGGGTCCCCTAAAAAGATACACATCCAAATTATGCTTGTTCTCATTGCCACGGAGTGCTTTTGGAAGAAGCAATCACAGCCACTGGCATTTGAGGGGCTGGTGAGTCGATTTTTGTGCTTAGACAACTTCTGGAAGGGGGATTGCTTGCTCCAGGCTCCTTGGGCATGGGAACCACGGTTTTTTAAAGCCTTATACCCGGCTTCAAGATAAGAACCGCTCCTTCTTTTTTTTCCAAAAAATGATGTTCATATTTAGTCTTCTTAATTTTCAATAATCCCATCTTAGCCAATTGTTCAAAACTCGGGTAGATGAAGGTTAGTAAGGGACAATCCCCTTGCCATAAATTCTAGAAAACGGTTTGGATGTGGCTTTTGTGGTTCCACCCCTGTAGAAGGTTAAAAGAGTACTAAAAGATTACTAAAACAGGACCAACAGGGGGAAAGAACAGGTGAAATCCACAAAAGGCGCATCCAAAACGGTTTCTAGATAAATAGCTGCGGATATCCACCTTCTTATTTCTTGAAGCATGGTTTTGGGTAGACCATTTACGTACTGAGTCTACCGGTTTTAATAATGGCTCAGTTTCTGGGTTAATCCTTTACTGAAGGGGTTAAACTTTTATGAAGGGGTTTACCAAAGGGGTTTACCCAAATGGTATTAAGCTGTACATTTAGTTTCTCGGTTCAGGTTCTTTACCGGGTTTTGATTATGACTCAGTTTGGTCTGTTTCGGTGCTCCAAGCGTGGGAAACCCCTGGGTTCCATCTCGCCGAGGTCTTACGACCAGAAAGCGGATCTCTTTAGTCGGCGCCTCAAAGATCCATCGGAGTTCTCTGGCTGCAACATCCTCATGGTCCCCCAGTGCCCTGAGAACCCTTTTTGGTTGGGAGGGTTCCCCTACTAAAATAGGCTACAGACAAAAGGGTACTCTTTTTCTGACCTCTCTACTGGAGGACCTAGTCAATCTCTTCAAACCTTCCTCAACTCAAGGGCTGAATTCTTAAATGGCTATGGGTCAAAATTAAACCACCAGGACTTGGACTGCAGGTCTGAGTCCATGTTTCTGTTTCTCAGGGGTCCTTTTTGGGCACCTATTCTTGACCCACAGCCAAATCTTCAAACCTGACCCCCTCTTTCTGGAGTTGATCCAAGTTTGGGGTTTGTATGTCGCAATTTTGTCCGGAGGACAGCCTTGCAAAATCCTCCTGTCCACTTTCACTACGTTTGGGATAGCGAAATAGCGTATTTGGAAACTGAAATATTTAGTGAACCTGGTATTGTACAGTTTGAGGTTCACTAACTAGAGACCAAGTGCGGAGCAAAGCGCCTTAAGGCTGTTTTGTGACATGCCCCCTTGAAGTTGTCCGTTTCTTTGGCTTGTGCTCCGGAGACTGTAAATGCCTATGTGCGAGGTGTTTGTTGGGGGGACAAAGCATATCATATTGTGTATAACATATACATACTACAATATATATATATATATGTATATTATATACACATGCGCACGTGCACGATGTTTACTGTTGATTCAGAGCCATAGGGGTCTCTGAACGAGTATCTGGTGACTAGGGGCCATCATCTTGGGACCCTGACCGTCGCATGACCTTTTGTTTTTTATGGCTTTAGATCAGTATTTGATAGGTCATAGTTCTTCATGATTCTCAAGGGCTAATGTTGCGTGCCAAGGCGATATCAATCCCTGCAACATGCGCTGCCAGTGGAGGGTACGTCTTCCAAGCATGACACCAGCCCGTGCGAGTGGATGGATCTCAATTTTTCACATGTTTGGTTGTTGTCTAGGTCCCCCAGTAGTTCCCTTTTATCCTGTTTTGGGGGAGGGTTCCCCTACTAAAATAGGCTACAGAAAAAAAATCAGGTGCCCTTATTCTAACCTCTCGAATCTGGAGGGCCTAGTTGGACCCTTGGTGCTTTGGTTTCCAACAGGCCGGTCGCCAGTCGCTCGAACGCAGGCATCGGGGTGATCCTATGCCAGCTCTTTACCGGCCGCGCGCTCGAGGTCGATTTTGATTCGTCATTCGATGAGCCTTCGGGTTCGGTCGATGAGGCAACTGCCTGCCAAGTGGTGAGCCAACTGACGAGTTTCTGGGTGGGGAAATACGTTCGTTTTATACTCCCCCATTTTTTAAAAGACCTCCACACGGTGTTTGCAGGAGATTTGTTTTGTTTGTGGCTTATTTTTTATGACTCCCCTGAGTGACTACAAGTCATGCCCGTCATGGGGGTTTGACCCGAGAGGTTTCCCGCTGGGAACCCAGAACTTTGGTTTGGTTCCCATGACTAGTGGTCTGTAGGCTATGGCCCATTTGGAGTACAGGATGTCAGTGCTAAAGGGAATCTATCACTACTGGAAATATGTTTATTCTCTTCAGAGGGCTTAAGCAAATGGAAGGGATGTGGTGGGGCACTCGCTAACTCTCAACCACAAAAATCAGGGGACGGAACCCGAGTTGTTCTCATGCTCATTGGGGTAGCTGCATGTTTTGAGTGTTGCTCGGCTCGGATCCCGGGAAAAACTGCCCCCTGGCTGACGTATGGCACGTGCGTGCCAGCACGCCTGCGGCCGTGAGTGCGTGAGTGCGTGCGTGTTTGTGTCTGTGTTTGTGTCTCTTTGTCTCTGCATGGGCATGTGTTTGTGTGTCGGCATCCTGGCAAACGGAAACCTGGGCTAGAACCCGCGGTCCAATTCCTGGTTGAATTTCGACTACCAGTTTCCAGGAGAGACTCTCTGATTCATATGGGACCCTTTTGGACCGTGAGCTCTTGGGGTTCCATGTGCGTCACCATGGATCCGCCCAATGTTTGAGTCCACGTGTGACTAGGTCCCCCAGCAATTGGTGCCCCTTCTCACCTCGTTTTTGGTTGGGAGGGTTCCCCTACTCAAATAGACCACAGAAAAAAGTTGGTCCATAAGTCTAACCTCTCTGCTGTAGGACCTAGGTGATGCAGCGAATACTGTGGATGGTTGCAAAATCCGTTTCGCACCACCTAAGGCATGGTTTCAACCATGGTTTCAAGGTGGTGCAGGATTTTGTCCATCCACGGTATGAGCCACTTGCTCGAAACCGATTCGGGTAGATTGAGGATAGTAAGGGAAAGGATAGTAAGGGACAATCCCGGACCATTCTAATACCAGCTTTTGAATATGACTTATACTTACCTCTTAAAAACCCAACTTTTCAACTTTTTGGGTAACATGGGCTATATGTCTGTAAAAGATTGTCTTCCCCAATCCTTGGAGTTTTAAGGGGTAAGATATGACTTATAGACCTTGTTGTGCAAAACTCTTCTTGGTGTCCCTCAAGAGGGTTTTTGCCAGCCATGTCGCAGGAGGCCTTCAAAGGTGCAGGTTGTCTTTGACAGCCCCGGCGGTCGCTAAATATGCAGACACCCTCTTGAAAAGGGGTCAACCTGATTTCCCCGAAGCAACACGTTAGGCAGATCCTGGACGGTAATTCTCTTTGAATGTGGGTGATGCTCTGGAACCTGGTTGGTGCGTGGATGGGTGGTTCTAAGCTTGGACCCTTCATGTTGTTTTCCTTTCGGGTTCCGAGACACTAACCCACTGGGATGCTCCCCAACAGGATTGTCAATTTGGAAGGGTCCAACCTGCGATGGCGTGAAGTGACTGGCAATTTGTCAGTTGTCTTTGCAACTTGATGATCACTTTTTCCTTTTTCTGGGGGGTGGGTTAACAGAGGGAATGTAACAAGCAACCAAGGTTTCGTTTTGAAGGAGTCGGGAAGTACTCGCCCTTCCACGCCTTCCAAGGGTGAAAACATGATTCTGTCACCAGGGGGCAGAATGATCAGGCGATCGGTTTTGGGTGGCCCCCTACTTGAGGTACCTCTCAACATGGTTGTTGTTTGGAAGCATTTTATATGTTTGCTTATTGTGGTTAAGTTTAGTGGGAAATCCCCGCTGAACTGCTGAAATTTGAATGTTGCTCCCCTTCCAACGTCAACCAAGTTGATTGGTGGTTTGGATTGGTGGCTTGGGAAATCGAGCTTGCGGCCCGCCATGCTTTCGCTGAGGTTGGCATCCTTTTTACACCCCCGGTGACGATGAGGTGTCGCGGGCCTCAGAATGCCTTTGGTGCATCACATACCCATAGGTGTACTTTTTGGTTGTTTTGATAGAGAATAGATGGCCCTGGTTGACCTGGCTGTTTCATCATGCAGCAGGGCCATCTATTTTTGCAAAGGGACACCTATGCACATACCTCGAGCCATCTATGACCCAGTTTCTCAGTAGCCTAGTTGTTGTCCTCAGCAACTGTAAGCTATGAGGTTTTTTTTCCCCCGGAAAGGCTCGAAGGTGGTTTGGGGCAGCTGAGGGTCAACCTCGGTTTCAGGGCGTGGGTTTTTTCCCTGTTTTATTCTTGGGAGGGAGAAGAGTTTCGCTTGAACATTGGCCAACGCTCTTTTTTCCCCATGTTCACTAGATGGGTCGGGTGCTTCAGAACCAAATTGAGTCGAGTCTCGGTCATAAGAGAATCATGGGGCAACTAGTGCGGTATTTCATGTTTAAGAGGGAATCTGGTGTGGCAATTGTTGTGTGAGGTATCCAACAAAACCCGCAATCAACAGTTAACAGAGGACAGTCCCAACGACAAGGTGCGGATATCCAAGTTTTGTTTGTGCGTGTTTTAGACTCCTTCAATACCAGGTCAGTTCCCTTGACTCTTTTTGTCACAAACGGCAAATGGGAAATCATTTGTCCACATCTCAGTTGTTCAGTGGCCCCCTTTTTCCCCCCTTTTTTTTGGTGGCTGCCTCACAAAAATGGTCCAAGCCCCAAAAAGGGTTCCCTTTTTTTTCAGGGTCACTGAACAACTGAGACATGGTGGCGAACTGCATGTCTTTTTGGAGAGTGCCCGTCCCCTGGGTGCCTGGCGTGCCGTGTCCTTTTCGGCTGCCGATTTGAACGGTTTGCCTTGAAGGGTTTGCATGTGTTGGTCGGAAATCATGGTTGCATGGTTGTTGTTGTGAAACATATTTTGCACTTTTGCTTATTGTGGGTTTAGTGGTTGAAAGCCAACCACCGAACTGCCAAAACTTGAGAATTGTTGCTCCCCTTCCAACGTCAACCCAGGTTCTGGCAACCGGGGTTGGGGCCAGTTTCTCACCAAAGAGAAAGCGGTCAGAAGGACGGCTCACAGCAAAGCTTATTTCCACAACCATGATCTGAGGATTGTTGTAATACACCCTGGGATGACACCCTTGGTAAATATCCCAAGATGGTTCAAAATAACCTCACTTCCTGAGTTGGTGGACTTTAAACTTTTTGGGAAAGACCATTTTAGTGGTAACTAAAAAGTTCAAACTTTTTTTGGCCAGTCAACTTGGGAAGTGAGTAACACGGTTTTATCCGGACATGCGCCTAAATGTGGTCAATACCCAGTGGGTGTACAGCAAACTTGGTGGCTCAAGCAGCCATCCGGTTCCTTAGCTTCTTAGCTTCTTAGTGTTTAGTGGGGTTTTCCATGTAGCAAAACAGCAAGTTAGTCACTTTTAGCGGGGGATCTGAGGACAGCTCAGCAAAGCGTATTTCCACAACCATGAAGAAGTCTCATGTTGGACAATAAGGCTGTCACGAACCACCAAGCAACAAGTTGACGAGTTTGCATCAGGGTACTCAGGATGACATTTTGAAATTTTGAGCTCCCTGATGTGGGAAGGGGCAAAGGAACCTCGCCTGATTTGGTGTCCGCCCCAATCCCAAGGCCCTAAGTTTGTGGTGGTTTTGGCGTGTGGCCCTACTCCGCTAAGAATGTGACGACGGTTTCAAGGGTCCACGGGATGGCACGATCACGATTGTCAGCTTGACGCTTGGGGTAGCAGATTAAGGGTGCACCTGAGCACTCACCTGGGATGTAAAAAATGGGATTCGAGTCATCGTACAAGGGGCGCGGCTCTGACCTAGTTTTGGGTCCACTATGATGAATGCCAGGTTTTGATCGTGACTCAATGTCTTGTCTTAGTACGCCACACTACTTGAGATCCACATTCGCAACCAGGGAAAAGCACTTTTCAGTCAGTGACAATATCACTCGTAGTCGTTTGGTTTGGGGAAATCCGGATCACTTGGCGCGGGGGACCCAAAGTAGTCGCAGCAGAAAGGTGTCAAGACCGCCCTTTCGCGCCTCTGAGACAGTACAGAAGGTGCTTGCAGCATCTGATATGCGTCCACCAGGTTCCGAATCGAACATTCCTAACCAGGCCAAAGCATAGGTGTCCTTTTTGGGTTGGTTTGGTTAGACATCGGCCTCGCTTGGATGTACCAACTTAGTAGGTTACAACCATGAATAAAAAGTGGGGTAAATCGGGTTGGCCCCAGTATTAACATGGTTAATAACCTACTGAAGTGGTTTAAGTAAGCCACCAGGGGGCCGCAGGTTTTGGCCCTTGCTTCGATTTACCAGGGTTCCATTTTGGGTACCTATTTCTGACACTCACCGGTTTGAAGACCCAAGCATTCTAGGGGTTGATTCCTTGTCCATTCTTTTCAGCCGTCCTTCCTTTCAAAAATCGCCATTTCTCCCCAGGTTTTTGTTGGGTCGTGTTCACTCGAAAGATCCGGATCTGTGGAAAGAATGGACATGGAAGCTACCCCCAGACATATGTTTCTTTAGACATGGGTAGCTGTTCTGTGATTTTCCCAGCCAATGGTCATCCCATGTAAAGGACCCTTTGATCAACCCCGGTATGTAGGTCCCTAAAATTATTCTTGTTCTCATGGCCACAGAGTTCTGGGGAGAAGCGATCACACCCGGCATGTTTCGGGGCTGAGCTGTCGATTCAATCTCGAGAAACTTCCTCCGGAAGCCCCGGGAAAGCGGCCCCTAGACGGACTTCTGCCCCGGTTTGCGGGTTTTTGCGTACCCCCCGTTCAGCCCCAAAGGACTTTTGCCCTGGCTTTTTGCGTTCCCGTTCTCCGACCTCTTGAAAGAATGAAAGAATGGAAATGGAAGCTACCCCTAGAATCCCTGGAAGCATGCCAAGCTTTTTCCGAGCATGTTTTTTTTCCTTCTTCGCCCCAGGGCTGTGCGGGCCAAGATCTCGAGCCCAGATCCTGTACAGCTGGGCGGCCTGGTCTGGACCAAGGGGAATTGTCAAGTATTCTAGGCTCAGTTGTTCAGTGGCCCCAGTTCTTTTTCCAACTTTTTTGTTGGTCGCCCCACTAAAATGGTCCAAGCCCCAAAAAGGGTTCCCTTTTTTTTTGCAGGGTCACTGAACAACTGAGTAGGGGTACCTTTCATGTCCATTCTTTCCCGGGATCCTTCTTCCCAGAAAACCTCCAGAAACCCAGGGAAAACGGCAGGTGTTTTTTCCCAATGATTTTTGGGCCCTGAAGATGAGTTGTGTTCAAGGGCTGAGAAGTCTGGGTTTTCATTGGAGGGCCCGGGGGCCTGCATTGGAAGGGTCATGAGCCTTAGGGAGTATAGGTTTTGGAGGTATGGGCTTTGGAGGTACGGGGTTTATAAGCCACTTATATACAGCTTGTGGCCTATCTAAGCATCCATAGCTCCAAAAAACATACCTGGCAAGGCCCTTGACTGAAGCATCCCCAGAAGCCCAGCAATTTGTCATTTCGTTCCGTTGGATTAAGGATATCCATCAGTGATGTTTCAACTGGCAAGGGGGGTTGGATCCCTCGAACATTTGGCGGCCCGGATCTCTGGATCTCTGATTTTGTTCCTGGCCTGGCTGCAGAAGTGCCCTTCAGGCTTGGGTGCTGCGCAGACGGGAACTTTGGGACGCTTACGTCCCCCCAAAAAGGCATTTTTTCCGCCCTAGAATATTGGAGCAGCCCCGGTTTTTCCTCTTGGACGCATGCCTGTTCTTCTGTCAGCTTCTATGCTTAGAGGACAACTCCCCAAGCGATAATTTCCAAAGCAGGATTTCGCAAACCAGCCTAGCCGTGTCGGGTTGATGTTCCAGCTGTACTCCGTTTTGCAAAATGCATTCCTTCAAAGGGGCTCTCCTTTGGTTTTGTTCTTCCCCGAAGCGGCCTGCAGCGTAACGCGGGTCGGCCGCAACAGATCGTTCGAAAGTGAGACCAGACAAAAGCAGGTGAGACGAGCCGGGGAAAAAGACCTAGCTGTAAGTCTAGAAAACGGTTTGGATGTGGCGAATCTGTGGTTCCACCCCTGTAGAAGCTTAAAAGAGTACTAAAAGATTACTAGAAAAGGACCAACAGGGGGAAAGAAAGGTGAAATCCACAAAAGGCGCGAATCCAAAACGGTTTCTAGAGTGAGAGGTTAAGAATGTCGTCAGCAGTCAAAGGCCAGCAGGACCGGAGATTCAAGCAGCATGATAGAAGTTTGCGACGAAGAGCCAGTCCCGCCGAGCGGAAAGACAGTATTTCTGTAGGGTTTAGCCCCCGTTAAAAGAATGGTACCACCCAATTTGGATGATGACAATCCTTAGGTAAATAATGGTGGTTATATGAACCCCCATTGTTTTAATGGTGGTTAGAACCCCAGGGATTTTACACACTCAATGCGGTGTGAAATGAACTCAGTGACGGACGATATGCTGGTTTCTATTGTGGAGAAACTGGGACCTGCTGCAGTTGCTTGCCAGCCTGCCGAGGCGATTGTAAATGAGCTGATTTGCGATCTGTGAGTTATTATGAACCATTCAAGATCTTTGTGGTAAACATATTTATGCATATGGCTATTTGGTAGCGGATCTTTGGATGTTTGTTTCCTTGCTGGCTTGTTAACGGTTTGCTTGCTTGCTTGATTGCCAATGTCAATGGTTATGTGCTTGCTGGACTTTAAGTGTTTGGCTGAAACAGCTGGGATGTTCTCTTGGAACGGTGCTGGTTGGGCGATTGTTGTTTGAGCGATTCTTCATCCCTCTCGAGTTCCTTGGAGCTTGCCATAGGCTTCCATTGGTAAAATAATACGGTATATTTCCCCTTGTTGGTTTTACAGGAAAACCGTCACTACTGGAGCTACCTATATTTTTTGCCAGGGGGCCTTGACCAAAGAGAAGCAGGCGCTCGCCCTCGCGACAAATCGCCAATAGGTTCCCTCCGGAGATCTGGGAGCAGGTCTCCCCACAGGCTTGCGACCTTTGCACGGCGCCCAGTGTCCGAGCAGACCGTCGCCAGGCCCTCCCCGTAAAAGGGGGACCCTCTGAAACGGCCCATAAAAACTTGGTGGCTCCCAGCCATCCGGTTCCTTAGCTTTTTAGCTTGATAGCGTTTTAGTGTTTAGTGGGTTTCCCATTTAGCCCACTAAAAGTTGCTTTTTTAGCGGGGGAGCTGAGGGCAGCTCAGAAACAAGGGATTCGCCAACCATAGTTTTGCGGCAAGAACCACATTTTTCAAGATATCGTCAGGGTCCCATGTGCCAACAAGCCCTTTTCAACAGAAGCGTGTTTTGTTTAAATGTTGTAGTACAGACGTCATCCATGTCAATCCATCCAAACAATGGAAGTTTTACAGAGAACCTCGAAACTCCCCGCAAGTACTAGTAGCACTCGTAGTAGTAGCACTAGTAGTAGTAGTACTAGTAGTAGTAGTAGTAGTAGTAGTAGTAGTAGTAGTAGCAGTAGCAGTACCAGTAGTAGTAGTACTAGTGGTAGTAGCACTAGTAGTAGCAGTAGTACTAGTAGTAGTAGTAGTAGTAGTAGCAGTAGTAGTAGTAGTAATACTAGTATAGAAGTAGTTCAAGTAGCAGTAGTACAAGTAGTAGTACTAGTAGTAGTACTAGTGGTAGTACCAGTCGTAGTACTAGAAGTAGTAGTAGTATTAGTAGTAGTACTGGTAGTACTAGTGGTACTAGTAGTAGTACTAGTAATAGTACTAGTAGTAGTACTGGTAGTACTAGTAGTACTAGTAGTAGTAAGTAGTAGTCGTAGTACAAGTAGTAGTAGTACTAGTTGTACTAGAAGCAGTACTAGTACGTAGTACAAGTTACTAGTAGTAGTACTCGTGGTAGTACTGGAAGTAGTGCTAGAAGTAGTACTAGTAGTAGTACTACTACTAGTACTATTAGTGCTACTACTAGTACTATTGGTAGAAGTACTAGTAGTAGTACAGTAGCACAAGTAGCAGTAGTACTAGTAGTAGGTTCTGTAGTAGTACCAGTAGTAGTACTGGCAGTAGTACTAGTGGTAGTACGAGTAGTAGTACTAGTAGTGGTACTTGTAGTAATAGCACTAGTCAGCTTGGAGGGTCGGACGACCTAGTTTCATGCGATTTGTGTCGATTTGCAAGGGTGGCCGCCGAATGAGTCAGTTAGTAAGGGTATCCTTTGCAACCCGGGTTGTTGCTTCTTTGTGAGCAAAATGGCCAAAGGGCCGACAACTGGACCTGGTAAAGATCCGGACGGTGTTTTTGGACCTATGGAACAAGGGCCTTTTGGCGGCTTGATTGGAACATTGGCGGCCCCCAAAGCGGTAATGGCTTCCTCTTATAGTATTATAGATATCGGTTTGCTTCGACCGGAGACAAACCCCACGACCCAGCCCACAATCTGTTCCCAACGGCTAAGGGGTCAATGTAGCTTCACTGTTGCTGGCATTGTTTTAGGTTTTTGTTCCTAGAAGCCTTGCGAAGGGCTCTTCTTCTAAGAGCGGCTGCAAATTTCACCTGCCAACTTCTCAGGACCAACTTTCACAGGCTCACTTCAACTGCCAGCTTCTCATGCCAACTTTTCGGGTGGCACTTCACCTTCCTAAAGCGCAAGCTAACTTTTCGGTTTCCATGATGTTCTTTTTCCCCTGTTGAAAGGGCGTCGATCACGCCAGAGCGCTCAAGCAAATGGATGTAGCCAAAGCACCGAAGCCAAACAGTTTCCAGGGGTTCCTTTGAACATGTGAAGGTTCGACCAAAGCTTTGACCGTCGAACACTTTTCTTGCGGTTTCAGTTCGGCCGATTTTTCCCATTTTCGAGAACCGTGCTCCTGGTGTTTGGTTGGCTCAGTTTGGGTTTCTGTCGTGTGGGGGTACCGTTTTCTGGTTTTAGAGGGAGGCTAAAACAGAAAATCCATTTTTTGGGTGCTCCTTTGTCTCAAAACATGGAAGCCAACTCATGGGATTCCCCTTTGGATTGCCTTTCAAGCAACACACACAATCACAGGCACACACAAACAGACACAGACACAGACACACCAAGAAAGAGCACACAGTAACAAACACAAAAAATATCGACAAAAACAAACAACACGGACGCAGGCACAGACACAGCCACAGACACAGACACACACACACAAGATATAAAGGACAAGAACAACACACACACACAAACAGACACAGGCACACAGAAGCACAAACACTCAAGCACAAATTGAATTTCACGCACTTTGTCAGCCACGCGCTTTAGCCTTTGTCGGCTCCGGGAATGCTTTTTGGGGGCTCTGGGGTCCTGGGCTCCTGGGCTCCGAAGGCCGGAAGCTCCTGGAGAAGTCCCCCAGGAATCGTCTGAGCGCCTCACAGGCGCTGGCGCACGACTGGCCCGGCGCTCGGCTCGGAGGGCGCGCGCTCGAGCGGAGGGCGCTCGCTCGAGCGGATGGCTCGCTGGTTTGGACGGGGCGGCTTTAAGCTTTACGATTTACTCAGCCGCTTCCACTTTTTGGGGTCAACCAACCCTAGGTTTTTGCAGTAGTGACAACTTTTACAGTTTCTTTTTTTGGGGTTGGGAGGGTTCCCCTACTAAAATGGACGTCTTGAGAAAAAATGGTACTCTTAGTCTAACCTCTCTACTGGAGGACCTAGTTACTTACTCAGCCTAAGCTTTACTCAGCCTATGTGTTAACTCTTTTTTTTGGTCAACCAACCGGTTTCTTGATAAGGGTGGTGGTTACCCCTGGGTGAAATGTGGGGAATCAGACCACTTTTGGAGGGGAGCACTGGATAGACTGAGCTGCCCAAGGCGAATCGACCTGAAATGATGTTTGGGCTTTCCCTTGTGGGTTCCCATTTCGCCATGGGTGAAAAGCCCGTACCCCCAGTGAACATCCCAATCCCCACTAAAGTAGACTAGAATAGGTGGTGCCTTACCCAAAAATGGAATCCCAGTGGTTTTGACCCACAACCATGTTTAGTCATGGCCCCAAATAGCACTTGTTTGGGCCCAGCAAAGATTCATAGGGCTTTGCAGAAAAAACTTGAACCCCGATAAGGTTAAGGGTGTCAATGAGTTTCTTTAGTAGGCCCTATGAATCTTTACTGGGCCCCCTCAAAAATGCAATTTCTTTCTGTGACCGGAGGTTGATCTGGGATCCCTTTGCGGTACACAACGGCTCTAACAACGGTATTCGAGAGAAGCAATGAGAGTTGAGCTTTTGGCACCTTGACTTTTCGACGGACCAAATCAAGGAAACCAAAGGCTTAGCTCCGGTCGATTCGCTTTGGGCGAATGAGTCCACTCCAAAGCCAAAGCTATGCGAGCCATTGGATCGCCAGCTCGTTTTGCCATCCTTCGGTGGGCTTGTTTCTTTTGAGGGTAACCGGGATGGCTTTGAAGGGAAACCAAAAGGGTTTAGGGTTTAGGACCAAAAAGCAAAACCAGCAGTTGGGCGGGTCCCCTCTTCGGGTTATGACTTTTGGGGACCCGTTGGTGTCGTCAGATGTTCGCCAACCCAAGCTCGCCATTAAGAACATCATGAGCCCCATGGTCTCCGGGGAGCTTTTGTGGTAACGGGAAATCAACAGGGATGTTCTTCGACTGAGAAGGCATCTTGAAAGACTCCCACAATTGAGTTCTTCAAACAGGGGGCATGCTAGGGGAAGACACGGGGTTGATTCCCCACTCTCTTCGCCCATTCTCTTTCGATACCGCCCATTTCCCAAAGAAATGAAACACCACTTTCTTTTCTCCCCGGCAAGCTACGGCGTCTGCGCCCAGGGGCTGAAGTCTTCAGACCTTTCTTTTGGGGGGTAATGACTGGGGTGTAAAAGGGTTCCAAGTACCTCCTTGAAAGGTAGTTACCTTCGACTCTTTGGTGTTTTAGTTTCTTCTTTTTTTCCGATGGTTTAAGAGGGCTATGGTATAGTACCCTTGTCTCTACCGCTTTTGGGTCGGATCTTTGGACTTGAACTTTTTGGATTCCCTTCCTATTTCCCTTTAAGCAGCAAAAAGTTAAACAACTTTTTGCTGGGGATCTACAGCACCCATTTTTTCCCCAGACACCGGGTTGCCCTCCTTTTCTCGGCTGAAAGCTCCGGTGTCTCTGGCCAGACGGGCTCTGTTCAGAGCAGTTTCTAGGTCCCCCAGCTAGGTGCCCTTTCTCTCCCCTTTTTGGGTTGGGATATTCTATTCGGTTCCCCTACTAAAATTGACGTCCTAAAAGCAGTTGGTACCCTTCTTCTAACCTCTCGAATCTGGAGGACCTAGGTTTAAAGGGAGGGTTGCAGAGAGTTCCAGGGGTTGCCAGCTGGCTGTTGGGTACTTTTTTGTTTTGTTTTTTACCAGGACTGTTTTTGGGAGGCTCGGTACTCTTTTTTTCCGGAATTTGTTTTAAAGATGGTGCAAAAGAGGTATTTTACCTGGAGTCTTCATGATCTCCAAAAGCATCCTTGTTTACCAGACACCCGGTGGGTTGCTTCCCTTCGTTCAACTTGCGGTTTGGTTAAAATCAACGACCAACCAACAGGGGCGTCCTTTTCGTGCCAGGTCTTTTCGCTTCAGTTTGGTGTTCCATTTTTGATCCGGTATTTCACGCCTACGCCAAACTGCACGGGTTTCCAAACGGTTTGGGCCCTGTGGGTCCCCAGAGCTTCGGCCTGAGTACCTTAGGCCTTTGGTCAACGGCCGTAGACACCCCGTAAGAAGGCCGTAGAAAAACCAACCCGTGCTTCAACGGCCGTAACTCAGGCCTTCGGAGTCCCTGGGGTCTGGGAGGAAACCAAGGTGGAACTTGAGGTAGATATGTTTCCAGGTCCCTTGGTTTAGGGTCATGAAGGCTTCTTTTCGTCGGCCTGGGGGAAGAAAAGGTGGGGCCCAAAATGTCTCGTCCAAACGAACCCTTCTTGGCTTTCGAGTCCTTTTCTTCACCTCACTGTTCTTGGCATGTTTTTTTTTTTTTGTTGGTCCTGTTCATTTTTACTGGGGGTCTGCAAAAAACAAGTTTTTCGCCACCATACCAAGAGTAGAGATGGTTCATGTGGGTGTGTCCTGTTTTGAAGGAAGTCACGAGGAAACCAACCATATCGGGGAAACCCCCGCATTTTGAGACACCCATGTCCTTCCTCGCATCACATGTCGGGGCTACAAGATTGCCTCTATTTGGACCTTGGCGCTTGGTTTCCCTTTCTGGTGCCCTTGCGCATTCGCGACATTTTTGATACCCAACCAGACCTCAATTTGGTAAATTGGGAGACTTCGGGTTTCCTAAGTTTACCTTTTTAGGGGGGGTCGATTCGACCTCGAGTTGCCGAACGTTTTTTCTTCTTCTTTTTTTTCAGGGTTCCCCTCAAGCAGCTTCCATGGGTGATGCTGCTAGGTTGGTAGGTGGTTTTTATCCCATTAAAAGGCTTTCATCTATCCCAAGCGGTGCAGGATTTCGTCCACAGCAGTTCCCTTGATCGGATATTTTCTTGCTGGTTCTCAGCAGGGAATGAGAATTGGAATGACCCCGAGAAAGACCATTTTCTATGGCTTCCTTTACTTGCTGGTGCTCTTCAGGGAATGAGAATTGGAATGCCCCAAAGAAAATCCATGCAACTGGTGGTTTCCTTTAAGCGGACCCGGTTGATGTCGACTCATTCCCTATCGCATCAGCAAGAATTTCTTCAAAGATCGCATGCCCACAACCTGGAAACTCGGGTCGTTGCCCACCGTATCCCGGGAATGCGGCAATGAACCCAGGGGTTCCCTTCCTTGGGAAGCCACAAGGGGTGTAGGGGTCATTCCAATTCTCATTCCCTGCCGAGAATCAGCAAGAGGAGCATTCTCGGAGCATTCCATTTCTCATTCCCTGCATCTCACGCAGCGATCGCAAGTTGGGTGTGGCTCAAAATTAAACAGGAGGGGCAAACCGCAGCTTTTGGTACCCATGTTTCCACTTACCAGGGTTCTGGCCGTTTTGGAATTGCTTGGTTTTTGAGCCCCGATCGCCAGTTTTTAACGCGCCTCAAAGGTTCCGCGACCCCAGCAAGCCCTCGCCCTTTGGCAACGTGGAGGGTCTCAGCGCCGGGCGCCCCGGGCGACCAAGAAGCCACGAAGCCGCCGAATCGCTCGCTGGATTTCGCCCGCGAAATCGTTCGACATCTCCGGGCATTCCGTCCGGTTTGGACGGAGTCCCTGGTAAAGCCGCGGGTTCGCCTCAAATTCCGGGGAAGAGTGGGGTGCGGGGAGTTCAATATATCCTCAACCGTGTTTTGTGTTGCGAATCATGCGTGTTGGGTGTTGCCTTTGGGGTCGAACATGCGCTCGCCGGAATTGAGATGTGTTTGCAGACTTCGTTTGAACCATAAATCTGTGCCTCAATCCAGAACAGGTTGGGGTCAAAAATACGAGCCAAGGGTTGTGTTGTGTTTTTTTCTACCCCCCCCCCCCCCATTTCCAAGGTTTTTTTAAAAAAATACACCCTGGGATTACGCCCTCTGGGGAATCACCTTATTCTCGCCTATGTCCATTGCATTGTTTTGAGAAATGTCCCTACATAATCCCAGGGTGCAATAGGAAAACCTTAGACTATTGGCAAGCAGGACACGAAACAAAAGGCAAGCTAGTCCCGAATCACATGTGCTCCTTCTGCTTTTCCAGGTCGCGGCAAAAATACAACCTTCAAGCTGTTCCCTGCGGTTCAAAGCACCGTTAAAAATCATGTAACCACCATTGTTTACCAAAGGGTTTTCATCATCCCGATTGGGTGAACCATTCTTTTGGGGGTTGAACCCTAGGGTGCTTTCAAGCTTCCAGTCACATGTGTGTCCAGCTTCGGGCACGCTTTGTCTAATGTTCGACCTCCCCAAAATGGGTGGTTGTTTTTTTTGGTATGGGCACCCTCCCATGTGAATTCCTCCTCTCTTTGCACATGAGTCACAATCAAAACCCGGGTAGATGAAGGTTAGCAAGGGACGATCCCCTTGCCAGAAATAGCTGCGGAGATCCGCCTTCCAAATTCTTTACATGGTTCTGGGTAGACCAGTTTAATACCGGGTTTTGATTGTGACTCACATGTTTCATGTGCATAGACAAAGCGAAGCAAGTGACTTCAACTCGATTGCAACTTCAAGGCAACGGAGTAGTCATAGCTTAGATAGTAGTCACGGCGTTGGAAAAGTCAAACGGGCATTTTGACGGGTTTTCTGTTGCACTTCAAGAGAGGGAGACCAGTTTGTGTCAGTCCATGGACGATGTGCGGATTTTCTCGCAAGGGACTAGACGGGCATGTCGTTGTTTAGGGGTACCCCTTTCAGTTGGTTGTAAAGAGGCCGAAAAGGAACACCATTTTGGGATCCCCAAAAAATACGCACCCAAATGGCTTCCTGTGGGAATGCCCGCCCCCAAGTATGCAGCTTCTGACAAAGGGTTGTTTGCCCTTTGGCGTCCCTTTCCATCCATCAAACGAGAGGATTACCCATTTGAGACACAATCAAAAAACCCGGGTAAGTGATCCGGTTGGTAAGGGACAATCCCGGCTTCCTAGTTCTTTACATGGCTCTGGGTCGACCATTTCTAATAGCGGGTGTTGAGCAAGTGACTCATTTTGAGACCGGGCTATCTCCATCCATGTCCATCTTTCCGCTCTGAGTTTCCTGAACTTGAGCTGGGGCAGACCCTTCAATTTGAGCGGCAAGCAAACGGGTGTGGCTCAAAATTCAAGTGCTGGTTACGCAGGTGTCAGTCTTTGAATCCATGTAAGGGGGCCATTTTGGTACATCTATTTGAGCCACAGCCAAATCTGTTTGGTGTCTTTTTGGGCCAATCCACTTAAGAAGTGAGCCTACCACAACCACACTTCATCTTTGCCCAAGTCGCTGCACCCAGTGGGGGCAAAAGGCGTGGAGCTACGACACCAGCCACTGGCGCTAGTCAAAGAGGTTGAAGTTGTACCAGTTTTGCAGTTTAAACCTGGTCAAACATCAGTTTGTGGTTGAAGTTGTAAGAGTTTTGTGGTGTACACTTCAGTGTAAACCTGGTTCAACATAAGTTGTTTGTTTTTGTTTTTCCCGCCATCTCGGCGACGTTTCGGTGACGTTCCGGCTCAGGTGTCCATCTTCGATGGGCTCAAGCAGTACCAGGCCGTGAAGTCAAGATCCAAGTGATGAGGTTCAACCGGTCAGTCTGACAGGGAAAACATGGGTCTGTAGAAGTGGGACCTGGGCGCACCATACCCCCGAACCAAACCCCGATTCATACTCCCACAAGCAAAAAAACAAGTGTGTTGTTGGTTGTGTCGATTCTTTGGTCTATGTGGGAAGGGGGACTTGGGCGAGGCATACCTAGGAATCATACTGGACGCTGGTTTGAAGCTTGGGCGGCGGCCTTCAAGATTTCACCATTCGGGCGCTGAGGCCGCTGAAGACAAACCAGGGTCCAAGACACTTCGAGAATCACTTGTTCTCCGAAAGTCGGGGCTTCCAACCAGCCTTACGGCCAAAGGGTGACCCGACATTTATCAACTCCAGTTTATTACTCGGGGGGTGGTTCCCTCCAAAAGTGGCCTGATTCCACACTCAACCCAGGGACACCCCCAATGACCATGGACTGGGGTTGATTAATATGGGGTCACATTACCCACCGCGGTCAGGCCTACAACAAGCTCAAGCGCGCGGTGCTCCAATTGCTCACCCGCGAGCTCAGCGAATTCCAAATACAGGCGCCGTCTGGCCGTGCCGTTTCGGTCTCTGACGGGTTGATACACCCCTAGGTTCGGTCAGACAATCCAGTATATCCCCAGCCCTTTAAAAATGGAATGGGGGGGAAGGGGGGTGACCCCTGGAATTCCATTCATGGCTTCATTCTCCCTTTTATGGGGAAAATAGATAAGTGGGCCGCACCCCCCTCCCCCTGAAGATAATCCAGTGGTCCATTGCTGATTGGGTTTGGACATGGGGGGTGCATGGCTACCTACTCATTTTCCCAGCCCCAAAGAGGCGATACAAAGCTGCGTCTCATATGAGCAACGCACAATGTTTCAAGGCTACACATCACCAATTTTCATGTTTGGCTCACTTTCCCCCAGTTTCTGGGCCTTCTGGTTCTTTCTGGGCGGGGAGCAACAACTCAAACTTGCGTGGGCCAATCTATTGAGGAATCGCGGGTTTGCAGCTTTTCTCAAAAATAAATATATATATATATATCTTACATCTCTTTTTTCCTGCCCAGTTGGAGATGTCTGTGTGTTTCCATGATTTCCGGACTCTTGTCAAAACCAGATCCCCAGTCAATGGACACGGGGGATGCAAAAAGAGACGTGCACAAGGTCTTCGATTTTACGATATCATGAGTTTGCATGATCATGTCAACATGGCATGATTGAAACATATGCACATGTAGACGTTGATTCACCAATCCAGTTCGCTGCTGCATTGGTTGCAGGGATGCATCATCATTCATGAGTAAAAATAGTTCCACGAAGGTTGGCTCTAGGCCTCAATTGTCAGGGACCGGTCTCTAGTTTGCTCGCGCATTTTGGGTCCCACGCGTGCGCGTGCAGATATGGATCATGGATCGACCCATGCCCTCGCAATTTGATGGGTTGCCAAACCCTCGGCTGCACGAGAGCCTCAAGCTGTCCAAGATTGAAGTTCTTTGCTTGCTGGCTATGGGGTTGCCGCCTTTGCTGAACCTTTGCAGCATGAGAATCAATCGATCATTCTGTGAATTTCAAATGTGCATGCAAATATCGATGCATAATAAAAAGCTGCATGCCAAACCGAGGGTGCACTTGTGCGAGTATGTGCACCAGGTCATGCCCTTTGAATCGGCCCGGCGTGGTTCATGGCCATGATAAGGTGTCATCCAAATCATTAGAGTGCGCATGTTTCAATATATATTACCGTGCTGCTCAGGACCTTGCATGCGCTAGGATTGGCCAACCATGGATTCTGATCCCCCAAATCCGCATCTGATCTGTATTCCGGGCTCTGGGCGGACATGTGCACATACCAGCGAATTGCCTGGGCCGGGCGCAAAAGAAAATGCGGAATGCTAGGCACCAAAAGGAACACCACCATTTGGGGGGTCACCCTCCCAAAGATAACCATTCATTTAGACGACACTTTCCGCCTGGAGTCCATCAACAAGCACGGAAAGCGGGGGTAAAGTCAAACAAAAGACACACGCAAGCACTTGTGGAGGTACTTTGACCCGTTTTGACCCCCAGCACATTCTCAGGTGAGGGACCCTTAAGGACTCCAGAGGGTTGCACAGGGCTCCGAAAACCAAATCCAGACAAGCCATGTGTGTGCGTGTGAGTGTTCGTGTGTTTGCATTTGTGACGTGCGCGTCAAGTGTTTAATACCAACATAGTCGCCAGCGGTGCCCTTTTGAGAGGGTTCACGCTATCAGCGAGAGGCGCCCTTTCTGCTCATAGGAAATGTGTTTTCTATTGTGGGCCCCTCAGGCTGTGTGGTTGGGTTCTCGGGGTTTCAAAGGTCACGAACCCTACCAAGCCTCCCAAACACACCCCAGCCATTCAGGTTTTTGCCTTATGCCCTATGTCCCACGGCTCACCCCAAAAAGCAAAACATATGCGCTGATCACGGGCTTCATGGGCTCGATCGGAATTTTCTTGGTGCGAAAGAGGCAGGGAATGAGACTTGGAACGACCCCTTGAAACACCCTCTGACTGCTGGTTTCTTTTATTCGGGGACCAAAGCTCCTGGGCCTGGTCTGTTCCATTTCTCATTCCCTACTTCGCACCAGGAAGTGTTCGGATCGGGCTTCTTTCTAGGGTTTGATTCCAACCATTCTTTTCAACCATCGTTCTTTTCACAAACCGGTTGTTTCCCCTCACGTTTTTGAGGCTTTTCTGAAAAGATTCTGGAAAGCATGGAAATGGAAGCTTTGCCTAGATTCTTGGGCTTTCCATCTTGCATTTGCTTAAGAGTATGGTTTACCGTCCCTTGCTGGTTTTGCAGGGCATTTGTCACTACTGGACATAGTTCCCCATTTGGCTGTGGCTAAAAACAGTGTACCCAAAAACAATTCCTGGGTAAGTGGACACAAAGACCAACACAAAGACCAACACCTGCGTAACCCTGGCTCTTAAGAAAAATCGAGCCACACCCATTTTTCCCAGGGGGCGGGTGAAAGCCAATGGAAGCCACTGGCTTCCACCAGAAGAACAAGGCAATGTTCAGGTGTAGAATGCATCCGGATCCCTGTTCTCGCTACTGGACCATATCTTTGGCGCATTTTGCCAAGGGCTGTTCGGACTGAACCACTTTTTGCCAACTAATGGGTTTTCCGTAGTAAACCACTAAAAGTTAGTCACTGTTAGCAGGGGTTTGCAGATTTCGCAACCGAGATATGTTATATTTGTTTCGCCCAGAGGGCGGGATAAAGCCAATGGAAGCCCTCCGCCGCCGCCAGGAGCTGAGGGCCAAGTTTATGGCGCTGGACACCCAGGGCGATGGCCTGCTCTCCCCGGAGGAGGGGAGAGACGGCCGAAATCGGACGAAAGGAAAAACCAGCTGAAAGTTCATGCGACCCAGATTGACTGCTATTGGGTTGAATCTTTAGACTTAACCTTTTGGGAAATAAAGGTTGCCTGGGTTTGGCGGGGATTTATCACTTTTGGAGGGGCTCCCACCCCTTCTTCGGGGTTTATTAACAGGGGATTAGTCAACTTGTGTTTTTGAATATGGGGTTGTTCCCCAGCAAAAGTGATAAATCCCCACTGAAACCAGGAACGCCCCCCATATCGATCAACAGGGGTTTACTAATTACAGTTCTTTTTGGTCAACATTCACCCACAAGGTATCCACAAGTTAGCGACTTTTCGTAGATCCGAAAACGGACAACCCAAGTTCCCCTAAGTTGTATAAAAAGGAGTACCACCCTCGAACTACCCAGAAAAAGGGGAGTTCACCAACCATGCTTTTGTAGGCACTAATCATTTTTCCCTAGTATTTCAAGTGTCCAGGCAGGTATCTGATCGCCTCGTACATGGCAACAAGAAACCAGGTGGCAACATCGAATTGTTTGGCCTCGTGGGCCCCTGTTGTGTTTATTGTGCAGAAATTGCTGTTGGTTAGTTTGCTTTTGTTTTGTTTTTTTGTTTTGTACATTATCCGGATGTGCTAGCCGCCTAATTTTGAGATACTTCCACTTTGATTTGATGTCCGCTGGCTGCGTTAGTTTTCGTTGGTCGCGTTGTTGCTGTTGTTTCCGTTGTTGCTTCTGTTGTTGTATTTGTTGCGGCTCGTTTGCGCTTGTGTTTTTCTCATGTTTTTTTTTTGTTTGTCGTTTCTCCGTTTGTTGGGTCGGTCTCAGGTTTGAGAAATCAGTGTTGGCTTCGGATTAATCCCGAGGACCCTACTACTCAGACAACACCCCGGAAAGGTTGATCAATTCCTATCCTAAAAGGGCAGCCTCCCCTGATGAGTACGGTCCTCCGAGTCAACGTGAAGTGATATTAAATCAACGCCTGGTGTGTGCGAGTGTGTGTGTGTGTGTGTGCTCCATGATTGCTCACTTCCCAAATTCCTGGACTTGAAGCTTGTTGGGAAGACCATTTTGGCAGTGCGCTAAAAAGGTTTAGACTTTTTCTGGCCACTTCATTCGATCAGAAGTGAGATTGAGGCTTTTGGCCTTCCGCCCAAGAGGACATTCCTCTCAATAGGTATGTTGTGTTAACAGTCTAATAACGTGGAATGCCAGAACCACCGATGTGTGCATGGCCAGCCAGGTTGCAACTTTATGGCAAAAGGGATGATTTTGTGGTGTTAGTTGGCTAGCATGGATGGAATCTCCTTACACCTTCCCTAGAAGTAAAAAAAATCCATCCTTTCCAGGCAGCCTTCGTTTCAGAAACCAGCAAACAAAACCAGATTGAACACAACTGGCTTGTGACGCAAAACGGTGATTAGTGGAACTTTTTGGGCCTCCTTGTTCAAAAAATATTCATACCAATACGGGGGAGGGGTGTGGCTCAAAACGAAAGACCCAGGGTTATGCAGGTTTAGTCTTTGTTTCCATTTGCCAAGGTGCTATTTTGGTACATTCATTTGAGCCACACCCATATGACTGACACATTTGTGGTTTTCCTTCAAACGCGGCGGAATCGGATCTGGAAATGTGTAGCAAGGCCCCGCGGTGAAGCTTTCCCAGGCTTCATTTCCATGCGTTTGGGAGGTTATGCTTTCCAGCAGTACGTTTGCTTGTACGGCATTTAAAACAAACCTATGTGTGGTGTATGTAAGGTCACCTCCAAAGATGATACCTGAGTTCATGCCAACTTGACAATGCTTCCAATTTCCAGACTAAGTGGCCAGGAATTTTGGCCTCCCCTGAGTTACCGTAAACCTATACATCAACTTCCATTTGCTGAAATTGTATTTATATGTTCCTTTGTCGGTTTTAATGGGAATTTGTTACTAATGGATGTGTTTTGTTTTTGTTTTTTTGTTTTTTTTCTAGGGGGCTTGAGCAAATGGAAGTGCAAGTTCCCTCTGGCTTTGGCATTGAGCTTGCTTCCCAGGAGCTGGTGGAGGGAATGCGGCACGTGGGCCGGGAACTCAGCGGCAAGGCCATTGCCCGAAACGTGGGGGACTTTGGACTGGCAACTTTTGCTGGGAAATCCGGTTGCCCAGTGGTGCCCTTTTGCTTCTTCTTTTTTGGAAGGGTTCCCCTTTAAAGTCAACCAACCCAAAAAGGATGCCCTTCTTTTCCCGCGGAAATCTACTAGGCATCTGAGGAAATCCAGTGACCTCTGTTGGATGGCCAACTCAGTGGCAAAGCAGTTCGAATTTTAGTTGGACTGTTTGCAAGGTCAATCCGCGGCGGTGAGTCCTCGTGGACCAAATATTTTTACATGTTCGGAAATTTGTTTTATTATTTTTGCTGACTTGTTAGTTTTAAAGGGAATTATCACTACAGGACAGGTATTTTGTCTGTTTTTAGGGGGCGAAAGAGCACATGCACGTATTGGTCCTAGCCGAATCCTAGGTTTGAGATTGAAGGTTCACCAAGCATCTATGATACTGTGGACGGTTGCAAAATCCATTGCGTACCGCCGTTCAGAAACCCGGGAATGATTTGATTCCCCTTTATACACCAACAAACAACAATTGCAAGTTTCAACCATGGTGTCAAAGTGGCGCGAACGGATTGCGTCCATCCACAGTACGTTGCAGTGATAAAGCAGTCATGGGGCTGGCCAAAATTGGTGTGTCACAGAACGGTGTCGTGTTTCAAGCCAGGGTTCCGGTGAAATGTCTTTGTATTCTATGGTTTCCGAGCGATTCCAGCGGTTGTTGGTTGGTAAGCCGAGCTCGCGATGTAACACCATAGTCCTTGGAGATCCACATTGCTTTCAGGTTTGGACATAAAGTAAGATGTGCAGATCGGGTTTTGGGTGGGCGTTTTGGTCCTTTCATGGTTGTTGTTAGGAAACATTTTACATTTTTGCTTATTGTGGTTTAGTGGAGAATCCCCACTGAACTGCCGATTTTTTTTTTTTGCTCCCCTTCCGACACAAGCAAGTTTATACGCTTTGGGAACACAAGTGTAGTGGTGCATAACAAGCTCAGACTTTCTTTGGCCAATTCGCTCGATCAGAAGTGCGCCCCCTTTTTCAGTTCGCTTTGGATTGGTTGGAGCGGTTTGGCCCCTGGGAAGAGTTGCCCCCCTTCACACGAACCAGAGAATCTAGAAAACGAGTTGGATGTGGCTCTTGTGGATCCACCCCTCTATAGGATATTAAAAGAGTACTAGAATATTCAAAAGAAAAAAACAACACCAACCGGGGGGCAAGAACATTTGAAATCCACAAAAACATGCGAATCCAAACCATGTTCTAGGTTTGCAAAGTCATCCATGATGAAGGCATCTTTCGTAGGGACTCCTTATTCACGCAGAGCCAAACCCGTTTCCTCGACTTGTTTTTTCTCCGAGGCTACGAGATGAGCCAAAAGGAGCTTGAGCAGGTGATGGCGGCCCTGGATGGCAGCGGAAACCAACGCATCGGCTACAAGGAAAGGTTTTTGCTTTGAGTTCGAGTGATTGACGGACCTGTGGGGACATGGAATGAACCTGGGAATTCCCGAAGTTCCCTCATTCCCTGCTGGGGAAAGGAAGCCATAGGGAAGGGTTTATAGGCTCATTCCCTGCCTATCGCACCAGCAGGGTGAGGGACCTGTGGTGCCCATGCTTCCTTTGCTTGGGCCTTAAACAGGGAATTGGAGGAGGGGGATTTCGACCCCTGGAGATCTCTGGTTTTGGTAACCCATGATTCCTTTTATGGGGAAGGATTAGAGAAGGGGATCCCCTTACCTCCTCCCCCTTAAGGTAGGGGGGATCTGTTGATGTTGACACTTGATCCAAGTAGAATCTGTCTTACTAATAGCGGGGTGTTCCCTTCGAAAGTGGTTTGAGACCCCACTAAAAGGAACACCTCCCAATCAAAATCAACCAGGGGTTTATTGCGTTCAAGTCGATTTAAGCAAGGACCTAGGTCAGCTCCCCCGTGATTGAAGGGGAAATATGGGGAGCCCTGAAGAAGCTCCCCTTGGATTGGTTTTAACTACCAAGACAGAGCGTGCACATTTTTTCCCACTGGTCTATGTTAAAAAGTGGCCGCCGTTTGGTAAATTTAAGCGAGCACAAAAGCAAACCAACCCGTTTAGGGGGCGCGATTCCTGCTTCGAGAAACCCTCAAATAGCACATGTTTGCTAGATTCCAAGAAGCAAACACCGGAGCGCGGGTATTTGATGGGATCTTGATTGAAATCAGTTTGCGTTTTAAGGCTCACAAATATGGGCCGGTCATTTGTTTTTTGGCTGGCTTCTTCTGCCCTGCGTTCCCTTAGCTTGGATCCGTTGGACTCGGGGTTGCGGGTAATTACTGGTGCTTCCAACGATGTATCGAATTGCAGTGAATTGCACGCATGAATTGCCCCCCAAAGAAAGGACACCGCTAGTTGGAGGGTGTGTAGGGTTCATACCAATTCTCATTCCCTGCCTATCGCACCAGCACGTTTTGTTTGTGCCCAGCATCCAGACTCAATGAAGTCACCTCCTTGTCACGAACACTAGACACACACAAGCATATAGACAAAACAGGGCTCCTTAAAAGATACCTTTTGGTAATTTAAAACATGGCTTTTTCCACCAAAATACAGGGACACCACCATTTACAAGGCAATGTTCAGGTGTATAAAGTAAGGATCCCTGCAAACCCAACCTCCCAATACGTCCAGTTCTGTTTGTTTGGGGATCTTCAGCATTAGATTGCCTTCTGGCCCCCGAAAGTGAGCAGTTTTATCAGTTCTCAAAATTCCATTCTTGGGGGTAGCTTCCCTTGAAACCACCATTTGGGGGTGTCTTAATTTGGAGTTGGTACCCCTTTTGTCTGATTCTAGGAGACCAAGTCGACAATTCAATCCACTAAAAAACGGAGACTCCCATTCATCTCGGGTGATTTCGCCATGTCCAATGCCCTCGAGGAGTTCATCTCCGCGCTCATCGAGCGACGAGTGAAGTTCGATCGCCAGCAGCTCTTCGAGTGCTTCAAGAAGTTCGACAAGCAAAGGGCCCCAGATGGGCGTGTCGACAAGCTTTCTCGGAAAATCCTCCCCTAGAAGGAAACATAGAAGAGGATATCCCCTTAGTGGAATTGGGGGAGGGGGGTTGAGCCCCGAGATTCCTTTTACGGTCATTTTGCCTCATGGGGAAAATAGATAAATGGAATTGGGGGACCTGCCACCCCCCTCCCGCTTAACATAGGGGGCATGCGAGTGTCTTTTTAGGTGACACCCCCCCAAAAAGAAAAGAAAAAGGGGATGGTTGTCCTTTTTGGTTTCCCTTTAAAACAACCCCCACACGAAAGACGCCCTCAGATGTGTCTGATTTTGGGCAGCATTTGCGTGTGTCTTAAATAAGGAACATCAATGGGTGATGTTCCCTTTGGTTTCCTGTTAAACCAACTCCAAGGGTATCCTCAACAAACGAAACACCCATGTGTGGGTTCTTGATTCAATTAGCTTCTTAAGACGTGTTTGCTCCCCTCGCGATAAGTATTGCAAGGGTCTCCTTCGATCTTAGCTTATATCTTGTAACTTGTTTGGTGTATTCGGGGACGGGTGACTTTGAAGGAACAATGATCCGCCCGCCCCCAACCCCCCCTCCCCCCCTTCAAGCAATATGGCCTCCTAATGATAAACCAGAGTATTTTCCCTCCCACCAGCTAACATGGAAGTGCACAGACCCTGTAGAAAGACTACTTTCCTCTTGGAAAGGGCCTTTTTGCACTTCCATGTTAGTTGGTGGGAGGGTATGGGATGTCAATTTGTTTCACTCGGTACTTGCATCATTTTCCCTTTATGGGACAAATAGATAAATGGAATTGGGGGAGCTGCCACCCCCCTCCCGCTTAACACAGGGGGCATGCGAGTGTCTTTTTAGGTGACACACACACACAAAAAGAGAGAGGGAAGGTTTTCCTTTTGGTTTCCCTTTAAAACAACCCCCACAGAAAGACGCCCTCAGATGTGTCTGATTTTGGGCAGCATTGGCTGTGTCTTAAAGTAGGAACGTTTCAAAATGTGTGGTGTTCCCTTTGGTTTCCCTTCAAACCAACGCCAAGGATATCCCCAACAAAAGACACACGCATTTGTGGATTCTTGTTTCAAGGCAAGTGGAAAAAGGACACGGCCGGCTTTGCATTAGCTCCTTACAACATGTTTGCTCCCCTCATGACAAATCTTGCAAGGGTCTGCTTCGATCTTAGTTTATCTTGTAAGGTTGTCTAAATGTCAAGCATAATCAGAACATGACGTTTTTGGTGTCCCCTGGGGCGGGATGGATGGGTGACTCTGATGGAACAATGATCCGACCCCCCCCCCAACCAATATAATATTGCCTCGTAATGATAAACCTGATTCTGGCAAATAAGATATTTTTTGGGGTGTTGTTTTTCAAACGGTACTCGTACCATTTTTGGGCTCTCAAGGGAATCCCAAAGCAAACCGCTCATTTTACTATTGTGGCTTCCCACAAGAGGCAACCCCAGATGTCTAGAAGAAACACCTCAAACGGTGGGCCTGAAGGTCCAGTGTACAGATGTACTGCACCACCCCACCTTACCCAACTCTGCGCCTTGTGGAAGGCTGCAGTATTTTGGCTGCGCAAGCGGCCCATGGTGGCAAGCGAAGGTTCAAGTTGAGGCCCAAGCTTCATTTAGCGATGGAGGTCCAGCATGAACTTGCGCAACCGTGCAACACATCAGTATCGCCACTCGCAGCGGCGTGCTGGAGCGACGAAGACTTCATCGGGAGACTGAGCAGGATTCCGAGGTCCTGTCATTCAGGGGTGTTGGGACTAAGCCTCACCATTCGTACGATGCAGAAGGACTACAAGGTGCAGCTCAGGCGGTTCCATGGTTGTTGTTGGGAAACATTTTACATTTTTGCTTATTGTGGTTTAGTGGTTGAAATTCCCACTTAACTGCTAAAATTTGAGATTTGTTGCTCCCTTCCAACGTCAACCAAGGTTTGAAACATTAGGCACAGCTGTCCCCGCCCAGATCTGGGCGCCCAGGCTCGCACGCTGCTCCAGCGTTGTCATCAGCATTTTGTGTGTGTGTGTGTGTTTTGACGGGCCAAGCAAACTTATCCCCGACAAGAGCAACTGGGTTTTCACCAACACGCCTAGGTGTCCATTCAAGAACGCGGTTCAGCGCCAAACAACCCCCAGGAACGACAAGACAACAGAAACGCCAAACAATTCCTGGTCAATTGAGGGTCGAGGTATACATAAATGATATTAGAGAAACAAATGAAAGACCCCAAACTTTGAGACCCTAAGTCTTGTCCACCGGACAAGCTAAGACCCCCAAACATGCCCAGACATCCCAGTGTGTGTTCATCTGTCTTTCCCTCGCTTTCCCCACTTTTGAAACGCAACGCGTCGCCCTGTCGTTCTGCAATTGAAACAGTTGTTATATGTGTTTTTCTCACAGAACCCACTGCTTTGGTTTCGGGCGACGTCTGGAGGCTTTGGCTTGCGGAAAGTCCGTATTTGCTTGAGGCAGGGTATCGGCAAGATCACCTACCAGGCGGGGTGCGCGCATCCGTTTGGAGGTGTTAGCTCATCTCACATTTGGAGTGGTGCGGTTTTTATTCGGGAGGACATGTTCCATTGACAATTGACTAGGCAGAGGTGCACTTTGCTTGGATGTTAGGACTCTAATTGTTTTTGCCAACTAATGGGTTTTCCGTATTAAACCACTAAAAGTTAGTTACTTTTAGCAGGGGTTTGCAGAAAGCAACCGAGGCGCAATGAGGAAAATCTCCCCTCCTTGCCTTGTGGTCGACAAGGTCCAGAGGAAATCCCGCATTCTGATAGGACTGCATTTCTGGCCCGGCTCTCCAGTGTGGTGGTTCCCAGCCATCCGGTTCCTTCGTTTTTTTTCCCCGGGTTTAGTGGGGAGTTTCCATTTAACCCACAAGTTAAGAATTCAGCAGGGGATCTGAGGAAATTACAGCCATGCTTTTTAGTTTCCAGGGCTGGAGAGGGCCAGGTTGTATCAGAGCAGGTTTTGTGTTGTTCAGGAGGCTGGGGCACCCTCACCTTTTCCTAGCGTTCCTAGCTTGTCATTTGTTGTGCTTTTGTTTTTGGAAGACGAGTTGTGGTAATAAATTAGCTGCTTCCGGCTAGCGGTTTTGTTGATTTCTGGCATGGCAACCCTTGACTGAGAAGGGAGCTAGCATTGGCAAAAGTATTGTCAACAGCAAATGTTCAGAGGGGTCTTTTGGCCAAACCTCGTGGGTGCCTTGAAGTAGTCTTCCTGTTGTTTTTCCCTATGGCTAGCAGTGGTCTAAATTCAGGTAGGCACACTCGACTCTGCCAATCTCATTGCAATCATAGATACATAGCCTCTTTGTTCTCGATTCCCATGCATGACTTCTAGGTGTCCCAGTAGTGACCTTTTACCCTTTTTTTTCGGGGAGGATTCCCCTACTAAAGTAGACTACAGAAAAAATGGGTCCCTAATTCTAACCCCTCTACTGGAAGACCAGACTTACTGCATGTTGCGGTGTACCCCTTGTTTTAGGACCTTCGCGGCACACGCCGGTGAGGGTCAACATGTAAGAGCCAAGGGGCCGCAGGTTTCGGTCTACTTTCCTTTCACCACCCGGGTTCCATTTGGGCCCGATTTTTTGGAGCCACGCCGTCACACCCACATACTTTCTATTGTATATAGCAAGATTTCTCCATGGTCATGACTTCATTTGGTTTTGTACCCATCATATGTCCTTTGGCCTATTATACTACTCTTCCTGCTGCGCACTCGGGGCAAGCTTCCTCTTCTTCTAAGGCTGCCTCTTTCGTGTTTCGCGAAACGGCACTCCGTGCTGGAGGACGAGCCACCAACTACTTTCCACAGACCAGCGCAGTTTGGTGCACCACGTACCACTCTTTTCGTCAGGCCTCTTTCGAGGTGCCCCCCCCAAACAAAAAAAAAGCACTGAAAGGGGGCTATTGGGCAAACGTGGTGCTAGAGGTGTTTCACAGGCAAAGCAAATGATCATGATCGTTCGCTAAACGGGTTTGAACTGCGGTCGTTGCTCTCAATTCAAAGGTCTTGTGAGCCACCATCAACACGCAGATAGGTGAAGATTTGCAACAGAGAAACCTAAACATAAGTGCGGATCTCCGGCGTTTGGATGCGTTCCATCGCTTTGGGTAATGTTGACCCCATATGAACCAACGAATCAACCCCAGCTTATTAGTGGGGGGGACCCTGGGTGAAATGTGGGGGATCATCACTTTTGGCGGGGAACACCCCCCCATATTAATAAAATGGGGTTGATTAATATGGGGCCAACATTAGACAACTTTGCAGGACGTGAAGAGCGTCATGTGCAATGCCATCACCGAGTCTGAGTGGCAGGCAGGCAAATCATGATTATTATGATTTCCTTTGAATCATGGAAACGAGAAACGTGTTTCAATTTGTAGCCACAACCCTGTTTTGATCTCCTTTTTAGTGTTGACCATGGACTAATGTCCTCGTCCTGCTTGGATCTGGGGTCAACAGGAAAGAACTACCACGAAAACAGAGTGCCCATTTTCCCCTGTTAAATGGTGGACCTGCTGCCTTTTGGCATGTAAGAGAGCACAACAGCAAACCGGGCCGCTATTTTTTTGGCAGAACACAAAAGAACCATCTTACCTGGACCGTCGAACTCGCCATGAAAGAAACAGGATGCGCCCGACGAGTTAGTGGTTCCTTAGGTCCTTAGCTGTTTGGTCGGTTTTAAGCTCTGCCTATGTAGAGATTTTTCATGGCGGGCTGAGCGATCCGGGGGGCAAAAGGAACACCCACAGAAAGCAGGAAGGTGCTTTACTGGGGGATCCGGTTTTCTTGGATCAGCTTTGGGATGTATAGCCACATTTGCCCAGTGGTGCCTGTGTTTTTCTTCGTTTTTTGGGGAAGGGTTCCCCTTTAAAAGTCAAGCAACCAAGAAATGCCCTTTTTCTCACGTGGCTACTGGAGTATAGCAAAGTTTGCAGATCCGTTCCCTTCAAACTGGTTTCTGTGAGGTTTGTTATTCATACCCGCCCCTAGGCGGCGGAAGTATGCAATGACACATGTGGTTTGGCAAGGCGCTCAGTGTTTGGACAAAGGCCTTTTTGTAGTTCTGCCAAATTGAACAGAGGCACCCTGGTTTCCTTTCTTTTGGGAGTGGGTTTTGCCTGGAGCTTGACCGACAGAAAGAAGGGCTATAAAAGAGGTCGCCCTTGTTGAAGAACATGACCACTGCGCTTCTGAGTCCAGCTTCCTTTTGTGCAGCAGAGGTGGGGGTTGGCTTTCCACCTCAGAAACCCAAACGCAATTGGAGTCAACACCCAGAGACAAACCACAGGTTGAAAATAGGGTCCTGAAGTCCACTGGAATGCTTGCAGCATGCTGAACACACCTGACAAATTGTTTGACGTAGTGCTTTGGCCTACAGCCCATCAGGACACATTTGTTGCCACGCTAGTTGGTCATCGGGTGTTTTTTCTTGGGTTGTATCGAACATTTTGCGATGTGGAACTCCTTCAAATGGCTTTGTCCCTATGTGGGAGCCCCACGGATGGTTTACTATTGGTTTCTCCGAAAAGCACGCCCCAAGTTGGGTGTGTGGTTCACCCTCGCAAAGCAACGGCATTCCCACATTCCAGAGGTACCCTGTTTACGCTATCCCTTCTGTACGCCTCACCCCGCCAAAAAAAATCAGACCCACATGGTGCTTTGTTTTATTATGTTTCGAGGATCGCATGGACCAGAATGCAGAAGGTCTTTTGGCCATCTTTGCACGAGACCATAAACATGTCACACCATCTCTCTATCTGACCATTCCTGGGGCCTCTGGCTTCCTAGGTTAGATTTGCGAGCTTGGCCTAAGAACTCAGTCTATGGTCCAGGTACGAGAAGGGACTCACCAAAATGTCAAGGAAAACCAAAGGACTCGCCTTGTTCCACGTGAGGCAAGTCATTGGGGCGTGTCTTTTCTCTTCGGGCCCTTCCAAAATGTCAATTGTCCTTTGGTTTCCCTTTAAAACACACCTTACCTCTCCCAGGGCTTGGACTTTTAAGGGGTAAGACACCTAAAAAGGGGTACCACCAAAAAAGGCGCCCATGTTGGGCCGGGCTTTCCGCGGGGTCCGAATGCAAGTCGATAGGAAATCGCGGTGGTCGGAGGGCAGTCAGAGACGTGCCGGCCTTGGAAAGCCAATCGCAGACACCCGGTGGATTGCTGTTTTTTTGTGTGTGTTTTTCATGTTGTTGTTGTTTTTTTTTTTTTTTTTTTTTTTTTTTTTTTTTTTTTTTTTTTTTTTTTTTTTTTTTTTTTTTTTTTTTTTTTTTTTTTTTTTTTTTTTTTTTTTTTTTTTTTTTTTTTTTTTTTTTTTTTTTTTTTTTTTTTTTTCGGAGGGTTCCCCTCTAAATCAGCAACCGAAACTAAAGAGGCTCTCCTTACCAAAAATGAAGAGGGCGCTTGTTTCCCATGAAAGTTCCTCAAACACGCACTCGCTTTTCTCGTTCCAATTTGCATCGGGCAAGCTTGGTCGAGGTTTTTTAGCACCGGAAGGCGCTTCCCACTCTTTTTAGAGAATTGGTGGTTCCCAGCATCCGGTTCCTTATGTTTTTAATTAGTGGTTTCTGGTTAGTTTGTTGGTAGTTTCAATTAACCCACGAGTAAAACTTTCAGCAGGGAACCTGAGGACCGCCCAGACGAGTCACCACGGTCACCGCGCCTTTGATTTTTCTGACATTTTCGACCGGCTCGGGGAGACCTGCTTAATATGTTGTTTTCTGAGTCTCCCCTGTTGGTTTCAAAGGGAACCTGCAAGATAAGTGATTTTAACGCCTCGCGCCTCGCGCCCCGCGTCCTCTGGGCCATCGCTATGCAGAACCCAATAGCCCTTCTGGCAAGTAAACCAGCCATGCTGCGCGAAACCATGCTTGTTTGCCCCTTTTGGAAGCCCCTGGCCCTTCAAATCAAAGTCCGCTGATTTTGTTTTGCTGAATTTCAGGATGTATCTAAGAGGGTGTCCACTCCCCCCAAATCACCCCGAAGGGACAATGGGAAGAAAAGCCGTATATAGTGGTCATGTAGTGCCCGTAGGATACAGACCCCCATTTTCTGTTGGTAGTGGAAACACTACTAAGTTTAGAATTCTGCATTCCGAGAATCAAGTATGAAAATCTGGCAAGGATCCAACATTTCTTTCACCTCCAATGGTCACCTTGAGACTCTGAGACGTCCGAATTTGTATTTTGAATCCCGGAATTTGGCTTGCGTTAGATTTCTATACAATCCAATTAACAGACTTGTGTGGTGTTGAAGTCTCAATAATCTAAATCCCGACATCTAGCAATCAACTTCTCGTGCAAGGGGTTCTAAACGTGACACAAAAGTCCCCTGACGATCTTGTATTCCCAGGATTCATATTTATAATTCTTTGCCATATGGCTCAGGTAAGCTTGGGATTCTTGTTGAGGGCAAAAGTAAACGCATCCCTCAATCTCCCAACCAGGAATCCACCAGAAAGAGGGTAGCAAAACCGGATGGCTGTTCCCCAGGAGCGAAATGCCGGAGCTGACCTTCGATGAATTCGTAGCCCTCATGGAGCAGACGGACTGAGCGAAGCTTCGCTCAGGAAAAAGATCGTCTCACAACCGCCGGGTTTTCGCTGGGGAGGCGCAGTGCAAAGGTGAAAGTTGCTGGTGCGAGAGCTAGGGAATGAGCGAGTCAAGGTGTTGGGAATGAACCACAAGGGGATTCCAGAGTAAAGGAAACCATAGGGGATGGGTTATCTCGGGGTCATTCCAATTCTCATTCCCTGCCTATCGAATCAGCAAGAAGATTGCCCTCAAAAACTGTTGCTTTCAGCAAGCGTTTTCTTTCCTCTTGGCGTTTGGAAGCTTTTGGCGGTGTTCAGATTTATCCCGGTAGCCGCTAGGCACCCTACCCCTACCCTCCCCCCATCGCCCTGGTTCCTTTTTGGACCTGTTTCGTTTTGCGCCGAGTTGAACAAGCCGGATGACCTCATGACAGAGAATGGATACGAAAAAGGGCTATTAGATTTTGAGAAGCCTTCGTTCAGACAGTCGAGTTGCTTCATTTCAAGAACCCCTCTAATTGGCTCGGATTTGGCGCCCTTCTTGTACAAGGCTTTCTGGGAAGACTCCGGAAAGCCTCCAAACAGCACTCCAAGCGGATTATTTGGGTTTAACTAAGCCTCCTTCAAAAGGGCTGCACCCCCTAACCCGGTCCCATATGGCCAACGGGGAACAGGATATGGCGTTTGCGGGATAGAGTCTGCCCCCGTCCCCACCGATTTTTTCTGCAGTTCTCAAAGGGTTTGATCCTGAAAACCGTATCTCCGAGTTCACCTCACTGTGGGCCGGTTTTCAGGTGTTTGTTTTCTTTGGTGCATTTTGCCAAGGGCTGTTAGGCCGGATTTTTGTTTTCCCAACTAATGGGTTTTCCGTACGAAACCACTAAAAGTTAAACTTTTAACAGGGGAGCAGAAAGCAACCGAGGTTCGTTTTGTCTCAGTTGTTCAGTGGCCCCAATTATTTTTCCCCTTTTTTGGTGGCTGCCCCACTAAAATGGTCTTCCCAAAAAAGGGTTCCCTTTTTTCCAGGGTCACTGAACAACTGAGCTGTTGTTGGCAGGTTATCAGGTGTTTGTTTGGTTGGCTCTGTTTGACTTTCATTAGAGGGCTGCAACACAGAACGGTTTTTGCGACCATGCCAACAGTTGGCAAGAAACATTTGCTCAGAATTCAATGATTCCAGTAAAGGTGTCATGTTGCACTCTTTTAAAGCTCTTTTAGCACTTGCCAACGGTGGGGCATCGAAAGCCAAGCCTAGAAAGAGTAGAGTGATGTAGGATGCGTCCTGCAAAGCATTTTTGTTTTTATCAGGCGGAAGGTGCCTCTCTTGGAATGCTTTGCTCGGGCTGATATGTTTTGCTCGGGCCACTTGCACTGCAGCGTCCCCTTGTTTGCGCTAGGACGTTTCTGCTCTCCGCAAACGGGGAGAGTTCTTGGAGGTTGCTACATGCGACAAGTTATGAGAGATTTCTCACTATCAGGGACCTTTCTTGGACCTTAGAACGTAATATTGACCCCGTATTGATCAACCCCAGTGCATTAATAGGGGGGGTGTTCGTTTCTGGTTTCAGTGGGGAATCAGACCGCTTTTGGAGCGGCCAAAAACCACCCCCTATGAATAAACTGGTGGGTTGATTTAATATGGGGTCAACAATACCATGATGTCACGATTCATCTCGCAAGCGCTGGGGAAGTTTTTCAAGCGCGTTTCGCTGAAGGGCTTGTTGGCGGGTTCTCGAACATCAAGGAGCACGTTGCTCCAGTCTGGTTTTCGCTTGGTGGCTCCCAGGCATCCGATTTAATAGTTTTTCTTTCGCTTTCTTTGGTTTGTGGAGTGGGATTTCTCAGCATTTGTTTGCTTTTTTTGGTTGGTTTGATTGGGCCTTTTAACCCACTAAAAGTTAGCAGATCTGAGGGTAGCCCAATCAGAGGTTCCATGTTTGACTTTCGAGACAAACCTAAGTAGGCCCTACACACGGGATTGGACACCTCAAACTGATTGGTTTCCCTTTGGTGCTCACTTGTTTTTTCTTGTGTTCCCTCTGAGCACCATCCCACATTTTAACAGGGCTGAAGAGAATCTGGTCAAGGTGTTGTACTTGCATTGCTCTTCCTGGAGGATTTTATCGATACTGTCAGGACCTAATATGGGGTTGCTGGGACGTTAAAACCAAATTGGGTCAAGAGCGTAACAGGCTCATAAGTGCAAATGTTTCGGCCCTTGCAACGTGAATCCGTTAAACAAAAAAAAACGTCTTGGTTTTTGAGCGGAGGTTTGACATTGAGTGCGCAGTTTCTTCGCCCCAACTCACTTGCCCAAAACGAATCGACCTGACATGACCTGTCACAGTAGTTTCCCTTTTGGTCAATTTGTAGTGGATCGAGCTATTTGTGGGTCCCTCAAGGGGCAGCTGAGCCAATCAAGTTCAAAGTTGCTTGCAAAGATTGTTTACGGCCAACTTCCCCGGGTAAAGACTTGGGCCGAAGATGAGTTTGTCTTTCCAGTCGGTACCCGTTTTGGAGGCGAAGGGGAAATCACCTTTGCAAGGCTTCCCCCAAAAAAGAAAGGACCTCATGGGGCTCTCCTAGGTCCTAGTTGGAACATGAATTGGGGACCCTTCACACATCATTGACACGGCCTTTTGTCCAGCAGCCATCGGTGTTTCGAGACGTGATTGTGGACCATTGGGCTTTCTGGGCCCATTTCCCAGGGGAGAATACCGTTTGAAGCGACAAAGTAGTAAGGATGGCCCACCTTCCCCGTGCCAGCTACCACTCTCTTCACTCCCTGGGTTCACAGATTTTAGAAGACCATTGTAGTCACAAACAAGTTGAGCCTTTTTCTGGCCAATCCACTCAGGAAGTGAGTGCATGATGGTGTCCCCTAGCTATATAAAAATATAATATCGGCACATCTAGCGCTGGGTCTAGCTCTCTCTCGCAATGTTCAGAAGGCCATGAGAGCCGCGTCGTCCTCAAAACCGATTCGGGAGATGACAGTTAAGGGGTAATTGCCCTTGCCAATGGCGGACACTTTGAGATTCTTGAAGCATGGTTTTGGGCACACCATGTTAATACCGAGTTCTGAGAATCTTACCTCTTAAAAACACAACTTTTCTCAACTTTTTGGGTAACATGGGCTATATGTCTGTAAAAGATTAAAACTTCCCCAGGGCTTGGAGTTTTAAGGGGTAAGGAATGATGGCCAGACGAAACCCGCGTGCAGCAACACGAGCCCATCGTGATGAACCTTTTGGGCCGAATTCGTGCCGAGCTCATCGACGGAACTCCCCAGACGTCGTGGAATCGTCCGCGACGATGATGGGTGAAACATATTCGCCAAGTTGAGCACATGAAGTGGATGGACAATTGGTAGGTAATTTATCCCAACCTCTAATTCACAGTATCATCACGTATTATGGCTGTTTTTAGTTCGCCTGAGTTTTCACCATCGTCAGGGCAACATTGTCAATCTTCCGGGGTTGTTTGTTAAACGCGTCGACTTGATGTTTGTAGGGTAACCAACGGATCAATTGGTCTTCTGCGGAGTCATATGGATGTTGTCCATGGACTCGTCGTAAACTCTCTTTTGTGTGCAGAACTGCACTCGCCTGGGCGCCAATGGCAACTGCCGGACAGAGCTCAGGAGCCATGTCCCTCTTGGAGTCAGCAGAAAACATATCGCGAGCTATGGCGAGCTGCGATCAAGTCCGATTGCTACATGACTCAGACATAGATCCAAGCATGCCAACAACGGGCATTGGGGACGACTTCTTGCAACTTCATGCTTAGATGGTGTGTGTGTGTGTGCGTGCGTGCGTGGGTGGGTGGGGGTGGCTGGTTGGCTGGTTGGCTGGGTGGCTGGGTGGCTGGGTGGCTGGGTGGCTGGGTGGCTGGGTGGCTGGGTGGCTGGGTGGCTGGGTGGCTGGGTGGCTGGGTGGCTGGGTGGCTGGGTGTGTGTGTGTGTGTTTGTGTTGGTGTGTCTTTGTCTTTCAAGCTCGAATATTGATTTGACCGACATTGTGTGGACGCACTGCTCCACCCGCTCAATCAACTGCTTGCACTATCAAGGAGCACACTTGAATGGTGGTGGATGGGTGTGGAAATAGCCATCCCCCACCCGCAGCAACAAAACGATTGTCGGGTAGTGGTACTCCTTATGAAGGGTGTGCTTACATTTGAGCATAGTGCGTACCCGGCCAGAGTGCAAGCGTTGGGCCCCTGTTTATCAATTTTGTTTCCGTTGGGTGCAAACTCAAGCAAGTTTTCAGATGTTTGCTTCCTTAGGCCTTCGACTCGGTGTTTCTCTTCGAACTCACGGTTGTTGCCAAAGAGGGGCTCCATTTAATGGATTTAACAATTATTCACGCCAACCCATGGCAATCATATGACCCCTAAAGATTGTTTTGTCTTTGTTGAACCATGGACCCCTAAATGAGGCGAACTGGGGAGTTGGGGGTCTCTCGGCCTATTAAAGGGCTTGCCCTTGGCTTATCCTAGGCTCATCCAGAAATGGCCCCCCTCATCATACGCCCCCTAGGGGTCCATGATACTAGATGGACGTAAACCCACGGGCGGGTGACAATATGAAGGCTGCGTGCATCGGATAAGTATGCCTTGATATTAAAAGTATTTGGGACGCCATACAGAGTACGGTTTTTGTTTTCCCTCAATTTATGATTGGTGATGTATTATGAACCCCGAACATGTTTTTTAGATGTTGTTTCATGCTTCACAAGTTACGCGTCGCTGTCCACTTCAAGGGATTTTTGTTTGCGACATGAGCTTTTCTATGGGAAGGTGGGGTTCTACATGATGTGGGCAGTGCTTCATCCTAACCTTTCATATCCTCTTCCATGAATGAAATGCACGGCACTGCACAGACGCACAGATCACAAGATCTTGCAATCTCGCATGAGCCACCATAAACCCCCAGGTTGATGAAGGTTAGTACGGGATAGTCCCCTTCTTTTAATTCTTTACATGGTTCTGGGTCGACCATTTTAAGAACAGGTTTTGCTTGTGACTCACATACGCAATCTCAAAGTTGCGCGCCTTTCTTCCTACTTGCAATCAATGAGTTTACCAATGCTGTGGATAACATGACAAGATTTCAGCAGACATAGAGGTGCACGGATTCCTCTGTGGGCGGGAGGGACCGACTTCCCCTGTTAGAGTCCGTCGTGCGACAAGAGTCAGCCCACCGCTTCGCAACACACTGGCAACTGCCATCAGAATACACTCATGGGAGCATGAGGTATGCACTAGAAACAATATGTTGCACTGTGCATATGGGTATGGTTCAAAATTAAACCACCAGGATATGGACCGCATATTTTAGCACATGTTTCCATTTACCAGGACAATCCATCTTGGGCACCTGCTGTGGGTGGACAAAATCCTGCACCAGTTTGAAACCGTGGGAAGCCATTGTTTGTTGGAATGTACACGGGAATCGAGTCATTCCAGGGTTTCTTAGGAGGTGCGAATTGAAACTCGTCCATCCACAGTATTTTTGACCCACATATGATCCCAGGAGAACAAAGTCAAGAGAGCCATGTTTCAGGCACTCACTAGATGCGTTGCCCCAAGCTCCGAGTGGTTCGGTTCTCGGTTTAAAGAGTCCCTCTTTTGGTTTCCCTTGAAGCTTTCCATCTTTCTTCCCCAGAATTAGCTCCCCTTTTTCCTGTTTTGCTTTTTTGGGGTCCCCTTTGTTTTCCACTAACCAGGCAAACAATATTTTTTTTGCTGGGGTCCTAATTCCAGCCTAGCTTTGTGGTCGGCTTTACGAATTCAGAGACAGCCTCGGACAAGGTGCCGAGCAATGGGTGTGGCTCAAAAATAGACAACTAGGGTTACGCGGGTTTTAGTTTTTGGTTCCATTTACCCAGGTGTGATTTTGGTACATATTTGTGAGCCAAATATCCTTACCACACACATGGGTCCCTCCAAGTGAAAAAATGATCTTAAGGGTGCCAGGTAACCTCCCAGAGGTGCCTTGGTGGAAGGGAGGGTGGACTCCTCATGCATTTGGGCGTCCATGTTAACTACGTCCCCCAGTAGTGCCCTTTTACCAGGGTTCCCCTACTAAAATAGACTACAGAAGAAAAACAAATCGGGTGCCCTTATTCTAAACTCTCTACTGGAGGACCTAGCTAATCTCGAGGACCGACATTGACCCTTCTGCCTGCCTTGGGCCCCTCCGACGGCACGTGACACGCACAAATCAGCTTGGCTCAAAGCCGAATCCGTCTGACCAGCACTTGAAACGGCCGGCAACATCGAGGGGAAATCCTCGCGGATGTCTAAAGCAACAAAAGTTCAGTGCGGTCAGATGGTCAGATCTATGGCTGGTTTCCATTGGCATCAGATATATGGCTGGTGTCCTTTCCAAAGATTGCTGGTGTTCCCAAATTTCAGGTAAGCCTTCACGTGATCACTGCATTTCACCAGAAATGCGTTCAACATGCCGTGCTCGATCACCTTGCCAGCTCAACTCGTAAACCAGTGGCATCTCGCAAACTTGTTGTTGTTGTATGTTGTTTCTCCGGTTTTTCGAAAGCAAGATGTCAATCGACTCAATTGCCAAGCGCTTGACCAAACCCGAGAGAGAGCGCGGAGCCAAGAGAAAGGATAGCCAGGGCAAAAGCCCCGCAGCAAACTTCCAAGACTCTGAGAGTTTAGTCAGTTGGGTGTGGCTCAAAATTAAACAGCAGGGGCAAACCGCAGGTTTTGGTCCTTGTTTCCACCAGGGCAAGCCATTTTGGTATTCCGATTTTTTGAGCCACCCCAAATGTGTCACAATCAAAAACCCGGGGTTTTATTTTCCCTGGTTTCAAAGGGAATCTGGCACTACTGGCATCAAAACCCGGGGTTTTTTGAGCCACAGCCAGTTCTCGCAGAGATGGAGCTTCCACAGGCTGGGGAGTATGCTGGGTCAAGTGATTGAGTGGGGTTCGTTGGTTGGGTTTGCTTGGGTTAGGTTTGGTTTGGGTTGGTTTGGTTGGCTTCGTTGGATTGGTTCGTTAATTGGTGTTGATGGCTTGGTTCGGTTGCTCAGCTCGTGCTTCCAAGGGCTCGGGGCAATTGAATGGAGTCAAGTAGCCGCTGGCAATCATCTAATCCTCATTTGCCCGAAGCCCACCTTTTGACCTTTGGTTTTCCTTGGTGATCTATTTTCAGTCATGGCCCCAAAAGGTTACGTAACCTTTTACTTCCAGGTCCTTTGGGCAAGTGAGAATCAAGAAAAGATGTTGCCCCCCCCCACCTCAGGGGCAGCGCAACCCCACACCGCACTCGGGAAGTGTTTACCTCTGCAATCAACCAACACAAAGGTGCCCTTTATTTTACATCTTCCGGGCTTTTGCAACGAAATTTCCAGTAGCCTACTTAGCCTATGGTCAATCTGTCAGGGACCAGAAGGAAGGACTCACTACATGTCCCACAAGAACCACTGCGATGTGATGGCCCTAGTTTCTGAACTTTAGAGAGGATGACCAGTCTATTGTTCCCTTGTTCAACTCCGGTCTTGGGACATCCCAAGTCGTGATACCAGGAGCCTGTCCAAAAGAAATTCTCCATGAGAACAGGGTTCCTTTGCACCCGCTCCAGTATGACTTTCCCCTTTCATGTGTTTGTTGCTACAAAACCCCCCTCCCTCCAGATTCAATTCCCTCTTTCACTGGAGGCCCGGGAAGTGTGGCGGAAGTGTCAAATTGCTTTTCGAGGCAAAGCCATGGTCCACAAGTTGCCACAGTCAGTGGAAGAGTCAGTGAACTCAGACGGTAGACTTCCAGGTTGTGGTTGATCACTCGGGGTTTATCCAACCACTTCTGCGATATTTCTTTGGGAATCCCCTCTTTATATGGGGGGGAACATGTCTTTGGGAGGCCCTTTTTGTTGTATCACAGCTTCGTGGATTCCATTTCCCACAGCCCCTGGTCGACTTGGCTGGCCCAAGCTTCGCATTTCAGTTGTGAAGTTGGAGCCCCAAGACTCAATTGGAGTGTCAACCTCGGATGAATCGAAAAGACTCACTTTAGTAGGGTGGCGCCCCTTTCTGGGAATGAATCCATGTGGAACTCATTTGGATTGTCATGGTCCAATGGTCCGGATGAAACCGTAGCCAGCTTCAACCATTTCTCATGTGACGAGCTTTCCGTTTCTGCGGCACTTGTGAGCAACCCTGGCAGTTGCTGACATCTTTGGACTGTTTTGGTTACCATTCTCACTTCTTCAAAGCCAACTGTTTGACCGGCGGGTTTGGCCGCGTCGCTCGCATCAGGACATACAAGGATGGCTCATCTTGGTGGCACGCATCCTGTTGCACCAGCCTCAGCCGGAAGCGAAGCGTGTGAATCCCCTTTGACCCCCTTCCCACGGATAAAAGAAAGGCAAGTTGGGAGTTGGATCCCAACCCCTCGATTTGGAACACTGTCCCATTTTTGTTTGGGGTGGCGTTTTCTTAATTGCTCAAGTTCTCAAGCTCTGGTTGCCCTTAATTGGTTTGGATTAGTAAGTAGGATTTGGATTTGAAGCTCTGGTTCTTGTAGAGTGTAGATGGGAAACCCCTCCAGATGGAATGGCCACTCGCAGCAGTCAGTATGCGCCGACGCTTTTCGAGCCGCTCACCGGCTCGCTCGAAATCGCGATCAACTATGGCGGCACTCGGACTTGATCGTCACTCTTTGGGTTTGGTTTCATGGGATCACCGTAACAAGCCCCCAAAAGGGGTCCCCCAAAAGTAATGTTAAGCGCTGAACTGTTGGGGGACCCCCCTTTTGGGGGCTTATGACCGGGACCCCATGATGGTTGCCATTCTAGTGGTAAACAACAAGTCTCGATGGGAAGTGAGGGTGTGTTGGGAGGTGGCGCCACTATTCTGGACTGTCACAGCACACACGGGATACCTGTAGCAGAAAATACGTGAATAAAGGTTTGTTTTTTCTTTAAGTGCGTACCGGGGTTGGTTTGAAAAGTTATTCATCCCATCCTATGATCTCTCTGCCATACTTGTATATAAAACATCTCTCACAGTTTGTTCAAAAGCTCCTGCCTTTGACTTTTCCAAAATCTCGCCAGGGCCCAGCCCCAGGACCGGAGTAAACCCATGGAGCGTTTTTTGCGTGCTAAAGACTCAGATGTTGTGGTTTTAGCAGGGCCGACAGGGGAAAATTATTGTGGTCATGGTTTTCCACAGCCCTATTTAAAACCCAGAAAGCCATTGGCATTTTTGTTTGTCATATTTCTGCTTGAGCTTGTTGGAAGGATTTGATGGGATGTCTTTGAACTTTGGAAGCTCAGTTGGGTATCTGTCCTCAAGTGCCCCTTTAAGCCAACTTGAACAACAAGGACAAAAACACAACCGAAAAGCGGACCCCTTATATCCACTAACGTGGAACCCAGCAGAGGGCCCCAAATCAGGACCAATTCCTCGATATCAGGTTCCATGGCAACGTGGGCGAGAGGAAACAGTACCCTCAAAATGAGCAAGTGCACTTCCGACATGTGGGTGGCTCATCTTTCTTTCAGGTTGGAGCCCCCAAACATGGCGCAAGGGTTTTCCTTGTCTTGGTGGTTCCCAGCCATCCGTTTGCTTCGGTGTTCGGCCTCTTTAGTTGGTTTCGTGGTGTCCGTATTCAACCCAGAAGTTCGTCACTCTACGCAGGGGAGCGAAAAACGGACAGCCCAGAGTTCCTGAAGCCATGGGGCTACCTGGACACTCAAACAGAACAGAAGAGGATGCGCCCGAAAAAAGCATCGGGGGCAATAACACATGTTTGAGGCTAGTGTGAGGGTGCGTGCCAAAAGTTTGTGCCACTTTTAGCAACCTAAGAAGTAGAAACAGAGAAGGTAGTGGAGACTACTACCCATCAAGGGAATCATTTCATGCACCACATCCATTTTGGGGGCGCCACATCCATTTTTCTAGGGGTACACTCCCCATTCTTTCCAGGGATCCGGATCTTTTCAGGAAACCATGAAAAACCCAGGGGAAACAGATCCGGTTTTTGAAAAGAACGATGGTTGACAAGAAGAATGCACAAGGACTCAACCCCAGATGCTTGCCGCTCAAATTGAAGGGTCTGCCGCAGATTTGGGGGCATTCACCAGTTTTTTGTTACGGGTATTTTGAGTCTCCAGATGCCGGCTCCAAAACTGGGCTGTTGAAAGGTAATCCTTCGTCCTTACCTTCGGATTACGCAAGGGATCCCTTTTGTAGTGGCTTCCATACAGGGACTATGGAAAATCGGATTGGCCAACCCTTCATTTGGAACAGCCCAGCAACAAAAAGCACGGGCCGTGTCAGGCCGATCTTCATCTTCTTCATCACTTTCGGGCCCAAGGCCAGTCGAGTCGCCGGGGGCCATGGTTGGTTGGTGGTTCTGGAGCGGTGGGTTGGACAGGGGGGGTTGGGGTGGGGTAAGGGGGATTTCCAGTGGTTTAGGGTGGATTTCGTGTGGTTTAGGGTGGATTTCGGTGGTTTAGGATGGATTTCCGGTGGTTTAGAGTGGATTTCGGGTGGTTTGGAGTGGGTTTCGGATGGTTTAACATGGGTGTAGGCGGGTGTAGGGTGGGCTTCTCGCACCCTACATGCGCAATGGCTCTAATTGAACTTGCCCCGAAACTTGCAACTTTGCACTACTCGTGTTTGCTTTAGCAGAAAGACCGTTCCCCCACACACAAGCAAACAGCTTGACTTTCCCAGGGGAGCAGCGAGCAATCCAGCCTTTCAGCAAGGCGGTGCCCGAACCTTTGATTCCTTCCCTTTTGCCACTGGTTCGCCATGAAGCTTTGTGAAGATCGTGTCACTCACGTCAGGGGTACATATTATGTCCTATTCGATGATATTATTCATACTACATACTATATACTACATAGTACTTTCCATGTATATATTTAGTTTTCAGTTGTGCTCCATGGATCGCATCAGAGCAGGCAATAAACCTGGGCCATTTTACCCACAAAACTGGAACCTGATCATGACACCCCAAACTACCCATCAAAAGGATCAAAAAACAGTTGGCACCCCATCAGCTTGGGGCAGTAACCCATGCGGAGGGGTCCAGGTCGCTCTTTGAGCGCAGCTTCCTTTAGGCCAAGACTAAGACCGGTGCGTCGCGAGTCGCTTGCTGGCCAGATCGACGCCTGGCTGTCGTCCTGGGGTCCCTCTTATGGCACGGCGGCCGAGTTTTTTTCCCAAAGCGCCGAAGCGGAGTTTGACTTCGGGGTTGGTGGGTTGGAACACCTGGGAGGATTCCTTGGGGAAAACTTGAGCAATCAAAACCTGGGTAGATGAAGGTAAGGGAGAATCCCCTTGCCATAAATGGGTGCAGATATCCGCCTTTGTAATTCTTGAAGCATGGTTCTGGGTGGACCATTCTATTTCCAGGTTTTGATCACGGCTCAAGTCAGGTTTCATCTTAGAGGAGAACAACATGCAATGCCCCCGCTGACTAAACATACTTTCTTAGCGGGGACATCGTGATTTTCTAAAAGAGTGAACATTTTATGTCGGTGGAACCAAAGACCAAGCAAGACTTGAGCAAGGTGGTACCCCTTTCCAACAATAATGGAAGTAGACTCGGGAGTTTGCCAAAGCCCTGCTGTCCTCCTCCATTGGCTGCGGGTGTTTTTATCTTGGAGGCTGCCAGCCATCCGGTTCCTTAGCTTTTGAGCCTTTTAGTGTTCATTGAACCCACTAAAAGCTATTCACTTGTAGCGGGGGATCTGAGGGCAGCCCAGTTATGTAATCACCCAAGGGAAGACTGTTACCAGTAGTCTATTGGTACCCTCCCATACACAAACATGGAAAGTCGCATGGCGTCCTAAAAGACCATGTTTCTTCAACAGGGGTTGTCTGGTGGGTTTCAACGTGGACCAGAGAGTACCTTCCTCCCATTTGCACCAAGACGGAAATGTTGATCCCCTATTCTTCAACCTCCGTTTATTCTACGGGGGTGGAGGGGTTCCCCTCCAAAAGTGGTCTCATTCTTCACCTTAAACATCACCCCACCAAACGGCAGCTTCCTTTCAATGAACTGGGGTTGGTCGGCAGCTTACCCTTTTGGACGGCAAACCGGCAAACCGAAGAAGAAGAAAGAATCGACCACCCGCCCAATCCGGTTAAATGGCTCGAGCCCTCTTTTTCCCTTCCCGAGGCTCCCGATTGATTTAGGGCCTTCAAACAACCTGGTTTTGAGACCCAAAATTAACCGATCGGAGGGGCAAACCGCAGGTTTTGGTACCCCTGTTTCCACATACCGATCGGGCACCCATTTTGGACTTCCGTTTTTTTTTTGAATTCGCCACAGCCTACTGAGCAGCCCGTTTCCCGGCTCAGCATTCTCCCCCCACTGGAGTCACAGGTTTTTCTGAGTTCGCAGCCTGAAAATGCCCAGAACGGGAGCCGCTGGGCCTCCAGAGCTCCTCCGCTCCGGGCCTCCTGGGGCTTTTCCGAGTCGCCAGCCAGCTCGTCGCGCGCGCCGCGCGCCTGGCGCGCGCGCGGAAGCGTCGAGCGTCGAAAGCGCGAGGCCGAAGGGAACTGCTGAGCCATTGGAAGGCCACGAGAGATTGCCCGGGGCGCCCAGCGATCCGAACCTTGTCCGAAGTCCGAGAGAGGACGCGGCGAAGGTTCCAGGGAAATGGGGGGGGGGGGTTGCCTCGATTGAAGTGGCCGAACTGAAAAACAGAGTGAAGCCTGAAGATGGATCGCCTGGTTTTTTTGGGACGGATCTGGACTCCCAAAAAATGGGTGGTGTTCCTTTCCTAAAACAACCGACGATGGACCCAGATCGCCTTAAGATAGCCTCAAGATTGGGCTGGTGTTCCTGTTGTTTCCGTTTACCATCCCAAAAAAGGGTAATGGTATCTTTGGATGAACCCTGAGGACCCTACTACTGAGAGGAACCCCCACAGTCGACCATTTCCCTGTTACCAGGGGTTCCTCACCCCTGATTAGTACGTGTTGTTTAGATTAATCCGAAGTTAACGTTAAGGAAGTTGGGCTGGTCCAGCAAAAGGGGGGCCATCGCCAAAAAATGAAAGATCCCCTCTTAGATGGGTTTCCTCGTTCGACGGGGAAGCTGATACAAGGAAGGCTGAAGTCTGCAAACCGGACACTTGGTTCCGGATTCGGCGCAGGTGAAAAACCCTCCGAGCTGAGTAGCCTCACTTTGGCGACGGCTCAGACTGCTCCTCTCATCTTTCAGGACAGGGTGCGGGTTTCAACCTGAGAGTGCATGGGTATGTGTTGTTCCTTTGTTGTTTGTGTTCTGTTCCATGTACATGCCCACATATTATCCTCGTATTATAGTACACATATGCATATGTGTATATACATATATATATATAGAGAGAGAGAGAGAGAGTTGTGATTTGCATGCAACTGTGTTGTGTATACATGTTATGTGTGTGTATATATATATATATATGAACGGCCGGCCAGTTAAGCGACAATTCATTATGCATTGATACCAGGTACAGCCGGAATACCAGAGAAAAGTGGAGGTTTTTGTGAAACGAGACGCTCCAACTCCAATTCACGAGATCAATGTAAACACAAACTATGCACAGCAATACGAAACAATATTTTTGTTTAGTCATACTTGTGAGACTGGCAGACCAGGATTTGAATTTCCTGCCAGTGGCCTGGCCCAACTAGCTGTGACAGAGCAGACCCTATGCTTTTTGCAGACTCGGCCATTGGCCGGATCTGACAGCAGTGGCCCCAGATAGCTGTGAGAGAGTAGACTGCACCATGGACACGCCGTGAACGCAGCGACAACGGAAGTGCCACCAAGGCTCGGCTAAGCTGCTGCCCACACCATTCAAAAACTGGCCGCTTGACACGTGTTCTTTCCCGGGTGGGCAAGTCGCAAGAGCCCCGTCTCTTACACTTTGTCGGCGCTGGTGTCTAGCCTCGGAAGGGCGGGTCATTTGCGCTCCAAACTTGCAACTGCTTGGGCTACTTCCGAAAAAAAAGTATAGGCCGTAGGACAGAACCCCAAGTCTGCGATGACGTCAACTTGAGCCTCGAGCACCCGGCCGCCGGCAAGGCAGTCACAGAGTTTGACGGCGTGGGCCGCAAGACGATGGCCCGAGCCACCTCGGTCAGATGTCCGACACGACCGCGAAGCCTTCCATGCCTGCCAACGGCAGCAAGGACACGGCGCCGTTCGACTCGCGTTCTACAAGATTGCGCGGCTGTCCCTTCAGGATTCTTCGACGAGGAGGACCTAACCCGGGGTCTTGAGGATGTCGCGTATTTGGTGGTTTGGATGGCTGGTTTGGGGATGTGAACACTTTGTTGAGGGCAAATCTGAAACCCCAGCCGCTCCAACCAACTGGAGGGCTGACATACACACACATATACATATGTATATATACACCTAGATTTTCCAGTTGCTAAGTGGCACGCTCTCCATCCCTTTTGTTTGGTTGTCCCTAACCTTGGTGGCCAATTGCGGGGCCTACAATATGTCACCTACCGTGTCTGTACATCCACATACATATATATTTATTGGGTATGCGTATGTTACGTATATGGATATATATATATACATATGTTCGGTAAGAAGAGGGTATGTGAATTGTCGGCTCTTAGGTTCCCCGGGACCGCGTGGCAGCATTCAAATCGGCCTGCTCGTGAACTCCGAATCTCACTGCATCTGATTTTTTCCGTTGGGCGAGTCTGAAACAACATCTTCAGGCCCTCGAACATTTTTGCAATGTGTTCGCGCCGGTTGACATCAGCAAACCCTTCTCATGGCCTTCGCTCGCAGTCCGCCTGGTGAAAAACCCATGTTTTGTTTTTTCTCGAAGAAAGGCAAGCTCAGCTTTGCATCGGAGGTGCTCAAAGACACAGCGCCCAACGGGCATTTCATGCACGAGATCGCAGCGCACCGGTAAAACCAATAGATCAAGAAGCCTTTGCACGAAGAGGAACATTGATAGTCTTTCCCAGACACCAAGCCCTTCTCCTTGCCTTCGATGAGGATGAGGCCTGATAACCAGACGAGAAGGTATAAACCCTGAACCTCTTCCAGCCGTTGCCTGTCTAAGGCTCCGGACACTTCATTCGTTTCTTTTCTGTATGTGAGTGCCTCCGGGTTCTTAAGGCTGTCCCTGTATCTGAGATACAACGGCATGTGGTGCGCTCGCTTTGGCACCAGATCTGGCGAGCACTCTCAGCTCGCAGTGAGCGCCCGGTGTCACTGGGTTTACAAAACGAGCGTTGGTTGGCATGGGGCGAGTGTCAATCATTTCTCCCCACGTGTTGGGGTCGCATGAAAATCACTGGGTACTTCACAGTTGGTGGCATGCTTTTGGGTTGTTTTGCTTTGGTTGATTCTGTTCAGTTTTTCCAGGGGGCTGCAAACACGTTACGTTTTTGCTACCATACCAAGGCTCAGCTTCCCTCCAGTGGTTTGGTGGTGTTCCGGATAGGTTTCCCATGTACCTTCCCCCACTCTAACATGGAAGCTCCAGGACCACTTTGGAAGACTCGGTTCCATTTACGGAGGCCTTCTGGGAGCTTCCACGTTTATCTGAGGGAGTGTACCTCCCCATGTTTTCTACTATATACATTGTACCTCTGACTCAAAGTGAAGCAAACAATAAAAATTGCATTCTACAACTGGCCCCCACTCTAAACACGGCTCGGAAAGGGCATGTAGGACCCGATTCGAGATCCGATCATCCGATCGCCGCCAGAAGCCGGAAGAGCGGAGCAAGGCGAAGGCTCGGAGCGCGAAGAGCAAGGTTTGGACTTGAGTCACAATCAAACCGAGTCCATGGCTGTTTATTGGGAAACCTTTTGCATTTTTATTTGTTGTGATTTAGTGGGAAATCCCCACTTAGCTGCTAACATTTGAATGTTTGCTCCGCTTCCAACGTCAACCAAGATTCGGGTAAGTGAAGGATAGCAAGGGACAGTCCCAACCAGAAAAAGATGCGGATATCCGCCTTCTTACTTATTTACGTGGTTCTGGGTGGACGATTTGAAGACCGGGTTTTGATTGTGACTCAATTTGGATGTCTTTTTGAGGGAACCCGCAGTTTGGGTTGGGTTACAGGGAAACAGAGAAGCAAACCACCCTAAACACAGACACACCCATGTGGGTACGCAGGTGAGTTTCTGCCCTTAGGGTGGTGTAGCTGCCGGGGGGGTAGGCGCTCCTGGAATGAATTGTTTTCGTGCCTTCCACTTGCTTAATCGTTGTTTCTTTTTGCCCCCGTTGTCTTTAAAGGGATCACTGGAAACCTGTTTGTTGCAGGGGACATAAGCAAATGGTTGCGAGTTTCAAGCCTTGGGGTGGGGTGGTTGCATGTGTTTGAGTTGGTGCAAAGCAGGGTTGTGGGATCAAGCGGTTTATTTAACCACTTCTTTTATACAAGGTTGGGAGGCGCTTTTTGTTGTATCGCAGAAGTGGCCATCTTCCACAGCCCTGGTGCAAAGGTACAGGGAATGGCATGGGCATTGGGTTTGTGGCTTGACGGGGAAATCGAATGGACATTGAAGGCACTTTGGGGGGGTGGGGGGGAGGGTCCTATGAATGAAAACGTTGGATTAATCCGGAGGAGCACACCAATCCGGTGCAACCCTTTGAATCCGAAACGCACAGTTGCCCACTAGGCACAAATGGGCGTCTCCTGATTTGGGAGCGACTATGCTCCATGTGCATGTTCCCTCTTGCGTTTGGGAAAGGGCCGTGACTGGCAAAGGTGACACATGGCAGCATGGGAACCAGACAACAGGTCCAAGGGCTTAACAATTTAAGACTTTAAGTGTTCAATCCTCCAGGCCAGATAAGCCCTGCTGTGTATGGACGAATCCATTTCGCACCACTCGGAAACTATGGGAAACCACCGTAGGTCGGTATTTACAACGGAATCAAATCATTCCAGGGGTTTTTAGATGGCGCGAAATGGATTTCGCAACCATCCGCAGTATTGACAGATAGACATGGTTTGCCTTTTCCATTGCTAGCCGCCCCCATGGTGGAGAGATAAAAACAGCCGGCTCGGGGAGAGGAGAGATGGGCTGCTCGGCTTTACGGGAGGCTGTTTATTTCGGTGGAGAGATGGGGTATGGTCTCAGGCGAAGCCCAAAAAGGAGAGGCCCGAAAAGCCGGAGAAGTCGGTGGAGAAGGTGCTCAGCGAGCCTCGAGAACGGGAGCCTCGGCCAGCCACGAGCGATTTGGTCGCCGTCTCTTTAGGATTTGGTACCCGTCTCTAGAATGTGGAACTTGGTACAAGTCTTTAGAATGTGGAACTTGGTACAAGTCTATCCATATGGTTTGAGCTTCTCTATAGAGCTTTATTTCGGTTAATGTGGGTTTGAAGAGAAAGCAAGAAGGCCATGGTATGGACGGCCGGGCACCACCGGAACTGCTCAAGCCCTTTTGTGGGAGACCAGAACAAGACCGGCAGAGAACTCAAGAGGCAAAGCGTACAATTTTGGAGGGCCTCCCCCCGTATGGTGGACACTTAGGGTCTATTTTGCAACCTCCTCCTTTTAGGGTATTGGTTTTTTGAGGGTAGGTGTCCATGGCGCGGCCCCCCCCCCCCTCCCCCAAAAAACACCCAAAAGCACACCCTGGTTGGTCGCCTTTTGTTGGGATGGCGTGACCTCAAGAAGGAGGGGTTTTCCTTTTGGCTCTGACCCAACAACAACAACAAAAACCGCCGAACGCTTTTTGGATTTGGCCCAGAAATCGGCTCTGATTGGTAGTTAGGGGCAGCTTTAAGGGAGGGTTCAACAGGAGGGGTTTCTTCAGAGCTTCCGCGGCTGTTGATTAGGATTTGGACCGCCCGACTTCCACGCAACGGTGTCCTTTTGTTTTTCCTTTGAACTTCACTCCCAACACGGGGCACCAATAAAGATGATACACCCAAGTCTCTTTGGGGTCACTTGGGGAGTCTTCCGGCGGGAAAACAACACGGTTTGGTGAGGTTAAGGTTTCTTTCAAATCAGAAATAGGATCTCCAACATGAGTTTGCATACTAAGATAATATGAGGATGGTTCACACAGCTTTCTGAAATGCAACATACGGCTCTATTCGTGTCACAAACTCTCAACAGTGTCCACTGCGATTGCTTCCGAAATTGCTCCAAGTGTCTATGGTGACTCTTTTCCCGATATCCAGCATCCAAATGTATGTTTTCTTTTCAAGGAGACCAAATCACCCAAAGCGTATCGTGTGAAGAGATTGCCACATCTTCCTCTGTGCTGTAGATCTAGGACCGTATCCAAGACTGAGTTCATCTTCGTTTCGTGCGACTCATTGCTACCGACACCTGGTTTGCTTTACAGGTGGTTTCTATTCACATCCCACTTGTGCTTCGATTCGGCTGGCAGGAGACGCCCCCTAATGGTTGGTCAATGTCTAGCCACAATCAAAGAACGGATAGGTGGCGATTGTAACAGACAAACCCAACCATACACAGGCGCGAATATCCTCACTTCCTGAGTTCCTGGACTTTATACTTTTTGGGAAGACCGTCTTGGAGGTACATTAAAGACATAACAACCGACTCAGGAAGTGTGTATCCGCTCTTTACCCGGTTGGACAGGGATTGCATGCACTCTCACATCGCACGCTGAACAAACCAGTGCACACTCCAAAAGCCGACATAAGTAGGGAACCGCCTGTGCAGCAACTTCATCTGCATCCGTGTTTACAGCAACTTTTCACTCATGGTCTCCCAGAAGGGGGACAGCTGTGCTAGCCTGGCCCACCCTCCCATACCTCCGCAGAAAGCTGCCGCCTTCACGCTTGAGTCGTTCCTGAAGATCACACCTATGCACTTTCAAGGCAAAGAGCCCACCCCAAATCCAGGCAACACGCCTCTTGCTTCCGTTCAGAAAAACCCTGGTGTCAATACGATTCGACTTCCCCTATGAACCGGGGTTTCAACTATGAACCATTCGTTTCAACCAGGGTTTCTGATTCGTTTCAGAATCCCAACAAACGAACTCTGGTTTCAACGATGCGGACTTCGTCCGTTCGCCACGTGCGCCCGTTCGCCGCTTCGATCCGCGAGCTTCTGTGCCTCGCCTGCGTCGTGATACTGCGGTTGGACGGAGTTCACTTGGCACAGGACAGAAACTTTGGTTTGTGATATGTTTATCAACTGATGGTTAAACCATTAGTAGATGATATAAACCATAGTTTTTAACGAAAACATAGTTATGATTAAACCATTAAGTAGATGAAACGTTCTGGTTTCAACCATGGCTTCGCTTCGTGGCGCGCTGGGATTTTCGCTGTTCCATCACAGCACCTGGCCTGGGGCCTTTGCTCACCCTTGCCGGTTTCCACTGGAAGGTCTCTTGCCACAAGGGCGAACGGTACACGAAGAATACTGCAAGAGTCACAGACAAAACCCTGAAGCATTTGCAGTGGATGATTTCCCATCTGAGGGCAATCAAGTTGTCTTCTGAGTTGCAAGAAGCGCATCCCGTCGGAAAAAGGCAGTGATTGGGTACTGGAAAGGTAAGTTTTAGGTGTTCTTTTTTGAACACCCGTTCTGAGGTTGATCTGGAAACTGAAGCCCATGTTTCTTTTCCCGGGCAGAGGGGGTTGGGTTCCCCTATGTTGAGACACCCCCAAAGTTGACATTTCCCTTGATTCTGAGATTGTGAGGACAAGTTGCTTTCAGGGGTGTAAACGCTTGTGAACAAACAGCATTTGGCTGTAATCTTCATGTTCTCAAGGATGCCGGTGTTTTTTGTTTGTTCGCGTAGACCCATGTTTTTCTTCAGCACGGCAGTGAAAAGAAGCTGAGACTCGCCTAAGTCCCGCCTTGAAAATTGTCTTTGGCCCGGTCTGCTGGACTAAGGAGGAGCCGCCAAGGCGGCTCTGGCCTGAGCCGCCGGTTGAGCAAAAGTTCCCTGCGGCAAAATGGCCATGGGTAGCTCTTTTTTTCCGTTTAGTGGGACATATCATTTTCTTTTATGGGTTTTTTCCAGCCGCTGGCGGCAAAATGGCCATGGGTAATTTGTTGTTCCATGTAATGGGACATATCGTCTATTTTTTGTGGGTTTCTCCCGGATGGTCGTCTCATGTAGGTACTTGTTTTCCCATTTGCCCAGACGCTCCGATCGGCTTCGGCTTCCCATGGAGCCAGACCCTCCATACACAGAGGGGTTTCGGGGTCTCAGAGCCTGGTGGTTTGAGGGCCCAAAACCAACTGGGAGCGTCGTGGGACATATCATCTGTTTTGTTATGGGTTTTCCAGCCGATGGTCATCTCATGCACAGGTCCTTTTGATCAACCCCCCTATCAATGACCATGGCAGAGGGCTCACAGAAGTTAAAATGGGTGCAGGGTACGCTACAAACTTAGTCATGATCATAGCGATTTATGGCTGTGGTTGTCAAGAATAGGGTAACCCGCAATGGGTTGCTGGGCTACGACCTGCGGTCCCCTGGTGGTTGAATTTCGATCCATAGCCACCTGAGCAGTTATCAAGCCACGCAGGTTGAACTTTGTGCATTGTTGGTGTTGCTCCATTGTTCCTGGTGAGTTGTCTTCAATCTTCCCCAGAAATAGTTCCTTTGTTTTTTGCTTTCTTGGGGTTCCCTTTGTTTTCCACTAACCAGGCAAAACCATATATTCTTTTGCTGGGGTCCTAGTTCCAAGCAATAAGATTGCTACGCGCCTCAAAGCAATGACCCAACCACTGGAAACAAATGTCGAATGGGTGTGCATTCACGGGTTGCCATCGCGGTTGGAATCGTTTGGACCCATCATCTAGTGGATGCGCAATGTTGAGGATATCACTTGCATGGCCCAGCAGCCAGCATTCCCAGCGCTGGACTTGTGGACTTTTGGCTGTAAAGGAGAAACAACTTTTAGCATGTGGGCTTTTTGAGTTGGCGCGCCCTTTTGTGCCCGGCTGGCTGTTGAACCAAGAGCTGAATCTTGGTGAAATTTAGGAACATGATGTCCATGCTACACCCTGTAGCGCGTGTACGGTCGAAAAGGAGTGCTCCAGAGTTGACATCCGTGCACGTCTTGGAAGTGTGCCAATCTTGCCCTAAATCAGGGCAAAAAGAGAAGTCCCTTTTTCTAGCACGCCCAGCTTGACGTTCGGCGAACATATCAAGTCTTAGTGGCGCAGTTATCCCCCTTATTTTTGTTCACCTTTTAGGGTTTAGTGGGATTTTTCTCATCTAACCCACTCCTAGTTGTAGTCATTTGTATCAGGGGATGCAAAAACGGACAGCCCAGCTGTCTATGGTCAATTTGTTTTGAAACCGAGCCATGTGAGAGGCCAACCACCTCTGCTCCCATGTTAGCCCGGCCTGGGTAGTGCTGAGGCCCGTGGCGGAACCGGCGCAGGCGGGATGCTCAGTCTCCTTCAACTCAGCGCAGTTTTTGTTTTTTCTTCAAGCCCTTTGGCTGACTCACCGTTTGTGGGATGAATAAGCCGCCCTTGTTTTGCGTATTTTCTGGGTAGAAACCCTTTTCAAGGGAGGCAGCTCATTTGGCTCATTTCAGTGGAAAAGGCCAAACCCTGCAGGGAGCCCTAAAAACGTGAAGCCTTGGCCCATAAGGAACTTAAACAACATCTGCCGCTTCTTTGCTGCCAGTGGTTCCCTAGGGTGTCCCTTTAAAGTCAACCCACCAAAAAAGGAAATCTGCCGGAAAATGCCAATTCTTTTGTCCCCCATGGAAATCCGACGGTCTGAGAAATACTGCGAAGCTCCCACTTTGCCCCATGTTCCAGAAATGGGATCGGGCAAAACGCGTTTCACACTGCTTGAGTTGTTTTTCTTCTTCTGCTTTTTTTGACGAGTACTCATAGCATTTCATGCATCCAAACCAGTGCGAAGCGGATTTTGCCCATGTTACAGTACCCGGAAGCTTTGGTGCATTTCGCCAAGGGCTGTTAGCACTAGTACGGGTTTTCCGTACTAAACCCACTAAAAGCTCGTCACTAATCTGCAGGGGTTTGCAGATTTTTCGCCACCGAGGAAAGAAATTTCCCCGTCTCCCTGAACATCTTGATCCTTCCACCGAGGGAGGGCAAAGGTTTCTAGGTCCAATGAACAGACCCAAGCCCTCCAAGATCCTTGGGCCCCCGAGGCCGTGGAGCCCGTTTTTGTTTTGCTTTGTTGGGGTGGGTTGGCCGGGGGCAGCTGCAGGCACTTGGACCCATTTCGATGTTTTTGACAAGGGCTAGGGACCTGTGCGGCAAAGCAACGACGAAAGCGGTTTGGGACTGAAGCGGAGGTACCATGCACTCGGCGGGTTTTTACCTGTTCAATCAAAAGCATCTTCAACTTGTTTGTGGGTTCAATCAAAAATCGCAATGTTTCAACCAAAAAGATCTTCAGTCCAAGGATCCAAGCAAAAAGCTATAAAGAGGGTCGCACCTGGTCCATGCAAATCCAAGAGTCGCATCCGGCAAGAGTCAAATGTCGCTGCTAAAGCAGGTACCCCGGCCCGGTTACCCGGTTACCCATGCAGGGCTCTCCGGCGTAGGCTCGAAGCACCTGTCCGGAAACGGACGCCCTCTAAAAGGCTTGTATATACACGTATATATATATATATATACATATACACTAGGCCCCCCCAGTAATGCTCTTTCTCACCCCTTTTGTTGGTTGGGAGATTCGCTTCCCCTACTAAACTGAACTACAGCAAAAAAATCGGGCACCCTCATTCTAAGCTCTCTACTGGAGGACCAATTGTATACACATGGCATAAAAATGTTTGCGGTATTGCCACGGCTTCCAGGCTGCTGTGCCACAGCTGAAGCCAGGACTCGGGGAGCCCATGACAAAAAAGGACAACAACGGCCAACGACAAAAAGCGACACCAAGAAAGGATATGACAACAAACAACAAAGGCCAAGGACAAAAAGCGACCACCAAAAAAGGATAAGAACATATTCGAGCGACAGCAGGAGCTGCAGGAAAGAAACTCATAATTATCTATATATGCAATTATGGCAGACCCCTCCCAAAAGAAACAAACAAACCACTAGTTGCCCAAAAGTCACTAAATTTCCCAAATTGTTCCTCTGAAATGAGGTGGGGGGGGGGGGTACATACATACCTCTACCTATACCTATACCTAATACCTAATACCTAATACCTAATACCTATACCTATACCTACATACATACATACATACATACATACATACATACATGTATATACATGCTCAACCGGGTCAGTTCAGATCGCTAAATCGATCTGCCGACTCTTTCACGGGCTTAGGCCGAGCCACAGGCCTTGAGGCGAATGCCCGGCGCTCAGTTCTCGAAATTTGCCGTGGCTTCCTGTTGGCCTTTTGCAGGGTATGCCCAAAAGGACCAGCACCCAGCAGCCCCACAACAACGTCTGATAGCTTTTTGGATACGTCTGAGTCATCAGTGCTCCAGGGCTCCTTAAAAGGATCACTCGGGGTTGGTCCAAGGAAACTTCCGTGATACTTTTGGGAATCTCCCCCTTTATACGGGGTAGTCTTTGGGAGGCCTTGTTGTTGTATCACAGAACAGGGCTCGGTAGGTACCCCCAAAAGGACCAGCACCCACCAGCACCCCCTCTGCTACTGCTTTTACTTCTGAGTCATCAGGGCTCCTTAAAAGATGGACATTTTGCCCAATTTGAAACATGGATTTTTCAACGCCAAAATAAAGGAAGGAACACCACCATTTAGAAGGCAATGTTCAGGTGTATGATGTAAGGATCCCTGTTTAGGCAGGATGTCTCCTCAGTGCAGTGTGTGTTTTTCCTTGAAAGCCTTTGGCTGACGGATCAAAACGGGGAAGCCTAAAAAATGGCATTGGCTGCATCATGTCCACCCGAATCATGTTGGCTTTCCCTTTGAGCCTATGAGGTCCTTTGGCACAAAGGACCTCAAATTGAAATCCTAGCAAATCGAAACCCTTTGGTTCGAAGGACACTTGAAAGCCGCTTGCTTGGCGTATGACAAAACGGGACCCTTCGGCCCAAAGAAGAACCTTCCAGATTCTCTGCAGACGTCGCCTTCTGCTTGCGATGGCCATCAAGGTCTTCTGAATACTTCCGTTTGCTTAATAATATTCTTTATTTCCCCCTGTTGGTTTGAAAGGGACTCTATCACTTCTGGACATTTTTTTTCCAGGGCACTTAAGCAAATGGAAGAATATGATCCCTAATTTTTGGCTGCGTGCAAAATGACATGCCCGCGTGGCCGAAATCCAGGGCCAGAGACTTGCGTAAAAGTGATGCTGGGGCTTGATTTGCATGTGGGAAAGCTTGGCGGTTTTCCCACGTAGTGTGGGGGTATCATTTTTTGAGGGTACTGTTTTTGGTTGGCTTTCGGGAGACCAAAAGAAAGCCAACCATGCTGCTGGGGCAAAAAAAGGGGACTCACCCGTGGTTTCCAAATGTACATGTAAACTTTTTTGTGAGGTGGAACGGTTCAATCCGACGCTAAATGTCTTCCATGAAAGGTGTAACTCCGCCAGTCAAAGGCCAAAGGGCAACTCTGCGGCATCTTGATTTGTTTGGGACCTTTTGACTATACCCAGATGCTCCCGAATTATTTTGGGCCCTCAAACAGCCGGGTTTTGAGACCCCAAAACCCTGTGGGTTTTTTTAATGGAGGGGCAAAGGCAGTAGCTAGATGTGTGCTTGATTCCGATCCGGGATCACTGATTGAAAATGGACTTTCAATAAAAAGGGATCAGTTTTTTTCTTTTGCTGACCCCTTCCCCTTTTGGTAGGGGGGGGAGATCTGGGTTGCAGTAAGGGGCACCCGGGAATCCCGCAAGACCAAGAATAGGCCAAGCCTGAGCTGAGTCACAATCAAACCCGGGTAATTGGAGGATAGTAAGGGACAATCCCAGCCAGAATTAGGAGAGGCCGCCTTTTCAATTCTCGACATTGGTTTGGGTAGACCATTTTATAATAGCGGCTTCGCAAAGATAAAACTCCTGTTTTCCTGTCACTCTCACGCAAGCCAGACTCGGTTTTGCCATGACTCGTGTTTTCCATCACTCGGGTTTCGATGGTTTCCCTTTACTCGGCCACGAGGCACTCGAGGCACTCGAGTCCTTCTGGGCATTTTGCTTGGATGTGAGGACTGAACAACTTTTTGCCAACGAATGGGTTTTCCGTATTAAACCCACTAAAAGTTAAAGACACTTTTAGCAGGGGTTTGCAGATTTCGCCCCCGAGTTTCTGTTGCCTTTGACTTCCAGGGTGCAGATTCAAATGCATGGAAATTTGTGTCAGGTGCCAACGTGGGAAGGAGGGTACCTAAGACAGGCTACCATTTAATGGCTCGCTCACTTTTTTTAGACCCCCTTTTTAGGGTGGTGTTACTAAGGAAAACCACAACTAGGTCCCCCAGCTGGGTGCCCTTTCGCACCCAACTTTTTTGGTTGGGAGGTCTCCCCACAAGGTCCCCCAGGATCGTGCCCTTTCTCACCCAACTTTTTTGGTTGGGAGATTCGCTTCCCCTACTAGAATAGACGAACAAGAAAAAAGTTGGTACCCTTATTCTATCCTCTCTACTGGAGGAAATAGACAAGGACAGCCACTTTTCTTCATTTTTTTTTTTGGGGGGGGGGGCGTCCCCTAAAGACGGACCCAAAGAGTCTGCGTCCCCTCGAGAGTCGCGTCCGCTCGAGTCGCTTGTATTTTCGTTGAGGCACTTTGAGAGCTTGGTGAACTTTGTGGCCTTCAACCACCGGAAGCAGCGCATCTTCCTGCCCGAAGGCATCGAGAAAGAGACTCCGCCCAGCGGTTTTATCAGCAATTGGTGCCCTTGTACCCTTCTTGGTTGGGAGATTCGGTTCCCCTACTAAAATAGACTACAGAGAAAAACAAGTTGGTACCCTTATTCTAACCTCCCAAATCTGGAGGACCTAGCCGCAGCCCGATGGATTCCGCCCCCTTTTTTCCCCTTGCTTTTTTTGTGTCCCTTTAAAGTCAACCAACCGAAAAAGGATGCCAATTCTTTTTTCCCATGGAAATCCACTGGGCATCGAGAAAGAGATGCATTTCTCACCTGCAGATTTTATGGCGAGCTGTGCGGGCAGCGGTAACACGAGCGAAATCCAAGGTGAACATCATTTGAGCAGTGTCCAAAACCTCCGTGTGCATGTTTAGTAAGAGTCATGTCATATCGACCAGCGCGCAAGGAAACACTCCACGCGTGTAAGGTGGCGTAAGCTGGTGGCGTAAGCAAAACCTCCAAATGTGTCGCGTAAGCAAAAACTCCACACGCGTAAGGTGGCGTAAGCTGGTGGCGTAAGTAGAATGATACGACATAGCAAATCATGACACGTTTACGACATGGCTCATTTGGATGGGATCCGATTCTTATTTGAGGTTGTGGAGATATCGTAAAAAAAGACTTTTCTTTGACCCCAAAGACCCGAGCGACTGTGGCCTTAGTTGGGCTTTGTTCCCAACAGCAATCCTTGGGTTTCTATTTTTAGGGGGCAGTAGTAAGTTTGCCCCGGCTCGGAGCCGGGAGCGGCCTGAACCCTGTGTTGCTGTTGGGTAGTAACCTGGATTAGTTTTTTTTCTGGAAGTTTTAAGGGGGTTAGGTACGTTACGTTGGGTAGTTGCGAGCACTAGGCTTGGGAGATCCTTAGGCCTTTGGGAATTCCGGCGGGGCCGTGGCCTTACCTTATTCTCTACCAGCTTTCCAGAAGCGTGAGGGTCTTTGCTGTAAGGTCCCTACAGATGGCTTCACCCGCAATGGCAATGCCAAGACCCTGAACTGGCCGAAATCTTTATGTGGGTATGGGTCAAAATGAAACCACCAGGGGACCGCAGGTTCCATTTGACAAAGTTTCATTTTGGGTACGTATTTTTCACCCATAGCCATGTTAAACCTCCTCTTCAGAAAATAACATAAGGGGGGGACCGAGTGGTTTCTGAAATGATGGGTGAACAGAACGGGGAAGCGTCCCTTAAATAAGCCCCTCCGCTCCAAATCCACCCTTGCTTACCGTATGATGTCAACTAGTGACTAAACAAGGAAATATTTGCCATTGAAAGCTTGGTTTCCAAACTAGACCTTCAATCTCATGGGTCTTGCGAGTATGGAGCATACCAAACATGGGGACACCTTTGTCACTTCCCTAGAGATAGCTTGAAAGATCGAACACAAGTGTAGAGACTGCTCCTTTTCTTGCTGATTCTCAGCAGGGAATGAGGGAATGGCCCCTACAAACCATCCCTTGTGGTTTCCTTTAAGGGGATTTTCCAGGCTCATTCCCTCATTTCCCACTTAGCACCAGCAAGTTTTGGCGCATCGAATGGTGACGAGAGCTGGGCGGTGTTATGTGGGGGTCCTTTCACTTCCCCTTCTCGACTCATTCGAACATCCAGCAGCTTCCAGAAACTGCAGCCATGCGACAAATGATTCGCGGATTCCCCGCATTTGCTGTTGGAGCGTACAATAACAACTGACCCCAGCGACGGTTTATGTCCGAGTCCTGAATCATGATGATTTATCCAGATGAGAGGGCTCAAAAGCAACGCCGCTCAATCACAGAGACATGAAAGACATTGGTCCCGCGTGCAGAGAGGCGAACCATGCTTCATGCGTATTTGGTGGATTTTCTCATTGGACCCACCAGCAGAGGGGTCCTTCCTGCAAAATTTGCTGAGGGTGGATTGAAAGGCCTTTGGCTTCCATCAAAAGGCCCGACCGAGTGGTCGAAAACTCTTGGCACTAGAACGGCTGGGTGTCCCCTGCGACACATGTTGATTTTATTTCAAGAAAGAAGCGGTCGGAGCCTTTAAAGGGTTTTTTCGGGCTGTGGACATCCTTTTTGTCTTTGCGGCTTGCCAAGTGCACTGAGGGCGCGGCGCTTGGAGGGGGGGGGGGTGGACATCGTGCCAAAAGGGAACAAGGCCTGGCACCTCTCTCCTCGGGCCCGGCTTCAGGCGACCCTCCGCCGCCGAGAACAGTCCGGAAGGCAGGGAATCAGCGCGGAGGATGAGCTGGTGGACCAGACCCCCCAACCATCCCCTGGGAATGAATTTCAGGAGGATAAGATGAGGCCATGCAATTGTTTGGGGCTTGGGGTGTTGGCAGGATTCCTTATGGGATGGCCAAAAGATGGCACTGCTTCATATAGTAGATGGCTTGGTCTTCACTTCGGATTAGTCCGGAGGATCTTGCCAGTCAGAGGAATTCCCAAGAAATAGATAGCATTTCCTTACGCAAACGGAACGATCGATAGGGTCCCCCGGATTGGTCCGAAGGCGTGATTGTTACAAGTATGGTGACCTCTTTGCAGGAACTGTATAGCCTTCCTCGAAATAGTTAATAGCCATTGTTATTGTTTAGTTTCCTATCACGTTATTTGATCAGGAACCCCCCACACCCCACACTCCCCACACCCCGTAAGACTCATCCCCTCCCGGCCCTAATATGGCCTTTTTAACCCCCAACCAAAAAGAACGTCGCTCCGGACTAGACTTGACTGGTGGTTGAGGAGTCCCAGAAAAAGGTCTTTGAAACATGGCCTCAGCGTGTGTGTGTGTGTGCCTTTTGTTCCTAAAGGGCTCCCCTTGTTGGAGCCTTTCTGTCTTTTTGTTGGGAGTCTGCCCATGCCAGCAAACCGGCCCCCGTTCCAAGTACTGCGCCGCGGCGGATCGGGAAGCTGAGCTGACGAAACTCCATTGCCCTCGCGGAGACCCTCAAAGCTGGCGCATGGGATCCATCTAGTTGTGTGTGTGTGCGCGTGTTCGAGATATCCTGTTCATTGAATGGAAACTTCACAAGAAATTCCACCATTCCTGGGCCACCCCCAAATTTCGACCACTGTTCCCTCTTGGTTTGACATAAGAATCGAATTGAAACTTCATAAGAATCGCCATTCTGTGGGCCAGCTGTGTTGTTTTGAGAACATCCTTTTCACCTTCAGGAAACTCCAAAAGAACCACCCCTCCACCCACCCACCCCCCCCACCCACCCCCCCAACCACCCCCAGCCACCCCCCAACCACCCCCCCCCCCCCCCCCGCCTTCGCCGATTTCGACCCCCGCTTCCCCGATGCCCCGGATTGGAGCGCTTCGGAGACCGACGCAGGGCCCGGAGATCAGAGGCAAGGACGCCCAGCAGGCGAACCTGGAGGCGCCCGCAACCGCTACAACCGCCCCCAATTCTTTGTGCCCTGTGCCCTGAGTTCAGGGAACTTCAGCTCAGTCACCTTTCTGGGTCCAGACCAAATTTTTAGTTTTGAACTTTTTGGGTTTGGGTTCGCGCGCTAAGTTAACAGAGGGTCCAAGTGGCTATGTGTGTATTTTTCTTCTCGGGACCACCAAAATGGCGCACGGCGTTCCTACTAAAAGAGGGTACCCCCAAAACACTTGACACTGCCTGCCTTTTGAACCATGTCCGATTGCCCCTTGCTGCGGTCACCAAAAAGCAGTTACTAGTTGGGACACGGGTGCTGGCAGGTAAGGAGTCATAGTGCAGCAAGACTCTGTTCAAGTCGTCCCAAGGTGTCTCCAAGGTTTCGCCCTTAGCCCAAGTTCTAAGCCTAGGACCTATTTGCCCGACAGAAGCCCACACAAATATTGCCACAAGCACACGGACAAAGTTTGTTCGCTACCCGTTTTTGCAGGATTAGGCCTATCAATCCTTCTCGACCTTATAACCCTTGGGGTTTTCCTTGATACACTTTCCGCGTTGACGAAATCAGGCGTCGCCGCTTTTGAGGTGAGGACGAGCAGTGGGCTTCAGAGCCAAAGGATCATCCAGTAGAGACATCTTCCATTTGCTTAAGAACATGTTGTTTTTCCCTTGCTGGTTTTAAAAGGGAATCTATCACTACACTACTTGCAAACATGTGATTTTTTCCAGGGGGCGAAAAAAGCAAATGGAGGAAATGGATTTGGGTATACCTGGAGTTCGGTTGACTCCATTTTCCATTTGACTAATAGAATGGGGTCCCGGGCCCACCCCCTTCCCCTTATACATGTTGGGTGGATTAGAAATCAGCTACAGGAAATTCCAAAGGAAGTTAGCCAAATACCAAAATCTTGGATTTCCTATATAATTGTCTGTAGTTGGTTCTTAGACTGGAATTCTGTTGGTTCCATTTTACCACTAATGGAATGGGGTCCCGGGCCCCCTTCCCCATTTGGGATGAACCCATTCTCCGTTCCGCTGACCTGGGGAAGGTCACAGTGCAACTGCTGGACTGGGAATTGCTCCATGGTCCAGCAGACTTTTGCCGACAAACAATGACAGTTTGTTTGTCTCTTTGTTTTGAGACCCCATTTGGAGTGTCTTCAAAGAGAAACCACTCCAGCACCCCCCAACAACTGCCTTTTGCCTTGTCCAAAATCACAAGTACTGTCCAAAGGTACCCCTATTTTCAGACTGGTCTTGTCCAAGCAGCAGTTGTTGGGGGTTGTTGGGGGGGTGCTGGATAGGAAAATAGCCATTGTTGGTTTGGCACCCAGCCTGGTCTTTGACTTCCAGGGCGCCCCTTATGCCCCGCGACTCCCGAAAACGAATTCCAGGCGCAGATGGTGCTACGGGGCGCCCTGGAAATGGACGTGGACAGGCAGACCCGTAGACAGGGCCGTGCCACAGCACTCGACGGGGGTTGCAAATGGAGGACGCTCAAAGCAACCTGAGTCATGAGTTACTGCCAGTTGCTTAAGAATATCTAGGTCCCCGAGCTAGGTGCCCTTTTAGTAGTGCCCTTCTCTCCCCCTGTTTTGGTTGGGAGGGTTCCCCTACTAAAATAGACTACAGACAAAAGGGACCCGTATTCTATCCTCTCTATTGGAGGACCTAGTTTTTTTTTCATTTGTCCCTCTTGGTTTTACAGGGAACCTATCACTACTGGACATATTACTTTTTTTTCCAGGGGGGCGTACGCAAATCGAGGTTTATAACCGTAAGGACAAATATGTATGTTTGTTTGCCCCTTAAATTAACTGTTACGTCCCCCCAGAAAGTGGTCCTCAGAAGGTTCTAAGATCCGTTCCAGGGCAGGGCCTTGTTTTTTTCTTCGTGGTATCCAGGCATTACCCCTGCTGACCTGTGGACGAATTTGTAGCCAATGCTATGTTGATGCTTGCATTGTCATACAGGGAGGGGTCAGTGATTCGCCGCATGCACTAGGGCTTAAATTCCGATAGCTGGGGGGGGGGACTTTCAAACTAGGTTCCGTTCCGTAGCGAATGGTTTGTTTGGAACCCATCCGACTTTTGTGTTTAAACTAGTCGTTCTGAGAACAAAGTCGACCGCAGAAGTACTTTCTTCAGCCTCCCATGCGATTTTCGTTTGGTTCTGGAAGGTGCGTAGGCAAAAAGCAGCGAGCGCCGAAGTCGACGGCCCGAGCTAAAGTTGTGTGGGACACGTTCTCACCAGAAAGCTGCTGGGTTTACGGATCTCTCCGCGGCAGACTGTCCCACCTCGTGAAGACCAAAAACGAAGGCTGCCGGCAGAGATCCTTCAGCTTCTTCCACAAACTTCCCAAGATCCAGAATCTTTTGCAGCGATTGCACGTTCAAGCAGAGTTGGAACTATGCACCTCCTTTTCGAATGGAACCACCGCATGGCGAGGTCATCATTTATAGGGGACTGAAATAGTTTTGACGCGGCCTTGTCTGAAGAAGCACGCACTTCAAAAAATATCTGGACAATGCAATGGTTCGGGGAAGCACATGTTGGTGGTAAACACAAAGTTCAGCTCAATCTGCTCAGGGCCAAGCCACTTTGCAAGCTGACATCGGGGACCCTGGATGAATAAAAAAAAAAACACATTATTTTCACACGGCCACACTTAGCGAAAGGAGGCCCTGAGTTGTTTGGTTGAGTGCTCAAGATGGCGACGACGGTGCCATTACCGCAAAGGCCCCAAGTGTCGAGGCCTAGGCGAACCTTCTTTCACCATATGTTTGACTGGGGGACTTGGTTTGCTCCAAACGATGTTTCAACATGCAGGGTCTCTAGGATTTCCCCAAACAAACAGAAAGGTTTGACCGAAGTCCAACCAAGTTGAGTTCATTGCCCTCTTGAGCAACCAGAGGACGAGAAGGGTTGTTGGGCTTGTTTCTATGGGCAACTGTCCCATTCTCTCCAGAAACTCTCTTTTCAACAGACCGCACCCAAAACGAAAAGGACGCAGCCGGTTTTGAGAACGATGGTTGTAAAGAGTGGCCGGAATTAACCCTTGGCGTTTCGGGATCCAACAACATGTGGTGTTCGGTTTGGTTTTTCTTTAAACTAAGGTGAAAAGGGTGCCATCAAAAAAACACAGACTGGGCAGCCGGAATTGGGGGACCCGCCCCTACCACCCTATCCAAGGCTTGCTGGACGACATAAGTGTTGTTTCTTGTGGGTTCTTCAATTGATGAGCCAGACAACCTGATGTTAAGCCAGTTTCCCTTGTTTCAACCAGTTTTGCTTAGTGCGAACCCAACAAACTGCATCTTTCTAAGGATTTGTTGATTACACCCTGGGATTACACCCTAGGGAAACTCCCAAAATAACTTTAAATAAACAATAACAACGATGATTTATCTGGACATAGCCTAGAATAGGGTGATTTCCCAGATGGCGTAAACCCAGGGTGTAGTAGGACAACCCCTTAGAATCTTTGGGGTTCCTTTGTTTCAACCAAGTTCGGCCCATCAGGGTTGTCGTTGGGAAATCCCCACTTAACTGCTCAAAAATATATATGTTTTACCCCCTTTCCAATGTCAACAAAGTGTCATGCCAACCCAAGGACACATCATCTTGGGGTTGGTTCCGAGACCGCAGGTCCAACCAGTTCTTGTCCAGTGTCGCCAGCAGCCTCTACGACCAGCTCTCCGCTGCTTCGGCCCAGCACTAAGCAAGGAGCTGAAGTCTGGTATTTCTTCTTAACTAGGTCTCCCAGTAGTGCCCTTCTCTCCCCTTTTTTGGTTGGGAGGGTTCCCCTACTAAAATAGGCTACCCAACACCCCGGGTGTCCAATGGAGGGTTTGGGTCTTCCATTGGAAGCCCCAGGAGCGTCTGGGTACTTTTCCATTTACGAGGATTCCGTTTTGGGTCCTATTTTTGACTTACACCCGAATAAATGAACTCAGTTGTTCAGACCCGACCGTTTAACCTTTGGGGTTTGCCCCCTTTTTGGCCCAGGTCCCAAAAGGTCCTTTCGGCAAGTCAGAAATATTGGGCTGGGTGCAGTGTGCATGTCGTGTTTTTGAACAATATGACATCTCAATGTGAACCCGAAGTGGTTTTTTCGAAGAACAGGAAACACGCAGCAAACGTAAGATCGCGTTTTTGTTTCAATAAATCACACAGCAAACGACGCGATTGCTTTACAATGACTGCGCTGCTTTTTGTTTCCGTGGCCTGAAGTCAATCTCAATCCGCGAAAGCCTAAACCGTACCTAGTGTTCCCCTTTTCGGGTGGTTCACGCATCACCTTTTTGGGCCTTTTTCTTCGTCCTGATTTCTCTTGGGACCAAACTAAAAACATGTTAGCAGTGTTTAGTGTTGTTTGGAGGCATAGGCCTGTCGTTTTTGTTAAAGAACCGCCCTCTTAAATCAGCCTTGAACTCATTCCACGCCAGGCACCAAATCCCGAGACAAGCCCAAACCAGCCCAACGTGCAAGCAACGCCCCAGACCCACCTTGAACCAGCCCGACTATGCTTGGAGTTCACTTGGAGGTGATGCTTCCCCAAGAAACCCTTAAGGGGCCCCCCGGACACTGACAACCCCCCCCCCCAACCCCCCCACCCCCCACCCCCCACCCCCCACCCCACCCCCACCCCCCCACCCCCCCCACCTGCTTTGACCCAGGTTTCTCAGGCCCTTGACTTTTCGGGAGACCAACTTTGACTTGTCGCTCACCCCGGGAACGGGATTCATTCGACCCAGTTGAGCGGGGCTCAAACGTTGCGGCGACGGCTGCGACGGCCGGGAGTCCAACCCCCTTCCCCCGTTCTCCCAAAGTCACAAGTTTTTTTTGGAGGAAACCAAAGTTGACGGGGGGGGGGGGGTCTTGTTGCCTGAGTTTCTAAAAACTCGGTCCTTTGGGTCGTGGGGTGCTTGAAACAAACAATTTGCAACCGACGCCATCTCTCGGGGGTTTTGGGGAGTCTCCAATCAAAAAAGACGTGCTCGTTCCAGGTGTTGGTTGAAGGAACCTTAAGGGAAACCTCAAGGGGTGGTTCATCTCGGGGTCCTTCCAATTCTCATTCCCTGCATCTCTCGCACCAGCAAGTTACTACCACTTATACATAGCGGCCTGGACCCTCAAACTGCCAAACATAAGAGAGGAGCTCAAATTCACCCAACATAAAAGTTGTTTTGTGGCAACAGCGCATGTTTAAAGGTATTCCGCCCCACACATGTTTGGCGCAATTGCCCATGTTTAACATCGTATTCCGAAGAACGTCGCCGCCCAGCAAGGGTCGCCGTTCCCGGCTCCGGGCAGATCGCGCAGATTCGATTCGCTGCGGCGTTTCAGGTGGAGATTCAGGCAGAGACCTTCTCCATGATGGTGCGGGCCTGCATGAAGGCGCGCTTTTTTTTTCTTTTCTTCTTTTGCTTAGATATGGCGCGGAATTTGAAGGGTGGACACCCCCTTAAAAAAATGGTGGGTGCGCGTCTCTTTTTTTATTTTTCATCTCTCGGCGGTTCGGGACCAGCGAATCGCCCGCCTCCTTGGCTTTCTAGGGTTTTAGGGGTGGGGGGGCTAACGTTTAGCAGGGGATCTGAGGACAGCCCAGATACGGTACCCTTTTTGGAGTCGGTTTCAAGGGAATCCCAGAGAAAAACCGAGTTGTTGGTTGGAATGGGGGTCCGATTGCTACAAAATGACGAGCCACCCACATTCGCCTTGGCGACAACTCAACAGACCCGGAGCTTCAGCTGTTGGGGACCAAATGGCGGGGGTTCAAACACATCAAAGGCAGATTGTGCAGGTCCATATATGAACCCATGTCCATTTTGGACCCTTTGGGGGCTGGTTTCCCATAACAAGACAAAACGTACAGATTAATTAGCCCATAAACTAGGGAGGGGTTCATATATGGACGTATGCGGACTCAACATTTGATCAAAGATCATCGGAACATCCACCGGAAAAAATGGGGGTGGCTCGTCTTTTTTTTTGAAGGAACTGGACCCCGACCCAAAAAAAAACATAATAAAATAAGCAAGGAAACAGCTTTGACTTTCCTTTAGCAAGATTCGTTTGGACCCATAAAAAGGGTATTCACCCCGTATGTTCAGGGCAATATCCCACAATTTCAAGGGACATTTGCGGGTCCAGATGTCCTTTTTGAGGGAATCCCTTTGTGGCTGGTTGAAGGGAAACAAGAGGAACACCGACGCACATGTGGGGGTCCACTTCCCATTTTAAGACACACCCACATGTTCCAGACGGAGACACCCGGTGGTTCCATGTGACCCGTTAGATAACCCATCACACGCCGGGAAAACGGTGCGGAACGCTTCTTGTGAACAAGATGGCTGAAGAGAATACTCAGTTGCCCAAAGCGAATCGACCTGTTGACCTTTTGGTTTCTCCGTTTTGGTCTAGTTTTAGTCATGGCAACCCAAAAGGTGATCACCTTTTATTTCTGGGTCCCTAAGGGGCAAGTGAGAATAGGGAAAATAGACCCGAGAGGAAAGCTGGCTGACCGCCAAGCTGTTGAGGCATCTGCATAAGTGGTATCTATAACCTCCTTTTTGTTGCGCAAGGGCCTGCCGCAAAAGGTCCCAGCCCCGGCCGAAGGATCCCAGCTTTCGCCCCAACTGAGTAATAGGTTTTGCGTTTTTTTCGGTATCTAACCTCCATACCCCCTTTTTTCATGCCCTTGACGCGTGCGTTTTGTTGCTTGATGACACTGGTGGAGAGCACGAGCTGAATATTCAGTTCAGGGCAGAGTGCCCGGCTGTTGCCAGATTGTTGCTGTCGGAATTGACATTTGCCGGATTTTGTTCCGGGAGTTGTCTAGGGGATGATTCCCCATTCTTTTCAACTATTGTTCTTTTCCAAACCGGCTGTTTCCGCTGCGTTTTTGATGGCTTCCTGAAAAGAAGGATGCCTGGTAAGAATGGGGAACTTGTAGATGTTGCCGGGTTTTGCCAGAGGTTTTCTGGGGTGTGGAGGCAAGTCTGTAGGGTTCAACCCCAGTAAAAGCGAGTAAAATAATGATTGAGACAATTAGGATCCACAAAACAAATGGCCTTGGGACCCAATTCGGATGACGTTCCTGAACGGCAAACAATGGTGATAGTTTGCATGAACACAGCCCACTGTTTAAATGGTGGCCTGCGTGAACCCATTTTTCTAAATGATTGCTAAACATGTGTTTTATTGTCTTAACAAAAACGTATCTTCTTATACCCTACCCGTGAACCCCAGGGTGCAGATTTGGTCGCACGTTGACTGCCGCGAGGTGCTGGATCTGTCTGCTTGCAGAGACTTCCTGCTCCGAATAGAGGCGGGAGTCTTTGCTAGGCTCGGCTTCTCGCCTAGAGATTGCAACTTCCTTCCCCCCCCACCCAAATTATATCTGAAGAATATAATAAATCGAACGTAGAAACAACAACAAACCGGGTCCCCTAAAAACAACCACCCCCCACGAGGCGCTGGTTAAGTTCCAGCACTCCCCCAAGAACTGCCATTTGGATAGTACTTGTGGTTTTGGACATGGAAAGAAGCAAAGATTGGGGGGTGCTGGGAGGGTTTTTTCATCATGGATCCCCTATGTAGCGATTCGGTTGGCGGATGCGGAAACTGCGCTGGATAGGACCTTCTTGAAATAGCTGCTATTGAAACTTCGAAAGGTTGGATATGGTTTGTGTTTGGGGGAGGCCCCGCTCCGCTATGAGTACACCCCGACTGAGGTTAGAACAGCCGCCCCAGCGTGAGTTATTTTTGGAATTGTCCCAAACTTTATGCAGGGCGGTTCCGTTTGTGCGCTTGGGGTAGCTTTCATCAGGGGTTTTAGATTTCCCCTATGGTGACATCACCTGAAACTGGCCTTTGAAGGCGAGTCTCCTGTGCTTTTGGGGTGATGTTTAAGGGGACATGTACCAATCGACCCCTATTTCATTCCCCAGAATTAGCTCCCCCTTTTGTTTTTTGCTTTTTTGAGGTCCCTTTGTTTTCCACCAACCAGGCAAAACACTTTTTTTTGCTGGGGTCCTAATTCCAGCCTAGTTTCAGAAAAATGGGAGTTGACGTCCAGCGCCGCGACGGAAAGACAAAGGCGCAATTTGTTTTTTTCTTTGTGATATCAAAGGGCACAAAACAGAGAGCCCCGAAACTGCTGTTTGTCCTGTTGGTTGCGCTTGATCCCAACAAAAGGGCACCCTTGAAAGAACGCTCAAGGGGACGCTCCGATTCTTTTGCATGGGGAATGGCCCCAGGTCGCACTACTGGCTCTAAAAGGGACCAATCTCGGACCCAGAAAGTCCGACCCACTTGATAGCATCCCCAACAATGGGGTTATTGACTTGGGAAAGCAATGTATTCAGCCAATTTTGGGGTCCATATCAGGGTCCAAGGCCAGCCCGCTTGATGGCGCAGGCTTCAAATCCAAGCCGCCGTTCGTTTCCTGAGGCGGCGGGCCATGTGGACGCCGCTTTGCTGGACCAGGCCGCGGAGTGGCCAACCCCGCGCGAGCGAGGGATTGGCTCTGGAAACGAAAGGGCGACGTCTGGCTGTGTGTGGTGCGTGGTGGATGGTGTGTGTTTTGATGTGGGAGGTGGAAGTTTATCTCAGGTTCACTGGAAACAAGTATCTCAGGTTCCTTTCTAGGGCACACTTCCCCATTCTTTCCAGGGATCCTTCTTTTCAGAAAATCATCAGAACCCCAGGGGAAACAGCAGGTTTTTGAAAAGAATGATGGTTGAAAAGAATGGACAAGGAATCAACCCCTAGATCCTTGGGAACAAAGACTCTTTTTTGGTTCGGCATTTGTTTGTTGAGGCTTGCCACCCGCCTTCTCGGGGGGGCAGTGGGGGGGCCCCAGCCCCGGGTGAGGGCCCCTGTTAGTTGCCTTCCAGGGGTTCCCGGAATTCGTTTCAGGTTTCTGTTTGTTTTTTGAGTGGGGGGGGTCAGTTTGTAGTCCGGAACCCGCGGAAACGAAAGATGGGTTTAGAGTTTAGAGGGCAGGATGATGTGAGATTTATGGAGCTCTCTCTCTTTATCTTCCTCTCTGTCTCTCAAATACGTACGTACACCTGGAGTCTCCTAGGTCCCCAGTAGTGCCCTTTTACCTTTTTTGGGGCAGGGTCCCCCTACTAAAATAGACGACAGAAAAAATAGGGTACCAACTTATTCTCACCTCTCAAATCTGGAGGACCCAGTCTCCATGACCCTGAAACAAGGATCAGCGCCCAAGATGATGGCAGATCCCTGGAATGCATGATTGCGAAGTACAGTTGGACGAAAGTAGATGGCGCAATTCGCCCAGTTTGGTCTCATCTCGCTTCCTTGCCAGCGGAATAAGGATTTGTGCCATTTGCTTCTTGGAGAACACGACAACACTTCCCCCACCTACTGACAAAAAAAACACTGGCCCCACTGGCTCACATATTTGCACGAAGGATCAGCACACCACTCTGCCCAGACCAGCCAAAGAACTGAGCCACGTGCTCAAAACCGGGGTACATGAAAGGTTAGGGAGAGTCCCCTTGCTATAAATGGGTGCCCTCGCCGCCTTTTTGTTTCTTTATGTTGTTTTGGGTGAGCCATTTTGGATTTCACTCAACTGGGCTTTGTTGGGGTAGGCGACCAGGAACCTGGTTGGGCAGCTGAGTAGTTTGGAGCCCTGGGCTGAAGGGGGGCCGAAGGGTGGGGGGGGGGGGATTGGGGGCAGGTCATCTTCCATTTGGTTAAGAATATTTGTTTTATTTTCCCCTGTTGGTTTAAAAGGGGACTGAAGCAAATGGAGGTCATGGAGCTGCATTGGGAGCAGAAGCGGCAAACGGAGGCCCTGGAGGCGCCTCGAGCCTCGCTGAGCCTCGCTTCGCTTCGCTTCGAATGCGTCGCTTCCCGAGTTTTCCGTTTCGGACGTTTTTTGCTTTTTGAGTTCCGGGACTCGGACTCTAGCCACGTTTTGGCTTTGGTTGCCATTTGGCTGTGGCTCAAAAAACTGGTCCCAAAATGGAACCCTGGTAAGTGAACACATGGACCAAAACCTGCGTAACCCCTCCTGGTTAATTTTGAGCCACACCCAAAATTTGAGTGGTAAACAAGTTTGGTTACCTTTGGTTGGGCCATCCACTTGGGAAGTGAGCATGAGTCACTGGCTCGAATCCCCGAAAATTGGCGCTTGTAATTGGGGCCATCCCTTGCCATAAAGACGGGCGCGGATATCCTCCTGTTCTGGGGATTGACCACTTTAACACCGGGTTTTGAGATTGTGACTCCTAGCACCGAAACGATCACCCCAAATCCCAGGGAGTGCAAAGTACCAATCCAGTTTCTGCAACGAGGGAAAGCTGTCCTTCCAATTGCTTAATATTTTTGTTTTAAATGATTCCCTAGTTTTGAAGGGAACCGATTTCACCACTGGACAGATTTGCTCATTTGTGAGACCAACTTGTCGCTGGCAAGTTTGCTTCCGCCTAAGCGGTGAATTAAACGGGCAAGCCTAAGGCGACCTTAAGGGGGACTCAGTTGTTCAGTGGCCCCAATTATGTTTCCTTTTTTTTGGGTGGCCCCACTAAAATGGTCCAAGCCCAAAAAAGGGTTCCATTTTTTTCCAGGGTCACTGAACTGAGGGGAGCGAACAAGGCGATCTCTTCTGGCTTGAACTGAATAGTTTTTGTTGGAACTGAGGTGTGGATCATGGGCGTCTAGGAGACTCTCGAGTTCGGCGTCTCTCAAAGTTAACATGTGTAGTTGTAAGAGTTGGAACCCTGAAATAGGTGGTTCAGGTTGGGTTTTCCCCGAAAATACCAACCCAAAGGGGGGTTCTCCATATGAGCAGACCTTTCAGAGGCTAGAAGCCCCTTAAAAGCAGTGGCCATACAGATTACCAGGCGTTGTTGGTTTGTTCAAGGTTGATTACTTCCCAGCAGATCATTGTTTCATGGTTGAACCAGCAAAACACACACACACACACAAGTTTGTTGTTTTCAACTCGAGAGGCCTCCTTGGTTGAATGGGAACCACCACCCACCCACATATGGAATGGAGGTAAAGCCGGATATCCGCCATTTGATTCGTTCGCGTGGGTTGGGCAGACCCGTGTTCTACCACTCACTCGCCCGAAGCGGATTCGCCCTATGACTACCCTCCCGTCCACGTTGCCATGGAACCTGCCGGAGGGGTCCTGGAAGACGATGTTCTTGTTACTTTGGACCCTCTGGTGGGTTCCACGGCAATGTGGACAGCGGGGAATATAATGTTTAGGCTTGTTAAGCTCGTTTCCTCGGGGGGTCTTTGGGCAGTTGGTTGGGTTCGTGGCTTGTGGTTTGTTGGCTGTTGGTTTTCTCAGCATTATGGGTCGTTCGGGGGGGAAAAACAAACACATCGTCTCACTTCCTGAGTTGGTGGACTTTTTGGAAAGACCATTTTAGTGGGAGATAAAAAGTTCAAACTTTTTTTGACCAGTCAACTTGGGAAGTGAGTCGTCTTCTATTTTCAACTTGGGTTGCAAGAGAGCATCGGAGAAATGGCCCAGGTCCCGACCTCCTTGGGGAATTCATTTGTTTGCCCCAACGAGCAACAAACGCGACGTGTGGTTTAGTTTTAACTCCACGGTTTTTCTGGCAGCTCCTCCCCCCAACTGCCCATTTCGAACCGGCTTTTAATTTAAACCCGCTAACAACAGCCCAGTAAAGAAGCAAACTAACAAACACATGACAGACGTTTGACCTGGTACTTACTACTGTGGCCCTACTGACCTGCTGGGCACCATGTTGGGCAGTCTACCCACTTTTTTTCAACAACAGCCGTTGAGTTTCCAAGTAAATGTGTATGGGTCAAAATTAAACCACCAGAGGACCGCAGGTTTGAGTCCATGCTTCCATTTTCCAGAGCTCCCTTCTTGGGAAGCTATTTTTGACCCACAGCCAAATAGAGCCGAGGTATGCCAGAGTGAGCAAATGCCCAAACAAGGCTCAAATTGCAATTTGTTCCGGGCAGGCTTCCCTTTCATCTCAAGGCCAAACCTTCTTCAGCCATGCCCAAAATCCAAAGTATCCAAGAAGCAGTGGTTGGGTGTTGGGTGCTGGAAGGGGTTCTAGGTATGCTGCGTTTTCTCAGGATCCCTTGACGTGTTTGTGTTGCCTCAACTTGGCGCCCGACCTTTGGAGGCGCCGATGCCGCTGATGCCTGACGCGGGCCAGGGCCCGCGTCAGACGCAGCTTGGCTTGGGTTGCGGAAGAAGAGCATTTTCAAGTAATGTTGACCCGGTATGCATCAACCCCAATGTGGTTTTTGTGGGGATTCACATTTTTGGAGGGAAACACCCCCATATTACTAAACAGAGGTTGATTAATCCGGGGTCAACATTTATTGGTTTCTGGAGGTATGGTTGCTTATACACCAGCAGCACAAGTGTGTAAGGCAGTGGACTAATCCGGAGGACCGGACAAATCAGTAAACAGCAGATCTATTTTGGGGGGGTGCCTCTGACTAGTAGGGTCTTCTGGATTGGTCTAATAACATTTGTCTCGTAATGGGAATGGCAAGGCTAAAGGGTCCAAGTGTAAGAGAAACCCGTTGCGACCTTGGCGGCTTCATACAGCACCTTCAGGTTCCCGATCTTTTTTGATAAAATTGACATGAGGTTCTGTCAACATTTCCAGCAGTCTGTTGTCCGTTGGGGAAGGACACAGTGGACTCACTAAAATTCAAAGAAAGCGGTTGACTCGCCAATCAATTGCTCCATGTCGAGCAGAGTAGCAGTAGATGTTGACCATGGCCTATGTGTCTGGACAAAAACAATAGCAAGCTCACTTGTTATTTTCTTCTTTTCTGTTTTTGATTGCGAGCTACATGCTCAAATTCCTTTACTTGACTCACCACTGGTGCAATTTGTCAGGCTTGCTTAGTTTACTTCTTTGGCTTGAATCTGGTCCAGTTGACATGTGCATTGGTCAAAAGACAGGTTCCATTATTTGGGATTAGCAGGGCATGCTGGTACTCTTGCGGTAAGCGCCAGCGCCTTACCCTTCCTCTTCAGAATGCAGAATGCATTGTTCAGGCCTCTCCGCTACTGTCTGAGGCGTTGATTCTCGTATTTCCGCTTGCAACAACATAATTTTCTGCATTGATCAAGTCATCTCTTTGATTCAAGGATAGTTCCCTGTCTTTCACCGGGCCAAAGCGCCCCATGCTCGACGAACATTCGCAAGACCGGCCCGGAGACCATACCCCCAGAAGTTTTGGCCATGACATGAGGTGGTTGTCCCTTGTCCACCCCATTCGGAGGATTACCCTTTTCGGACTGGTTGCAACGATGGCCTTTGTTTGAAGGCCATGTCCTAGTGAGGGACCGGGTCCCCACACCCAATACGTGCGAGGTAATTCGGGCGTGTCTGTGTTTGAGGGTTGTCCTTTTTGCTAGGCTTGAAAGGGAATCCATAGAAAACCACAATGTTGGGGGTTCCCGAAAACAGACACTCATGTAGTCATGTAGAGTAGTTAACCACTAAAAAAGTATTTTACCGAGCAGAACCAGGTTGTTCACGAGAAAAACAGGAATGCCGAAAGCTGTCCCTTTGGTGGGTGTTTGGCGTGTAGTTCTTTGTGTAGCCTAGGCATTCAGCGGTGCCTATGCCGTCCGCGGACGTCCCGCCCATGCGGCTTCCCTATATTCAGCCTGCAGATTCAGTGGTGCTCAGCAGGGAATGAGAATTAAATTCACCCCCCAAAAATATTCCCCGATTTGGTTTCCTTTCTTCGGGAATCCCCTCCGGTTCATTCCCAAAACTCGGAACGGTCATTCCCTACTGAGCACCAGCAAGACAATGAGCTTTGTCAGCTGATTTTGAGGATTGGCGTGCTAGCGCTCAGTATGGGTCAACCTTCGCTTAGTCCCTTGTTCTATTTTCCAGGGCAACCCATTTTGGGTACCTGGATCTCAAACAAAACGTTAAACAATGAGTTATTGCCCCAAAATTTTGGTTGGGGAATTTCTAAGTTTTTCCCCCAAAAGTATTTCCCCAAAATTGTTTCCCTAAATGATGGTTGACCATTGCTCCAAAATGATTTCCCTTTTTTGCGGGTACCATTTCCAGGTACTTCTTTCAGACAACCACAGCCATTTGGTTGGCCCATTTAGCGCCCGCCCCTTCCGCGCTTCAAGGTCGCATCAGTTCCAGTTCCAGAAAGGCTTCCAGCCGGCCCCGGCCTCGGCCAAAAAGCAGCCCGAAAAAGGTGGCAAGCAGGAGATCTCACTTCCTGAATTTGTGGACTTGAGTCACTTTTTGGGTTTGGACCATTTTGCGGCGTACAACAATTTGGATTTCTTCTGGCCGATCCACTCAGGAAGTGAGATATTCACACATTCTGCCATGATTCTGGCGAGCTCACCGATCCGGGAAAAACACGAGCTGGAACGAAAGCCATGGTCAAGATCCTTGGCTTGGGAATCCACTTGAGCAGCGGGTTTTAATCAAATGAAAGGGTTTATACAAAAAGGGAACTGCATGTACTCTGCGGAGGCAATCCTGGTTGGGGGGGTAGGCTCGCGTAGGCTTCTGCGCGTAGGCTGTTGCGTCAGCCCTCGCGTAGGCTTTTCGCGTAGGCGTTTGAACAAATCATGGCTCAATGATGTTTGCCAAGTATAGCGGAGTTAGCTTCTTTGCCTTCCTTCCGTTTGTTCTGCAGTCTTCGCGTAGGCTCCGCGTAGGCCCCGCGTAGGCATTTGCTTAGGCTTTCAAAGCATTTTAGAGTACGTAGACCTTTTCTAACAGCCAGATCCTTCAACAGATGTGGCTTCTCAATCGTTTCGCAAAGGTCATCTTTAGAGCTGGAGCTGCTAAAGCTGCTCTTGTACTGAAAAGTTGCGATTTTCCAGTTAGAGCTGCCAACCTGCGCTTCAACACTTGAACTGAACATTTGCCCGCGTAGGCGTCCGCGTAGGCACCTGGAAGATGACTTGTGCTCGCGTAGGCACCCTTTGCAGCGGCGTAGGCTTGCGGAGGCTTCCGTGTAGGCGTGCAAGTAGTGTATAGGCCCCGAACCACCAAAAAAACACTGCTCAGTTGTTATTTCATGTTTTGGACATGGTGTAAAATTTCCAGACACACAAACCACCTGTTTGAAGAAAGTTGCCTAAAGCTAGTCAAGGTGATTTTCGTTGGATGGCCCCAAATGTATCCTAGGGACGTGAACGTGGTTTCGTTTTGAAGGTTGTTCAAAATTGATTGATGTAGGGTCCCGTTGGCTTCCCTTTACGACCATTTAGATCACTTTGATTCACGCAGGAGAAGCCCTTCGACCGGGAACCCTATAGCCAACCCCCACCGAGCTCCTCGAGTAAGGTCAAGAAAGGCCTTAATGCTTGATACTCGAGTGAAGAGTGAAGAGTTGGTCATCCTAGGGGAAAACAATCAGTGACAGGATGATTATTTTAGTGATGGTATCACAGTAGGCCATGTCTACAACTGGTACACCCGAGTATTTTGATTATGATAACCCACTTGGCGAAGCTTTTCTGTGCGGTGAATCTTTGGACGAGTGAGATAAACATGCATATATCCCGCACTTGTGCGTGAGCACATCTCGATTGGCCATGTATCATACCCTCATTCTCGCAAGTGCCGCTATTGCTACACTCGAGACGTTCTACTGATCTGATGATCTCCTTTTGCATTGCTTGTAAGGTTCAGGGACGCAAGCCACCCAAAGATCCTCCCAAGCGCTACGCATTCATAACGTCTTTTTGGGTGAAACAGGCCCAACGAGGCCAGGTACCGTAAGGCCTTCACTCTTCTTCTTCTTCTTCTTTTTCTTCTTCTTCTTCTTCTTTTTGTTTGTTTTTTTTTGGGGGGGGGATCGTGACAAGTCATTGTTCTGCTTCAGGTGGAGAGCTAAGATTATGTTGCTGTTCCAAACAGCTCAGAATGTTCGCACTCGGCCGCAATGGTCGCTTTCGGCCCATGTGGGTTGTCGAAAATGGAAACTAAGACTAAATCCTGCGTAACCCAGCGCTTTCATTTTGAGCCACACCCAGTTGGGTTGTCGAAGCTGCGGTTTGCTTGGTTCACCGATTTGAAGTGCCGCAAAACACAGCCATTTGCCTCCATTTGCTTAAGAGCATTTTTTGATTTTGCCTTGTTGGTTTTGAAAGGATTTCATCACTACTGGAAATATGTTCTTTTTTCCTGGGGACTTAAGCAAATGGAAGCTTGTCAGCCTTCGTTCTTTCTCCTGAAGTTCCTCACGACCTCTGTTTGGTTTCATTGGGATGTCTAACTTCCTGGACCCTTAGCCAAATGGAAGTTTAGGGAAGTTTCAAACATGTTCTGGAGGCCATCCATGCCCGCGCCCAAATGTTCGCTCAGATGCCTCATGGATCCTGAGTGGTGCGACATGGAGTTCGTCCATCCACCGGTATTTTTTATCGTTTCAACATAGCCCCAACGGAAAGAAAAACCCACCAGGGTCTTCTTGTCTTTGAGGGTACCCCTTGTTTCGTCCATGGATCCTTATGGTTCGAGGCGTTTTTGTTGGTGCGACGGTCGTTTGTTTCAATGTTTAACGCGATGAACCGCATTCATCGGCGTGTGTTGCAATGCGATGCGACTAGCCTCCAGATGCAAGATGCAGTGGGAGGCTTCTAAAATTTTGGGGTACCCCTTGGAGACCTTGATGTTTGGTTCTATGTGACATGCTAGGTCCCCCAGCTAGGTGCCCTGTTACCAACTTTTTTGGGGGAGAGTTCCCCTACCAAAATAGACGAACAAGAAAAAAGTTGGTACCCTTATTCCAGTCTCTCTACTGGAGGACCTAGCTATTCGTCTGAAAAGGGCCACGGGCATAGATGACAATTGAAAAGAATGGCTGGGGCTCCCCGGTGCATGGGCCCATCTGAACCATTGGCTGGCTAACACGGCGCTTGCCTTCATTTCCTGAAGAAACAACTCTCCCAGTTTTCTGGGCGAATAACGACCTCACGCGACAAATGCTGCTTTATGTGGGGAATAGCCCCCAATCACCTTATTTCAGGTCGGTGAAATTTTATAATTCAGCCAGAGGTTTTACTTCGCAGCATTTGAGCCATGTGACCGGTAAATAGGAACCATCTCTCGCCCAAACCTTGGTATTTCATTGGGTGGGCCGATTTTCTGCAAAGTACTACGAGCTATGCCCCTCATGTTCCTCGCTTCCTGAGTTCATGGACTTTCATCTTTTTGGTTCACCATTTTCGTGGCAAGCCTAAAAAGCTTGGACTTCTTCTGGCCAATCTACTCAGACACTGCGACATCCCCAGTGCCAAGGCCAACGGGCAGTTGAACGTCCAAGGCAGGGTTGATCAGAGTGCAGAGTCCAGAAAAACTCGGCAAGAATCGAGGAAAACCCGCCGTAGCTTCGCTTGGTCAAAATATCCGCTTCTAGTTTTGGCACTGCCACTATGTCGAAGTTCAGTTGGTTCATGGCGAGTTCTTTCAGTTGCTCATGCTTTGTGCGGGTAGTTTGTGGCACCCAGTTCGGGATAGAGTAAAAGGTGACTGCTTTCAATCGTGATGACCTCCAGCTGCCATGGGGTTTGGTCGATTTTGCCGCGTTTGTCTTCTAAGATCATAGCGATAGATAGTTTGACATGAATTTGAGGTTGTACATTGACGCAAGCTTGATCGGCAACAATGCAGGACATCAGTTCCAAGGTGCCGGTTTTGCGCCGGAAGTCAACAGAGGTGACAAGCAGGTGGCCAATGGAAGGGACGCAGGCAGCATCCGAGTGACTGAGAATACAATTGGTAGTTCTGCTGCGAGTGGACAAGCCAACGTCATCCACAACAACCAGAGGGACCGCCCATCGTTTCCTTGTCCTTTTGGGGGGAAACACGTGAATTTGTTTGGTGCATTGTGCGAAATCAGGCTCATGCTGAAAGTCCCTAGTTTGTTGATTTCAAATCGCAGTGAATTTGCTGCGGCCTGCACGACAGCCGGCAGAGAGATACCAAAACTTTAGAGCCTCCGGCTCAGTCCGCCGACATTGTCCTCTCCCTTTTCTCCTTCTGCCTCTCTCCCTTGTCTCCCTTGTGTGTTCTGTCGTCCTCTCTCCCTCCCTCTGCTCCCCATCCTCCCCATCCCCCCAAGCCTCTCCATGCCCAGTCTCCCTCTCTGGTATGTATGTATGCATATATATATATGGGGGTTGATCAAAAGGTCCTTGCAAGGAGTTATGTATTCGGTGACCATTCGTCTTGGCTTAAACCCCTCCGCGAAAGATCGGCGATGGAGTTCGCGAAAGAAACTTATTTTTTCGCGAAAGATTCCGCGTTGGATTTTTGGAGGCATGCCTGTGCGCTTACATATTTGCAGACCCCGCTCCCTTGTAGAGGGAGATACGCAGCACCTACACTTGCATTATTGATTCCCTGCCTGTGTTAGGAATGGCGCAAATCAATAACGTTGGCTGGGCTATTTTGGAGCAAGTTTCGCGAAAGATCCGCGAAAGACCGGCGAAAGTCCAGGGAGCTTGTTGCAAGGTTCCGCACATCGCCGGCAAGCGCAAGTGGCAAGGGCGAATGACGGTGACTGCTTGCACTTAACACTACGTACTGCACGCAGGTGAGCTGCGGCTATCCTGTGTGCAAGCATAACTGCAGCAGCCACAATGGCTCCAGAGCGCACGCTGCAAACAAAAGGGCAAACAAAAGGGCTTGGCGATGGAGTCGCGAAAGATTCGCGAAAGAAACTTTTTTTCTCGCGAAGATGGCGTTTTCCGGAAACAGGAATATTGATCAACTGCCATATATGTGTATGTCTGTCTGTCTGTCTGTCTGTCTGTCTGTCTGTCTGTCTGTCTGTCTGTCTGTCTGTCTGTCTGTCTGTCTGTCTGTCTGTCTGTCTGTCTGTATGTCTGTATGCATGTATGTATGTAATGTA